>LR990489.1:4112414-4579914 GCA_905147785.2 Thyatira batis | reverse complement strand
GTTACCTACCTGGCATGACCTAAAACAGTTTCTTGAAGGTAAATACCGGACGTTGGAGTTGGTTACGACTACATATACTACACCAATGGTACGAGAGAAGACCTACACTCCCAAAGGGAAGTCATTTCATGTGTCATCACCGTCACCAGTTAGAACATGTATAAAGTGTAATGAAAACCATACATTAAGTCACTGTAAAGAATTTAGTAAATGGCAACCTAAAGAAAGAAGTGAGTTTGTAAGAAGTAAGAATTTATGCTACAATTGTCTTAATGACGGACATTCTGCTTGGAAGTGTCGCCTACAAACGACATGCCGCATCTGTAAGAAACGACATCACACCTTACTTCATGAACAACGAGATCCGAATATGTCAAGGAACGTACAGACTCACCACAGCCAACTAGAGGACAATGAAAATGAACGTAATGAAGACAATGATGAACCCGACGACGTAATAGTTACGCATTTTGCGGCGAAGAAGACCACAGCCTTGCTTGCTACAGCATTGGTTCCTGTTAAAGATGAGAAAGGTCATATTACAATATTACGCGCGTTAGTGGATCAAGGATCACAAGCCAACTTTATTAGTGAAAGAGCAGCACAAATATTAAAAGTTAAGAGGGTATCGGCTAAAGGAAATATCACTGGTGTTGGTTCAACGAAAACTACTGTCAATCACGCGGTCCAATTAGAGCTATTATCAAGATACGACGAGGAATTCAAGCTCACAATCAAGGCATATATAATGGCCACGCGACTTACCACACACCTGCCAACTAAGACAATCCAAGCTCCTGTGGAGTCTTGGACACATTTAAGAGGACTAACCTTAGCTGATCCAAATTTCTATCAAGAAGGAAGTGTTGACCTTCTTTTAGGTGTTGAAGTATACTCCCTAATTTTGAAGTCTGATTTAATCAAAGGTCCATTCGGCTCTCCAAGTGCACAAAATACAAGCCTAGGATGGATTTTATTCGGGACAGTACAAGATACGGCTTCTTTCGAAGATATTATTGTCATGCATCATAACATTGATCTTGATACAATGTTGAAGAATTTCTGGGAAGTAGAAACAGATATAAAAAAGAAATATACAAAAGAAGAAGAAGCATGTGAAAAGCTTTATGAAGAAACGTATACTAGAAATAAAGAAGGAAGATATATAGTGAAACTACCATTTAATACAGAACTACCTAAGTCACCAGAGGGAAATACTAGAGAAATAGCGATGAGGAGATTTAAACAATTAGAAAGACGTTTTGCCAAAGATACAAGATTGAAAGAAGAATATACTAGAGTGTTAGAAGAATATAAAACATTAAATCATTTAGAAGAAGTACCTGATGCTGAAATGGAAACTCCATCAGTATACTTACCGCACCACGCGGTAGTAAGAGATGATAAAGAGACAAGTAAGGTACGGATAGTATTCAACGCATCATCAAAGGGATCAAACAACATCTCTTTAAACGATGAATTGATGGTAGGTCCACAGCTACAGGAAGACATGCGATCAATCATAATGAGGTGGAGAATGAAACGATACTGCTTCACTGCTGATGTCCAAATGATGTATCGACAGATTCTAGTCACTGAGAAAGACAGTGACTACCAACGCATCCTCTGGCGAGATAGCACTGGAAATATAAAAGACTATCGCCTTCTTCGAGTAACGTTCGGCACAGCTTGCGCTCCTTATCTTGCTGTCAGAACACTACAACAAATAGCTGAAGATGAAGGCAATCATGATCCAGTAGCTGTAAAAATAATTAAAGAAGATTGTTTCATGGATGATATAATGTCTGGGAGAGATACTATACCTGAATTAATAGACACGGCGAAGAATATAAGTACCATACTGCAAAAAGGAGGTTTTAATTTACAAAAGTGGACGTCCAATAGTGTAGATTTCTTAAAAGAGATCGAACCATCGAAACGAAGTTCACATGTAACTATGAACATCCAGATAGATGGGACGATAAGAGCACTTGGATTGTCCTGGAACATGGGAAATGACGAATTTCAATATCATCTTCAACTTCCACCGCTGCTACCCGACGAAGACATCACGAAGAGGACGATACTGGCTGAGATCCAAAAGCTGTTTGATCCGCTTGGCTGGTTAGCTCCCGCTCTGTTACCTGCAAAAATAATCATACAGAAGTTATGGGTGAAGGGAAACGGATGGGATGATGATGTTGAATCTGAAACAAAAGAAGAATGGTTAAACATAAGAAAAAGTTATGAAAAATTAAAAAAAATAAAAATAGAAAGATGGATGTATACTACTGAAGATAAAATTAAGGAAGTTACAATACATGGATACTGTGATGCATCCACTAAAGCATACGGTGCAGTTGCTTACATGAGAATTAGAAATGACGATGGAGAATATAAGATAAATCTCATTGCTGCTAAAACTAGAGTGGCTCCTGTTAAGTCGCTGTCCTTACCACGGCTTGAACTCTGCGGTGCAGTATTGCTTTCAAGACTGTTGAAACAAATTAGTGAAGCTACTCGTATACCTAAAAGTCAAATATTCGCATGGACAGATTCAACAATAGTTTTGTCATGGCTACAAGGAGATCCCGCTCGCTGGCAAACCTTTGTGAGAAATAGAGTGATAACGATTCTTGATAACATTGGAAGTCAATGGTTTCATGTACGAACAAACGAGAACCCTGCCGATGTTGCTTCTAGAGGAATGTTGCTACCAGAATTACAAAGTTACTCACTTTGGTGGCAAGGACCTCATTGGCTGAAAGAAAACGAAGTAAAGATGAAACAATTAATTAATTTAAATACAGACCTAGAAATGAGAAAAAATATATTAATAAATTTAAAGATTGAAGGAAACGATAAAGATAGAAAAAGTATACTTACCCAATTTGAAGATTTTGAGACATTGAAACAGCTTTTGAAAACGATAACATTCTGTAAAAAATTTCTGAAATATAAAAAAGGGATTAATAACGACATAGAATCACCAATCACAACTGAAGAATTAGAAAATGCTTTACAAACCTGTATAAAAATAGTACAAAGAGAAGTTTTTATGGAAGAAATTGAAGATTTACAAACTAAAGGAAAAGTTAAAAGGAGAAGTAATTTAAAAACACTGTACCCATATTTAGACTCGGACAATGTTCTCAGGGTGGGCGGTAGAATTCGTCACGCCAATATACATGAAGCAACGAAACACCCTGGACTTGATGGAATTACTCGGGTCTACAGTGTCAAAAGTGGAGAACATATAGTGAAGAGATCTATTTCAAAATTATGTCTTATGCCTGTTAATATTAAGTCCTAAGAATTGTATAATACTCAAATATATAAAGGAAATTTAGTTCATGAAATTATTGTTACAAATATGCATGCATTTGATTATCTTATTTATACTTATTTTTTTTTAAATCATGAAATCAGTCATAGATTTATATAGTAAGTTATTTTGGATATTGTTTACAACTTGTTGTAGTTAAGACTATACACAATTTTGTAAGTATGTACTTTAAATTTGTATAAAATTTGATTTTCTTTGTTATGCATTAATTTAGTTTTAAATGATTTTGTGAAAGGCCTATACAGCCCTTTGGTGGGCGGTATGTACGATTGTCATATCTTAATTCTATAGAGGGCAGGTATAAGTTAGTTGCCAATAAACGTTCAAGCAGATCACACGTTTGTTTATTATAAAAATCACAGCAGCCCAACCTCAACCCTATTACAACGCACAATTGTTATATATTATTCTAGAAGATAAAAACAGTACCTATATAAAATGTTAATGTAACTGACAATGAATTGAAAGGTTCTTGTTCTTTGATGGCTGTAAGTGAGTAGAATAATTAATAACTTAATATAAAGTAAATTAGTATGTGCATCAAATTATTACAAGACTTGAATATTAATCTTGGCAAAGTACTTAATTTTACTTCAATTGTTATTTTAACGAAAACTAATATTGGTTTGTAAATAATAGTACGAATTAATTGAACACAATCAATGTCGACTCTCAAACGAAATCATAGCTGACCTCTGCGAGACTTGGGTCACAAAATATTGTGGATATAATAAAAGTTTCTGGAAGGGCCTTTACACTTATATTAAACAACAAAGACAAAGAAGTAAATCATAAAATATTGGAAAATATGGAGACATATTTTCTAAACTTCAATAAAACGTGACTTAAAAAGACGCACTGAGAGCGAATGGCATACACTCTTCAATGAGGAAGCCCTATCGAGCCACCTCAGTGTGCTCTTCGACCACAAAATGGAGGATATCGGGCGCTTCCTAAGCAAGGTATCGTTGACCTTTGCGTGGACCCAGATTCTCACGAATCATGGGTACCACAAGGAGTATCTGCACCGCTTCAAGATCACGGACAACAATACCTGTCCGTGCGACGACACAAGCGTGCAGAGCCTTGACCACCTGCTGAGGGAGTGCCCGATATTCGCCCTCAAAAGGCACGACCACCTCGCCGTCTGCGGGGCGGTTAACTTGGACCCCTACAAAATTCCAGAAATTATAAAAAAGGAAAGCACCCTAAACTCCTATCAGACATTCATCACCAACATAGTCAATAACCTGAAACAAATTAATGGCACCTAAGAAATAAACAAACGAAAACAAGGACCCATCACCAAACAAACCCTGTATCAAATTGCAGGGTTGAAAAACAACTCTGACACCACTTAAATATAATATACCGATTTCTTTTATATTTATAAGTTAAGGCCTATTTGAATTAAAATAATATTAAAAAAAAAAAAAAAAACACCAACATACCTACATATTTGAATAGGGACTAAAGAAATTTACTTATTTGGTTCAGGATTAAGGTGCTTATCAATATAGCAGAGAAAGGGTTAGTGAAATAACAAGGAATATAAATAAAATAATAAACATGATCTAATTAAGTCAGTTTACTTGATCGATCATTGTTTGCATTACCCTGTGTGGGTATGATATATACTTACAGCAAAACTAAGATAGTACATAGTCTATAAAGCTGGGTTACTACGGGGCATTTCAACATGTTAAACGATTATAGCGCGTACATTAACATCAAACTTTTTAGTGGCCTCTTAACTCATACGAGAGGCACGTACCTGAATTACGGTGGAATGCTTTCAGCAAGATTTTATTTCTATGTCAGAACGATACACCCTTCACGCAATCGTGAATTATTCATAGTGGTGATCCGCACTTAAAAGGGCAATCTGTCGAACATAGCTCATAAAATGCAGGGCGGTTTTGTGATAAATTGCCAACGAAACTATAATATGGTTGAGTTTTCAAACAGTTACTTTTACTTAAAAAGGTATCTATGTACTTTTCTGCGACACTTCCACCATAGTTTTGTTTTTCATAATAAATATTTAAAACTGGTTTTGGTAGGTACCTATATGAACCAACATTTATTTATTTTGCATTCTAATTGGTATTATTTTGTACATCATGATATTTTTCCTTACGGCTTAAACAGAGCTGGTTTCTTTGTAAGGCGGGCGGGCGATCTTGTTCAAAACTCGAGGACACTCTAACGGTGACCTCAATATTCCTCGCAGAATGTTAAGATTTTCTTTTATCATCCTTTTGACAGGTAACTTCGCCGTGAGAAGGATATCCTGTAACGTTTTATAATGTGATATTCCTGAAACATAATCCCCAGATTTATAGGGATGTTTTTTTTTTGATAAACAAAGACGATCAAGGAAGTTTCAAGAATACGGATTACGAGTACCTATTGGATGATTTTATTTTAAACAACATTTTCATTAAACTCATTTTTTCTTATTTCGAAAAAATCCGACAGAAATACCAAATTATATTATGATTGATTTTCCTACATTTCTAAGTAAAATGTTTGAATTATAGGGAAATCAATGAGTTCCCCAGTGCGATAGAGAAAAAAGAATGACCAAAACAAATTGGTTAGAGCGCTGGGACAGCTCTGAAACTCAACGTTTGGCGTGGGGTCCATTTAGCGGGATGGTTTTATTATGAAAATCGGTCCGCAAGGGACAAAGGTCTGGTACTTTAACCCATAGATTTTTGAGAGATTTGACGCCTAGGACTATCGTTTTTTTTATTATGATTCTAAATTCATGCGTAGTTACACTCCGTCTTAAATCCTGAAAAATACTGTTTACGTGGGTACTGCTTTAGTGGCAAAATAATATCCATCTAATAAATAAACTAAAATAGGTTTATTTTGCTTAGGAAACTAAATAGATTTTGCAGAGAAGGAAAAAACAATTAGACTTTAATAAAGTGATGTATCTTTTTGGCTTAGGTAATTGGCGTTCGTGTTCATCATGATAGAAATCTACAGTCACGTAAATTGAGTTTGAGTAGGTGGTTGAAATTTATATTTTTTATATTTGTATCATTTAAATATTTCAATGATACCTACAAATATTTTGAGTAATGGTATATTATAAAATTGTGACACGACTATTAACGAACGTATGAAATACAACTTTTAATGGCTTCCAAATAAAGAACATAGTATATTTAAACGTGAACTAATAAAGACATAAAATATATAGACCGCCAAGATAACAACATCACATGCATGCATTAATTACATCATATTGTATTGTATTGTATGATGATCATCATAATCATCATCTTTCTCGCCATTTCCTATTGTTATGCAAGTAGTTTCAGTAAGGTATCTAAAATCAGTAGTACCTATAGATAAATACGGGGCGTTAATTACAAGCTAGTTCAGATTTCTACCGTTAGCGGTGTGTTAGCGTCGTCTTTTTCCCAAGGCTGTAAATAAAAAGAAATTCTATTTTCTTTTCAAACTAAAAACAAAGTTGCTCCACTTGCTTCTTCGTTAATGCCTTACGTCTGAAGGAATAGTTTTTATACATATATACATATCGTGATCTTCTTTACAAAAAAAGCTTTTATCTTTACTTATGAAAAGGCTGTTCTAGAGTTTTGTGAGCTTTTAATTTATATATAGGTATATTTATTTAGTACAATTTTTTTTTGTTTCTCGTATGCCTGGAGTGATAAATAAAAGATTTGGAATTAGTACAGATACGTTTTTCTGCAGACTTCTGATACGTATCGTATTGTATGGTAAGTAATTTAAATCTAAATAAGCCCTTGTTTACAAAGTCGTATGTGATACCTACAATAATTAATTAATTTATCACCGTTGTGGTCCAGTGGTACACAGCTCGGAATTCATGGGTTCAATTCCCAAGTCAGACCCAGTATAACTGACATATCTTTAATTAGCCATAATTACCCGTAGCGTATATTTTGGTAGCGCAAAAACAGCGTACAACGCAACAACATACATATATACCTCGTAGCGTCTATAAATTATCTTTAGTGAATGTATAGCCTTTGCCACTAATCGGCAATAACAAGGGTGGATACAAATTGATATATAATAATTATTCAATTGAAATACTTACCAAATATCGTTTGATAAAATGTAGGAACTATCTGTTTGCTAAATAATCCTATGTCACATTATTTAGATCACCCATATGCATACATTTAAGTTCAGTTAAAAGCTTGTTCGTAAAGCGAGATAATATCAAATTACTTATGTATTTTACTTGTCTACTATGTGGGATTGCTAAGTTGTCTTTTGGCGCTAGCAAAACTCTTTGCATAAATCACAATACCGCATCCGGCGCACACAAAGTTCGTTCATTAATTGCCTTCTGAAATAGCGCCAGGAATTTCGCTAAGATTACACAATTCTCTATTCTCGTTTGAGAAAACTTTATTATTTTATTAACTAACTTGTGAAACAATGTTACTGTGCCTAGACATTTTAATTGAAGAAAAGCCTTATGAAACCTTCTACTGTATATAATAATCTAAGAATCAGTTTAATAAGCTCGGGGTTCACCGTAGTATTTCGTTAAATAATTTTTAAACACTACAAATACTAAACTACTTTAAATATCAGTAAATCCCTAGGTATAGGACTTATATTACTAAATTTTTTTAGGCTATAACTGAAACTATAAAAAATAATTTTGTACCATATTTCATTTTCCACTTTCTACCATATTAAATAAATATGTATTAAAATGCAAATTATTTTCCATTTTAGCATAGTCCCAACTGAACATCCTTTTCATATGACATTAAACTTGAAATTTTATTATTCTGCTAAAGAATTAGAATAAGTAAATACCGATTTAATAAATAGCAGGAAACATTTTGCCACTATACCTACAGACAACATACATACCATGTGTGCATACTCCATGACTTTAGTAGTAACAGCTACTGTGTTCCCGACAATTCTACCATTAATTAGCAAGAAAATAATTAAATTATATTACTGGTTAAAAATTACTAGTTGCTACTGATAGGACAAGCAGTTCGGTGTAACATACGGCCACGTTGATTCATCGCAACGGTCCCCGAGAGGCTCGTTAACCGCGACAGTCGCTACGAGACCTATTTCACACCATCTACGCAGTTTACGGAAAAACTGCCCGCTAATTTAAAAACAGAACACGGATAAGTACTTGTTTTCGTTCGTAACCTAAAGATGTCAGAGATCGATTTCATTTAATAAATTTTCTGCGATATTTATTTGCACGTAGCCATCTGATTCTAAATTAAACAGAGCAGATGCTACGGTAATTAAATTTTTTTTTAATTATTATATTACAAATTATCTCAAAGGATAACAGAAATAATTATCATCAAGTATAATATGGGTAATCTCCTTACTAACAATTGTTTTCTTATTAAGAACAAGACGTGTGTTATGTAAGAAAACATTAATATAATAAATGCGTTTACATTAATATAGTAAATCTCTATTTGGTGAGTCTATTTTTGAACAAAACATACTTACAGTCATGTTTGTAAAGCATATACGACATTATTTTTATATCTTGTACCTACTTGTATTGATAGAGTGTTTTATGTACCTAAACTTCATTTTATCTCAGAACCTATGGACCTAGATTAATCTATGTCTACACAAATAAAGATAGAACCAAAATGTGCGTGTTATTCTATTATGTCTGACGCCGCCATTCAAAACGTAATAAATGTAGGTACTGTTGTAACATACTGACAAGAAACCTCTTCATTTATGGTCACGAAATAATAACTACATTAGCTATATTTTTCTTTAGCTAAGTAGACTCTACCACCGTCACATGCTCTAATCCTTCAATGCACAAAACCTATTGATGGAAGAAATCATCGTGAGGAAACAATGGCACTATAGGCGACTCAGATTAAAATGTTAAAACTGTGTTCAACCTCAAGCTGAAAACAGACTAAACACAAACGTAACTCAAAAAGCGTTCCGTAGATTTATTAGGAGAAAAATTCAAGCACAACATAAAAATAACAAAAACGTTTCCCTGCAAAGGCGAGTTCTTTTTACATTCATTCATTTGTGTAAAGCTAGCGAAGGAATCCTACGAGATAATAAATGATTATGTCAGGCATGTGTATTGTATGTGTGCACTGTTAAAATGGCTTAATTTTTTAAAATTTATACCTTTTATTTTTATCTCCTTGATGCATTATTCTACTTTTTTTAAATACTGGTATTATATACTACGCTACTCTGCTAGATCTCTGCTAGACTGCTAGATACAAAGTAAAATTTTCAAAAATGGTAGCGAAACAATTTTGGAATCCAAACTCAAAAATTTATGTATTTGCATTATGACAATAATAATAGCTACATAATTTACCTACATAAGTCTGTAAAGGACCAAAAATGTCGTGTCAAAAGGTTATTACAACTTTCTCTTTATATAACTTTAGTAAGTTTCCCGCATGTGGTAGTTGGTTCTTCTTTGCACTAAATAAGTAGTTATTTTTTCCCTAATTAGCTTCATAACTTTTTGGCATCTAATTAAACAGTGTTACTTGACTGAGTTATAAATTACTACTTTTATAACGTGGTTATAAACGGTGCATTGCTTGCGCCTTTTGTAGTATGATATAAATCGAGATTTCAAAGTGTTTTTTGAGTAGCCACGTGTTAACCAATTACAGTTATTGCTGCGCTATGGTGTAATAAACGTAGGTACCTCTGAATGACTGATCAAATATTAGCCAGTGTGGTTATTTTTCGACAGCAAGGACGTGAGTTACCTGTAATCTCTGGATGAATTCTACTTACACTTACTCAAATTACTTGAGTATAAATTGATCAAAGCAACGAACGCAAGTTTGTTACTTAGTCCTCGCCTAAATTATTTGGACGGAAGCTTTAATCAAAGATGGATATTGAATGTGAGTTAAGTTTTCAGGTGTCACGTGCAGGGTATACCGTGATGAGGTTGCCCGCGGAACTTGTATTGGTTGAACTTCCGCTAACTTTCTTGTAGGTTACATTCACCTGTGTGTATGTATGCCCGGAAACAATTACCGTTCATCTATAATGTATGATTACATGAACGCTGTTTTTAATATCAGTACGTACGTAGTGCTTAGGTAGTTAGGTAATAATTTATGAGTAAAAAGATAATTAAGGAATGTTTTAATTAAATACTTTTACCATTTTCTTTAATTATTGTAGAGAATGATGATATCAGCAGTCTCCATAGTCAACTTTTTAGACCTTTTTCGACACAACAACGTTTATCAGCGGCATATTCGGAAAAAATTCTTACAGTTATATAACATCAAAGTTTCAGCACCAGACAAATAAAGTTATTTATTAGACATGTACCTATTTAAAGGTAATTTTAGATACAATATGAATAAAATGTGCCGTGGCTTACGAGATTGAGGTAGATATATATGTATATTATATATGAGTACTCTAGGCTTCCCTATTCGAATCACGTACATTTTCCAGTTTGTAGTTGGTTCTGTATCGGAACTCTCGATAAAAGAAGGTATGAAACACTATACAAAACGAAACAGAAGAATTGAGGATGACGTGGATTACATACATTAATTATTGTCGATGTAAATATGCGGATTGTAAACGTTTTTGATCTAGTGTAAATGTAACAAGGCCATCTGATGCAAATAAATTTAATTTTTGCCATCACGCACGTAGGTACTAACAAATATAACGCCAATTGAATTGAAATAACCGTATCTGTGAACAGAGAAGCTGACTTCCACACTTGCAACTGTATTTCTAAGAAACTAGAACTTATAAGTATCTTTAAAATCCTCACTTCGTCATCATTCTTTCAAGAATAAGTTGGAAGCCACACGCTTTTATACTTTTCCACACAAGAAAAATATTTGTGTGCCCTGAATATGTGTTTGTTCTGAATCCGGGTGCAAGTATAGAACTAGATGGGTTCATATTGTAAAAAGTTGAATATTTTTTATTATTACTGCACCTTTATGAAAAAAGGATAATATTATATGTACTAATACTACAAAACTACTTATTAATTATATACTTACTACTATTATCAAAATCAAATAAGGTAAATCAAACGCTAAAACGTTAAGCTAAGTGTCTAAACATATTGTTGAAATAATTTTGTGTATTCTATATATTTATAAATTATATTAATACAGCCTCACCTTACCAGTTAACTCCTTAAACTTTAACTCAAACTGGCACGATCTCACGCCAACTGCAACTTTGCAGTTCAAGTGCCGAATTTACAACCCAAACTTTCCTTTTCAATTTACGACTATTTCACTTTACAAAATCGTTAGCACTTCGCCCCAAGACTTTGCTAATATATAATATAATTTTGTGAATACATATTTTAGAGGATTCTGGCCTAGAAATTGTTTTTCATGAATTTAATTACTTCGTATAAAAATATACAATCTTACATACCTAATACATTAACGCCACTAGTATTCGTTTTTTTATCACCATTAAAATAATAAACTTTTCTTTCCTATAGGTAGAAATAGAAATAAGGAAAAGTAAACCATGTGAGTTTTGCTTCCCTCTGATTCTGTCCTTTGTTATGCCCCACGTTCTGCTTTATGCAAAGAGGTTATTTTCATTTCGCTGGATTTAATTACGTTGGCACACAACATTGCTTTGAAGCCAACCATTTTTTAAGCCATGCCTGCCTACAAAGTAGGCGTACCCTTTTAAGTTATTTCAGTTTTATCACATTAATAATTTTAAGCAAAGTAAGTGGAAAATAACGCTTTATATTCTCTGTTTTCTTTGCGAAAAATAACGTGCGGTAAGTACCTGAATATTATAAGCCTAAGGAATATAGCTTGGTGAAGTAGTTATTTTTTAGCGAAGAAAGGAGCACAAAATTCTAAACGACGTTTTACTTAATATTGGTGTTGTATATTTAAATTTTATCGTGTGTTATTTCCTTGGGTGTGTAAAAGGTGCCTACTGCCAATTTGTGCGAGGTCGTAAAGGTCGATGTAAGTGCTACCGAGGCGCTGAATTTAAGTTTAATAAGTTCGCATTGCGCCTATGTGCACGTTGGCAAGCGCATGTAAAGGTTTTTAAATATACAATAACCGATCTGGATTATGAATTATCAAAGTGTTCGTTTTCAACGTTTTAGAACACAATGAACGAACCATTTGATTAAAATTTTTGTGTTGGTACGTAAGTAAAAAGAAAATACCTAAAGTTTATCAATAAGTCTATTATGTCAGGCATGTTCTATAGTTATGGTCTGAGTATCATATACTTATATAAAATCACAGCACCACAGGCCAATTAAACCAATTTCAACCAATCAAATCTGCAGCAAAAATTACGAATTTGAGGTAAATATAAATAACGAATTTTAATTTATGAGTTAGAATAATTTTACTTATTGACCTCACTATAACATAACAATTGCTACTCCATTTTTTTCATACTCATACTGGTTTATTATAATTCAGCAAACATTATATAAATCTTCATAGTAGGTAAATATTTTGCCTTCGTTATATATTCCGGAACATTATTCTCAGAAAAAATACGCGCTACCTGACTACACTAAACTTGTTATCAAAGTGTAAAACATGTAAATTGATGCATGTAGCTACCGTGAGTATAGTTTCAGTTGCACGAATCTCTTCATTAACAAAAAGAATACTGTAAGATAGTCAAACAACAATATATTTTTACAGAATAAATTAACAAGTTCAAGAGTAATTTTCTTTAGTAGTTAACAACCGCATAAATTACGAATGCTATCGCACAATGCATGCAGCACTTTGCTTAAACGCAAACATTTATTTTTTCTATAAAGTCGTAGTTCCACTGATGTCAGTTTTAGAATGCTTTCGAATATTGCAATCTTACTAATGTCGTTGACCTCAGTGGTTAGACGATCTATTTCTCTATTTCACGCCCTCCCTAGGCTCACATTCATTCAAGGATTTGTCCGAGCTAAAGTCTGGCCCACATGTTCTATGTAGGTTGAAACTTGCATTTTTATAGCGCATTGAGTACTTACTTTGAATCTTTTTAGCAAATTTCATTCCTATGCATTAATAATTTTAGTTTTAAATATAAAGTAAGCATTCAGTGTGTGCATGTCTTTTTTACGCGTTCGTTAACTCAGTTGGTAGTGCTCGTAACCGGTGTCAGCTCGGCATTTTTACTTAAATGGTGCATTACAAGTTGCACACTCAGTGCGCGTGGGGTTTTGTTGGCAGCCATCTTGAAACTTTAAAATACGAGTTTAATTTAGTAGCGTATGTCTAAAATTCACGAACTACTGAAAACTGCGTCTTTAGATTAGATCATAGGCGAACGAAAAGATCTAAGCATCACATCTACTTTATAAGCTCGAATAGGTTTATAATAGGCATATAGTTTTTACATATCTAACAAATAATTATTAAACGTAAATAAAGTAAATCATACTTGCTTATCATGTTTTCATTTGATATTATTAATATATTATTTTGTTCAAATATATTCCATCAATTACTTCGTACTTATTTTTTATAAACTTCAACTAGTAAGAACATATACAGTGTACCTATATCATAACAAAGTATGTATATCTAGCCATTAATATTTATCGCACAATGGCGAGTATTGGTAGCAAGTCACGTAATGGCTGCAGCTTCTTAATATTGCATCGATGTGACACCTGTGCATATGAATCTGGTGGACACCCACCGCATACAAGACTAGACTTGAAGATTCCTATCATATCACAGAAACCTACTTAAGAAAATCATACCTAAAAATTCTTGATTGATATAAGAAGTGCTTAAGAAACGACTCTACGAGAGGCTACGAATTCTCGTAGCACTCAATAATATTGTTTTATTTTGAAAGTACGTACCTTCATAACGCAAAGTTATTATAAGTTTACTTAAAATCTGTGATGCAATAATTTCACTTCAATATGGTATTTAATATGTTAGCGCCATAATCTTTACAATGTTATCTTTACCGCGTCTCGAGGCCTTCCCAGGTACACATCGGCGATAGAATGCCAAAGTAGTATAATAAATAAACGGGTAAAAGGTAACCATCACTCTTTATACAATCACTAGGGACCGGTTAAGCTTAAGTGATAATTTCCATTACGGTTTTAGAATTAGCATAAGACTAATGTCCTCTATTATATGTACTATCAGTCTGAATAGAACTGTAGTCATTGGCCAATTTGTAGAAAAAGGATATGAATGGCTCCATTAGGTAATGCCAGTTTGTAAGTGGTAAATAAATGCGGGGTTTATTAAAACAAGGATAATCACATACTAATTTATCAGTTCAAGAAAGCGTTATGCGGCATGAATCAACAATCAGTAGTAGTAACGTTTCACTAGCAGTAATCCATTAAGGCGGGCTCTAGTTTGAAACCCACCATCATAATCTGGTAACATTTCATCATACAGTGCGATGGCAATTAGCTATCTAATATTATATTATATCCGACAACTCAATTTTGTCACTATACATTAATAATATGTTACATTAATAAACTATGTTTAATATCAACCAACAAAGATATTTAACCATGCATATTATTATATAGGAATAGAATTAATTTAAATGATTGAGTAAGTTTAAAAACATCCAATGTAACATGATTATGACTTTATTATTCCATTTATCAAACTTTATGATGACAGTCATTATCGCTGTCCAATCACAATTATTTCGGTTCGTTAAAATGAACGGTATTGGGCATTATGTAGGCAGCGCGACCCGGCAGTTTTTGTGATGGTTATATAAAATCATTTTATTTATGCCCGAGAAGGAAAATTATTTCATCGTACCTTTTCCTTGTTTACATAATTGAATGCGGAGTGAGCTGAACATGCAGTTAATTAAAACGCCCCCAGTCACAACTTTCTCATGTCGTGAAACGATATACCTAACGCCCCGCTATGTGCTCTGTCGAGTTTAATTGCCCGATGTTCGCGTTTTCAGTATATATAGCATAGCGCCATGGACGAAATGCTATCACGTTAGTTTTACCAGAACTAACTACCCACAGCAGCGGCATCAAAAGGCTGTCCGCGTCTAACTAGCGCGTAATAAGTTCATAATATTTTTACAAGGTGGGTTACATTATTTCGGTATTCATAGATTATAACATTTCATAAATTAAGTAGGTACGTATTGATCTCTGCCTATATATTTGACGACGAAGTGTAGTAGGAACCTTTAGAAACAGGCATATAACCCGGAATACTATTATATCAATGAAACTTAAGTATATAGATTGATATGTAATGTAAGTACTTACCTACCTACCTATTCAAATTAGTCGTTGAATACATTAGGTAACTAATGGTAGCCTAATAAATTCGAGAGGGAATTTCCTTACTGCATCGAAATTGCTCGAGGTACCTAAGTATTTTGTCGTGGCGAAAACCACTAACTACGCGGAAAATTTTGCCCCTTTAGTACAGACCGCTATTTGCGGCATAGAACCGCTTCGGCAAGTTGCCGTAGTCTCCATACTAATGCTTTGACTACATACAACTTATAATGACTATATTTAATTCACACAATGATGTGTAATTATGGTAAAATTTTGGCGGTTAATTATATAAACAGAATCGACATTGCACGAAAATGTAAATTAGGAGTCGGATTACGGCACCGTCACGTTTTCTTCGATTGTTATGCAAAAAGTTACTCAGTACCTCCCGTTATAGGTATTATTTCCTTGAATATATTACAGTGCGTGGGTGAAGTGTACCTCTATACATGTACCCAAATATAAATGATTTTGGACGTAGGCAATTATGATCATAAAAAGAGGTCCAAATTTCTGAGACTTTGTACGTAGGTACCTAAACATCTATATAATTACGTAATTATACTCCTAAAACTTTTGCAAGCACAAACGCCTTAGACTTAGGAACGCTAGGTATAAATTAATCCCCGTAATAATTATATGCTGGAGGAAATGAAAGAAATCGGAATCGCAAGAGTCAGCTTACTGCAAAAAATGTTTGGGTATCAAGACTAAAATACTTAGGTACAACATGACTCCTAAAAATCTTTGAAAGCTAAAGGTTAAAGATCGACCACCTAGCCAGGTACCTAATCATGTCAATCGAATTGATGGAAATTATATGTTCGGACAGTGAACTTCGGTAGCGCGATTCAGTTTATCTTTTCTTAGTGCAAAGTGATTTTTTTTCTATATAATCATTAGCTCATATACGTCTCCACCGAGGAGCTCGAGCCTCCCCTAACACCGAGGGGGTTTAGGCCATAGTCCTCCACGCGCGCCTAATTGGCGGACTTCACATGCCTTACGGGCCAGGGATTTGAACCTGCACCCTCATGATCGTGAGTCGGTGCGTTCCCAACTGAGCATCCACGGCTATTTATATATATTTATTAAGCTATTTTTTGTTGTCTATCAAAACATTGTATTAAATCTTGCTATCGAATTTGGTAACTAAATTGTACGATTCAAAGATGAATATAATTCCTGACTACTGATGAGATAATCCAGAAAATATAACGAAGGACCTATGCATATTTAAAAAAATATTCATGACTAGTGGCTCCCCGCGGTTTCACCCGCGTACCCGGGAGGTCTTCCATTTTCCCGAGATAAAAAGTAGCCTATATGTTAATCCAGGTTATAAGCTATCTTTATTCCAAATTTCATTCAAATCCATTCAGTAGTTTTTACGTGAAAGAGTAACAAACATCCATACATCCATACATCCATACATCCATACTTACAAACTTTCGCCTTTATAATATTAGTAGGATTAAAATTTCTTTATTTAAATTCATTGTTATCAAAAATATCGTGGGAGTTTATTTCGTTCCTCTCGAGGGGAGTCTTGTCCGTTTAACCCTCATGAATTATTCAGCAGTGTAGCAGACCAAGATCTCAAACTCAATATCCTCCGTGGAAAATGACCGCTCTCGTAAAAATGGCACACGTATGAAATAATATTAAACGTGTTAAAATAATATTTGTGGCACCAATGAATACAAATGGTGTCTAATCATATTTAAGAGACTTTTTTAAGTTGTATTTATTGTTGAAGAAAATAACTTTTCTATCCCAAGACTTATTATTATTAGGTACGTTTGTAATCAATGCCTTTGTTATTATAATAATGTGGTGAACATTTTTTAACAAGAGAAGCCTTTTTGTATCGCGGTATAATTTTCCGTTCTCAATTTTATTCAGCTAGCGAATAAAACTGATACAATTTAGATCGAACGATAACAAAAGAAGGGTTTCTTGAAAATACACGGTTCATTTACCTACCGTGTAGCTTCGGTGGAGTATTCAGTGGAGCTACCAATGAATTAATAAAATAGAAGGGTTTTTTCAACTATTTTTAAAATAAAGAGGAAGTCGAAGAGGATATGTTTACTTTTATCATTAGGTAGGTGGGTGCGTTAAAATATAAGTACCGTCCAATAAACTTATTCTATAACTTCACGTGAAACGTCTATAACTTCACTTGAAATTATGGGAAATCTAAATATAAATAATACAATCCTATCGTATTGGACGCCACCGAGGCTTGACTCCACTTCTGAAAGTGTTACTATAATAAGGTGCTATTTGGAGACCTACACTGTCTTCAAAACAATCTCCTTCATTTTAAAGACTCACCGGATTGTAAGGCCTCATTCGCACGAGAGTTTTTTTAACGGACGGAAAAAAGCGTTCAAATACAACAAATGCATTCCCAAGTATATGTTCACACGACAGCGTTTTTAAAACGCGACGCTATTTTATCGAGCGGTGTTGCATTTTCAACTTTGGGCGTTGGAAATAGAGCATAATTATGCCTTCTTGGGAATGCATTTGTTGTGTATGAACGTTTTTTTCCGTCTGTTAAAAAAACTCTCGTGCGAATGACGGCCAAGTGCAAAGATTTCGCATGTTTAGTGACTGACCTGTCTAACTACTTAGGTAATAAGATAGATATTACATCATTAGGAGTAGGTTCTCAGTAGGTTATATGACGATACCTAGAATCCTCCAGATGAAATAAGTAGATATTGAAATCTAAAATCAAAATAATGTTTTAATCGAGTCCGGAAAGAAATAATACCTACCTATATAATGGGTTCTTATCTCATTAGTAGGCTCTACTGCAAATGCAACAATTCTATAGAAAAATCAAAGAAATACCTACCCGATCATTTTTTTGGAGTTTCTACAGGCTTGATGCCTACGCATTAATGAAGACAAAGTAATAGGTAAAGTACCTACTCGTTAATTGCGATACTTGCGTAAAAATAGATTTAAAGATTTTATCATGAAATACTAATTATAATCATAGTTTTGAAGGGCTTAGGTAATTGTAAAACAATAAAGTTCGCATACCTATAGGTATGCCGATAGTCCTTTTAATACAAACAGGCTGTAAAACTCTAACAAGTAAGAAGTGTATCTGCTAGGTATAGTATAGGTATGTTTTGTATATGCGCAACCATATTCACGAGTAGATCATGTTGTCAATCTATGTACCAATTTTCATGTTAATCCGTTCAGCCTCTCGCTTGTGATTGAGTGACCGTATAACATCTGCAATATCGCATAATGCAGAGATTTAGGTATCTAGCTAATGAGGAATTCTGAATGAATAGATTAGAACTTCAAAGCCCCCATTAAAAAAAATCAGAATAAAAAAAAATTTTGAACTTCAGTCGGTAATACCTTACCCTAATTTTTTTAATACAATTCGTAGCTATCTACTACGTATACGCTTAGTTTAACGCAAAAATAAGTTATGGTTGTTATTTGGAAAGACATAAATTATTTATTTATCTTACAAATTGTATTCCGTTGAATCCCGAGTAATTTATCGTCTGTTTTATTTTGAACGATCACGCACATCCATGTACCTACCTATACCTAATCACCTAACAAAATGGTACGAAATCAGTTCTTAGACTTTAAGGCATATAAACAAGTGTGAAATGTATTTAGAAATACTCACAAGTGGTCGTGAAACTGAGACCAAAAGGAAGCTGCCTCTCAAGTGTATGTATATGAAGTGCAAACAAAATATAACGCTGCGACAGGCACGCCTCAGCAATAGGTTGATATAGATTCCTGACGATAATATTTATTTACGCTCAAACTCAATACCTAGATCCTAACCCACAATTTCGAAAACAAAAGCAATACGTAATGTTCCATAATTGTAATTTTTTTCTAAGTTTCCCGCCAGGCTTCTCCTACTAACACGCGTTCATAATAAATTGACGTCTATGGTCTCAAGAATATTTATTCTCTTAAATTTTATTAAATACTTGCTTTTTGTTTTCTTTATATGAAATTGTGTTATGTATAAGTAAGAATTAGTTTCTATTTATTGTAAGTAGGTATGATATTTTATTTAAATTTTAATATCTGGTGTTTAGACAAACTAAATCAATACTAGGTACTTACTTTACATAGTTACAATTTATAATTTAAATCCTGAGAAAAGCAAAAATACCTACCCTAGTTACAATTTGAATATCAAATCCTGAAAAGAGCAAAAATAATAGTTTTACACCGTGTTTACAGTCCCTATTCTTTGACACTGTTCACTACTGTCTCCGAAATACTCCGAATTATCTATCCCTTGGCACCTGTCAATGTCAAACTCTGAAAGTGTCAAACACAAAATGAAATTGATTTATTGTTTTGAGAAATGGAAACTGATATAAAAAATAAATAAAAACATTTAATCACAAACTTCATTATTTTAAAGTAAATAAAAACATTCAGTGTTAAAGGAAATACTTAAAATTTGCAACCATGGGTGACGGACAAACAAATCTTGGTAATTTTTCAACAATTTCAGCTTACCGGGGCGTGTAGTTTAATTAAAAGATTTGAAAAATTTATTACGATGATTTCAGACGACTATGATATGCTTAAAGCACTGTATGACTTCGAGGCAACTCTGGCGAAGACCCTTAGTTTCACTGAAGGTGAATTCTTCTTCCTACAACAAACTAATACTAAGCAGAGGAACTGGTGGCATGTTGTTAACAGAAAAGGTCACGTTGGCTTCGTTCCTTCCAATTACGTCGCAGCAGTCAAGGTAATGGCTTCAATTTACCATTACAATTAGTGGGATGGTTCATTCAATTAGTATCAGTTTAAATCTATTTGTAGGTTGAGCCGGAGTTCTATTTGGCGTTCGTTAGCGATTGTATTAAGAATTTGAGCGAAAATAATACGATGTCACAAAAACAAGAGATAATTGGTAGGTTGGTTGAGAAGAAAAGGCAACTTCAGTCTTTTGTCAAGCCCCAAAACAAGAAGGCGCCAGCCCCGAAACCTCCACCGCGATTGGACGACAGTACTCCACCCAATGGAGTGTCACCATCTTTTGATTTGAGGCCTGTAGTGTCACAGCAACACATATCTGAAGAAAGAGATTCTTCACAGTCTCCACCTAAGTCGGCAAATAATAGTGTTTCCAAAGGTAATAGAATTATGTAGTAATATTTATTTTGATACCTATAGAATTTACTATTCCAAAATTTTTACTGATGTTTATATTACCCATGTTAATTAAATTCTAGGATGATTCTTAACACACTTTCAATCTGATTCCAAACTAATATTCTGATAAAATGTAGTATATTTGTAAATACATACTTTAATATATATTATACTTAAACATGATAAACTATCACACTCCGGTAATATTTATTTATCTTTATGCCTTCAGACGGTGAAGAAAGGAGGAAACCGTCATCAGTCAGTAAAGGTTCTACAAATCAGTTATCCTCGGACACTGATAACCAAGATGATAGTCAGGACAGCAGTGAAAGCATAAAGCCCAATGCAATTTATGAGATTGTTCAAGCTGTTAGGAAAGAGACTCAGCTCAGTCATGAGATGTCTAAAGTTGCTGTTGAAACTGTGCTTGTTTCATTAAGGGTAAGTAGTTGTTGCCTGTCCTCTAACTTACTTCAGAATGTTAGGTACTAAAAGAAACTTATGATAGTATGTATGGTTGCCTGATATCAGAATTAGTAAATCTTGTTATGCTTAAGGGATCTTGTGATTACCCAAGATAAAACATTGTTAATTACACAAGGTCAGCCTTATTCAATTTATTTAAATGGCATTTTTTCTAAATACTTATTAGATGTTAGGGTTTTATAGCCTAACATTAAATAAATCAGTCCAAAATACTTAATACCATGTTATCAATCTGTTTACTTACTACTACTGTATTCAAGAATATAAATGTGAAGCAACCTTCCAACCAAGCTTTAGAGTCAATGTTTCATAAGTGCCTGTGAATAACTAGTTCAATCAATAATTATTTTCCATAAACATCATTCATAATTCATTACAAAATGGTATATAACTTTCTACAGGAATTTCTGCCAGGTGGTGCTGCAAGATCCATAATTGATGCCCTTCTCCGTGAAGCCAATAGTAACATCACATGTCCTAAGAATGCAATTGATGCTGCACCTGATGCAATGCGTATGATGACGGCTCTCAACTCCCTATCAAAAGCAGCTAATGATGCTCAGCAGAGGGGCTGGGCTCTACATGACGATGCTCATGACATACAAACTCAGTTGCTCGAACTGATTTCCGTTATGGTAGGTAAACAGTTGCATTGTATACAATATGTATGGACAATGTTGAAATGTCATTGTAATAGTACATTGTACATTGTTAGAGACATGTTTGCTTTATCTGTTCATACTATGTTAGTATCTTTGTTGTGGTATGTGGTCTGGTTAGCAAAAACATATTTATTAAGCTGACATACAGTAGAATATTTTAAACTTTAATAAAGTAATAGAATCAACATTCCCCATATCATATTTGCTGTTTTAAAGTATATTATATTGTTTATAAATTTTTCAGTCGAATGCAGATGTAAACATATCGCAGCATGTTTTAAGCAGTCACCGCTATGCATATGTATCAACACTTGTTCAGTATTATCAAATGGAAACACGATGGCCTCTTCGGCAGCTTCTTCTGCAGGTAATATAAGATTTTCTTTGTGTAACACTTGATAAATTTATTTTAAATATGGGCAGTGCCTTACAAAAAAAAAACAGGACAAACTTTGTACACAAAAAAAAAACGCACATTGTTTTTTCTGTGTGGATGTTATTATCTATTGAAGTTTGCATTTAAAAGTAGCATATATGTAGTATATTAGCTATCTAATAATATCTAACATCAGATTGGCCATGTATGAAAAAATGTCCTGGGAGATTTTTTTTTTTTTAGTTTCAACTTACTTATTTAATATTAAGTTTAAAAATATTATGTTACCTTATTATGCATGCAGTGGCAACCTATAATTAAGGCAGCACTCAAGTCCTATTTTTGTTTTGTGTAGTTATTATTTGTATATATCAGTGTATGTTTTGTTGGTAGTCCAAATAAAATAAATAATTTTATTTAATAACATTGTCGTAAGGCGTTCGGCGTTATGTGCGGGCTGGAGCGCACGGCGCTGGGCACGCTGGCGCTGTCGGCGCTGCCGGCCGAGGTGGCGCGCGACATGCGCGACAACCCGCGCGCCGTGGCCCGCCTCTCGCACTCGGCGCTGCTGCTCTCCATGGTGCTGTCCATGGCCGACAAACTGCCCGTCACGCACTTTGGTACCTTTTTTTTTTTTTTTTTTTTTTTACGCTGGGAAAAATGCGTTACGCATACCCTCCCTGTCGGGGGACAGGAAGGGTTATGTGGGACTCCCCGGTTGCTAGCCAACCGGTATACCCACTAAACAACCCAGCGACACTCCTTCCTCGTCTTTTATGGGGGGGGGACTGGGAATCCGGCACAGCCCTTGCGTCCAGTCCCCCTCCGACGACCGCCCGCCCTCTTGGCAGGCCCTTCATGTCCCCCTCCCGCTATGGGAGAGGGGTACGCACTTTGGTACCTACTTAACATGCACTAACGTTATTACTCTTAGTAGTCTATCTGGTATAACACATGTTGTGCCGACCCTGCCTAGGCGGGATAAGGGCAGCAACAAGAAGAGACTATCTGCTACAAAAAGGGTGCTGTCCATGGCCGACAAACTGTCACGCACTTTGGTACACTACCTACCTAATATGCACTTACCCTATTACTCTTAATAGACTATCTGCTACAGAAAGTAGCATCAAAATTAACAACACGTAAATATTTAAAAATGGTTTCTGTTACAAGAAAGAAAGAAAATAGTTATTAACAGCAGGATTACGCTAGAACAAAATTACATAAAATAATCATAAAACAAATCAATGACAAACATGAGTGCTATCAAAGGAGGACCAGCTCATCATGTGCTGTTGAAAACAACCGATTTATAGGTGGTTCCTTATATTACTTTTCGCAAAAACATCGCCATGTTGCGGCAAAATTAGGAACTAAAATGTTACAATCACTTCATTAGAACTGCCATACATTCTACAAGTAGCACCCTCGTCTTGAATCTTTTTTTCTGGTCAAACTTTAATTGGAATATATTCAAAATGTTTTGCATTTACCTTCTAAAAAATTCTTCTTCTAAAAGTAGACTTTTTATTTAATTATAATAATTTATATATACCAATTTAGTAGTATTTTGACATTACCAACAGACACTTATATTTTGGAGTTCGTTTCTGGCAGCGGTCGAGAGCGGTCGCGCGCACGCCGCATTCTGGCTAAGGGACCGCACGCGCATCCCGAGCCAAAACAATAACGCGCTTCACAGTCGCTTTTGTTCAGTAACTTGTGTATCAGTGCCGTAACTTGTCGATGGTGTTGTAGTGTATCGTGTATAGTGCCGCGAGTAGCCCAGATCTAGGCCCTAGCAGTCTGGCGCTCAATCCAGCAACCCAGCTTACGTAGCTGATAAAATTATCCCGGTGAGATCATTCCATTACCTACCCTTAATAGGCAAACAAGCAACACTACATGAGATCCGGATAAATTCAACAACAACAACAACAAGATGATTATCTCAACAGCTATTTTCAAGAGTTTTTTCCTCGGTTAATTAATAATCTACGGACGGACTTACGCTATAGCACTACAAAAAACAATAAGCCAAAGCTTAAACACTAGTTCCTACATCATAATTATTTAAGCTGTTAGTAGGTCATGTATTTGCCTGACTCCAAATATTCTTAATTGTATAGCTTATAATTATACCTACGCTTGTATTTATTATATTATTAGACTTTTATAATATTAATGGCTCTTCTTGTATAGACCCGAGAGGGTTTTTGAGCTATTTGCCTCAGAAACTGTGTTAATGTTTTAAACGATAAATAGAACAGAAGACCTTATCGCCAATTACGGTTGTATAGGCTAACCCGCTACGATTATTATACAAAACAGCAGGAACAATTGAGAACCGAAAATATTTAAACACTAGTTACAATCAATTGTAGGTTGGTTCATTATATTTCTACAGATACGCCCAAGACATCTGGGGAATGCAAATTACTGCAATCGGCCATATACTTTTCATCCATTAATCTGTTGCATGTTAATTTGTTAAATTACATTTAGTGATCCAGTCTCTTAGCGCATATTTTCTACTCCACCTTACCAAGACGTATAGCAATCTAAGTTTCGGAAATCAAAAAGCTTCACTTTCTGAGTATATAAGTATGATACATACTAACATAACATACTAAAACGGCTAACCTTATACAAAGAGTGCAAAATGCGTGTGCTCGTTATTGTTTTGTTATTCCTCCAAGAAGTCATGTTTCCCCTTATTTTAACGACGCAAATATTTTGAAAATGAAGTATAGGAGAGACTTGCACTTAGCTGCATTGCTGTTTGGGGTAATCCGTACGACTCAGCCCAACTTCCTATACTCTAAGCTTGTTTGGTTGAATAAGAACACTAAATACTCTTCAAGGGCGCCAGCCAGTGTACTAAGTACACCTCACCATGGCTCCGCAGCATTCCGAGGTAGCTTTAAATATAGCTCCACCAAATGCTGGAATAATATTCCGCCACCTATGCGTAGACTTACGTGTGTTCAGACGTTTAGGTCTAAATTAAAAAATATTTTATTAACCTCCAAAAAACCAGCATTTAGTATTAACACTAATATTAAAATTTATGTCTAGTTCTTATAATATCGTTAATATAATATTAATTATAATTCTTTATCTATGTAATTTTGCAATGCTTATTAAAATTTATTTATGTGTGGTCTAGCTTCATATATTTATTTATGTTATATATTTAGATATTTATTATCCATATTATTGTTATTTATTATCAGTATTTAACATTAACGTTGTATGTAGGTATGTCACCGTCGTATATGTCCGTGAATGACACGCGGCTTCAGCCGAAAACCAGCGCTGTAGTCTTCTACAGCATATGCTGAGCTGAGGCCATTTGGGCACACTGTTCACATTATGACTATTCTGTTATCTTATCTTTTGTGTCAATATTGTTTTTATTTTACTCTATTCTTTCTCTGATTTGATTGTCTACATTGTGTGAATCTGTGTGTGTCCAATAAACATTATTTCATTTCATTTCAACATTCAAACTAATATCATAAAATCTATTTCAATATAACTCTAGTTCGTTCTGCGATCCAATCACTACATCAATAGATTAAACGACCTTTCGCCATTTATGGTATTTCCGATCTATCCTTTTCTTAAATTATCCTCCTCAATTAGAAAAATACATAGCGAGGCATAGAATAATTGGTGTTACAAAAACTATTTTACGACAGCAAAGTCCCTTTGAGTTCTCAGGCTATTAATTTCTTATTTAAACAAATTACTAAAAAACCTTGCATATGTGCACGCCTATTCATTAAATAAAGGAAAACAATCGTAAAGTAATTTAAATATCTCCGGCAAAATTCTCAAAAATCGACACGTGCAACACTTTCAAAAGCGCCCGACCAGCCCCTTACTAACCCTTGCCCTTGGCAAACAATAGAAATCCCGACAAAGTGCAATCTCGTCCTTAGGTAAGCCTTTTGTTACTGCCATCATAACAATGTCATAAACATCCAAGCGTTACGGCGGTATTTTAAAGAAAAAACATTCTTTAGCAGTCACATCTGTTGCAGTTCACAAATTTCAATAAATAAAGAGTGGTCCTTATTCCATCCACAGCGACGACACGGCCGCTAAATACAATCGTAACACCTGTGCATAGCGGCCACCGGTTGGCGCAAGCCACTTTACACTAGATGTTAGCTAGGTATAATAACGTCAAAAAATCTATAAATACTAGCGGACCCGGCAGACTTCGTTCTGCCCACCAGCGCCACCTACCGGGTCCAAATTGATGTATTATACATAAAAACCTTCCCCATGAAATACTCCTTAACTTGGTGAAAACCGGATGGAAATCTGTTTAGTAGTTTTTGTGTTCATCGCGTTCAGACAGACAAAACGGACTATGTTTTACATATACAGTCGTTGTTTTGCCATGTATTTTATTTGTAGGAAACATTTTTTTAGTTCGATAAATATAATTATCTACTATAAGTGTTTGGGGATGTACTTATAATCGAAAGCGTTATAAACAATAAAATAATGCTTTACGTAGGGTAATAAATTAATGTTTATTAATGTAGAGAATATATTTTAAATTACAATTCTTGCTAGTTCAAAATGCATCTAAATAAAAAAAAATATTATTCATATTGTAACTATCAGTTTATTAAATACGATTTATTTAATGTTACATTAACTATTAATAAATGTACTTTATTCTCAAATAAATATTTATTGAATGTAAAATAAGTTGTCTACAAAGAAATTAAAATATTAATAGTTAATAAATCCTTCCATCAGTGTATTGGTAAAAAACAGTTACTTAATATATGTATGATAAGATATGTATCTATTTTTAAAATATCTGTATTTTTTTATTTTTATTGAACTAAATAATATTTAATTATTTTTAAGCTATTGCATAGCTTTTATCGCGGGCTCTGAGCGCGGCGACCGAATCAAGAAATTCCGTAACGAAAAAAACCTAACACATCGTCTAACGTCGTTTCAGTTCGGCAGACTTCGGCACGGTGTTTGTTTGCTATCTTCTTAACTCTTTGACGTTTTGAAAAAATGGCGTTTGACATTTAAAAAAAACAAAACTCAATTTCCGTATTCGCGCGTAATTATTTTGTTTCTATTTCGTGGCAAGGGTACCACGTCATAAAGCCTAAGTATTCAAATACGTATGCACATCAGAATGCATATTATTAAAAAAAATATATGCTCAAGTATTTTTACAATGTACAAGGCGTCCTTTCTAACCTAACCTTTGTTTAAATCCAAATGTATCATTTATTTAGTACATGTAGCGGCCATTTGCATTTCTAAGCACGCGATGTTGGCGTATTGGTACAAATGTTTGTACGTTGGGCCAACATGGCAATGAAATTAGACCTTTTCTCTAAGATTTATATGAGCTAGTACTTATATATTTTTAAGCTATTGAATAGCTTTTATCGCGGGCTCTGAGCGCGGCGACCGAATTAAGAAATTCCGTAACGAAAAAAACCTAACACCCCCCCACTCCGACGGGCAAGGAGGTGTGGCTTGAAGGCCGTGCATCGTCTAACGTCGTTTCAGTTCGGCAGTCTTCGACACGGCGTTGTGTGCGATTAGACGTATTGTACGACTCTATGAAACTCGCACGAATCGAGACGAGCTGCTCCGAAATCGGACGAATACATAAGCTGCTTATGAGAAAGTATATAGGTGTATATGTATTTATGTACAACAGTGAATAGCTGTACTTGTAAAATTTGTGTATGAAGTGTTTTGAATATGAATGAACAAAGTGCATTTATTATTAAAATAAATAAATAAAATTATAATTGCATAAGTTGATACAAAATGCTATGCAATGCAATAGCTTTACCGCGGCAGTCCCCGAGTGCCTCACGTAATTTTATTATAACTGATCGATTGATCGTTGTTCGGATATCGACCGGTGAAGGCGGAAGATCAAATTGAATTGAGAAAATAATGTAAAAATAAAAATCGCGATGGTAAAATAGGGGTTGATTGTAAAGGGTTGAAATTTCAGGGTTATATGTATTTACTAATGCTGTATCATAAAAAAAATTTTTTTTTTTTTTTTTCTAAAATGGAAAAAAAATTTTTTTGGGGTGGATTACCCTTAACATTTAAGGGGATGAAAAATAGATGTTGTCCGATTCTCAGACCTACCAAATATGGATACAAAATTTCATGAAAATCGGTCAAGCCGTTTCGGAGGAGTTTTACCACAAACTCCGCGACGCTAGAATTTTATATATTAGACTAGAATTTTATATATTAGATAAGCTCTTCCCAACAGCTAACTACAACGGGGCAAAGCAAACAATATGGATATCATAGTAATGAAAACAGACTGAAACTTCTACCGGACATCCGACCACCACGCAATAAGACGGGACCTTGACAAGTATATTGAAGAACACCAGCACAATCAGTTAATTCGACATGCAACCTGGATCCCTCTGCAATCGACCAAGATATGAAAATCAATACGAAAACAAGGCACACTTTTATTATGTCAACATCACAACAAGCAACATGGCCAGGCACTACAAAACATGCATTCATCACATTTTAACCCATAAATGCAACTGAAGCTGTAAGAGAATGAAGAATGTTACACACAAACATACGAGTCAAAACATTGCAAATGGTCCCTCACGGGCGGAGGTAACAAGTGTCGGGAATTAGCGATCATCATGCATCGTAAGGAATGACCACAGACTCGAAGCCATCAATACTAACAAGAGTGCCAACCAAAACATAGATATATGCGTGCATAAATATATTGATTCCAAAAATAGTTTCGTTGATAAGCTATTTGCCAACTACTCAGCTTAATTTTTACGGTCACGAGACACAGTTATATGTCTGACCCGTATAACAGACGAGTGTATCGATCAATCAGTAATTTGGCATAGCTTCCGCTATATACCAAGATTACTTCAGCTTAATTGTTACGGACATGGGACACAGGTCTATGTCTGAACCGTATAACAGCTGATTGACTGACTGATCCATAATTTGGCATAGCTTTCGCTATTTAACTTTTTCTCAACTTAATAGTTACGGCCAAGAGACACTGCGAGAGACGTCTGCTCCGTACAACAGTTGATGAAAAAGTGTATCTAGCTCAAAACAGAGTTGCCTTTCATAGGCAAACATTTATCATATTGAAGCAAAATACCCTCAGGCTATTAATTTCTTATTTAAACAAATAACCAGGCCCTTTTACTAAAAAACCATGCATATGTGCACGCCTATTCATTACATCCGACCACCACGCAATAAGACGGGACCTTGACAAGTATATTGAAGAACACCAGCGCAATCAGTTAATTCGACATGCAACCTGGATCCCTCTGCAATCGACCAAGATATGAAAATCAATACGAAAACAAGGCACACTTTTATTATGTCAACATCACAACATGCAACATGGCCAGGCACTACAAAACATGCATTCATCACATTTCAACCCATAAATGCAACTGAAGCTGTAGGAGAATGAAGAATGTTACACACATCGGATGACAAGAAACGGGAACGAGGACTAGATAACATACGAGTCAAAACATTACAAATGGTCCCTCACGGGCGGAGGTAACAAGTGTCGGGAATTAGCGATCATCATGCATCGTAAGGAATGACCACAGACTCGAAGCCATCAATACTAACAAGAGTGCCAACCAAAACATAGATATATGCGTGCATAACATACACGTAACATGCATAACATATACTATTATTTGAAACCAAAACCTACATAATAAAACGTTCAGTTTAACAGAGTATAGGAAATGTAAGTGTATATATGTATACTTTTAAATAAAAACTTAAGTAAATAATAACACTCAATTATATGTCTGACCCGTACAACAGCCGAGTATATAGATCAATCAGTAATTTGGCATAGCTTCCGCTATATACCAAGATTACTTCAGCTTAATTTTTACGGACATGGGACACAAGTCTATGTCTGAACCGTATAACAGCTGATTAACTGACTGATCCATAATTTGGCATAGCTTTCGCTATTTAACTTTTTCTCAACTTAATATTTACGGCCAAGAGACACTGCGAGAGATGTCTGCTCCGTACAACAGTTGATGGAAAAGTGTATCTAGCTCAAAACAGAGTTGCCTTTTATAGGCAAACATTTATCATAGTGAAGCAAAATACCCTCACAGCATTTTGTAAAAATTACTTGCCACGTTTTATAAAAATTACAGAAACAAATCTTAAATAGCGTTAAATAGGCATTATAAATCAAATCATCATTTATGGTATTGATAACGAAATATTTTAACAATGTTGTACACTTACTTCCTGTTTTGGGATCGATAAGAATATTGAAATGACATGAAACAAATCTTAAACAAGATTATTTATACATCATAAAATACAATATGATTTATGGTACAAGTACAATCACAATCTAAACACATTTTATCCATGTTTATTTAAAACGAGAATCTTGAATTTTTGACTCAATAAAAATACTTTTAATGAAGTTGAGTAATGTACCAAAAATCAAGTTAATACCCTCACAAATTGAAATGTCACTCTTAATATTCTCAATTTGCATTGTTTACACTTCAAATATTCATTAATAATTAACAATGAAATTTATTGCCTTACAATATAATCTAACACACGCATAGATACATCCTGCGGACGGAAAAGTTGTAAAAATCCTGGATATCCGGAACAAAATCTTCTCAACTAGAAATCTACCATGGCAAGCCCATAATTTGAATTATTTAATTAAGGGAAACACATAATTAATACATCTGACCACGAACAAGTATAGGATGAAATCAATCCTTCAAGATTAAAGAAGAATCTAACAAGAAACAAGGCCACACATTCGCAAACGTACTAGAATCTAAGGTCTTTTAGCTATAAAAGTCTAAATAATCAGATGGAATGGCAAGCGGCACAGCTATTATACAAGATGGCTATTAATCCTGCAATAAGCTACGGCCTGAAAGCGATGATACTAACTAAAGCAAACGGATCAAAACTACCTCGTTACAAGTGACTGATAGTATGTCAAATGCTTGGACCGCAACTTCAACAGAGAAGCGAAAGTGACAGATATTTTAGACGGAAAAGCTATCACTTAGAGACTCAAATACCAACGGATGTATTACTACGCAATTAATCTAAGTCGAGCAATGCAAGTATGGTAGCTGGATACATGGAAACTATAAATCAAAACGGAACAAAAAATATAAAATACATGAATAAACAACGTCAACTAACGTACGTATTGTACGGACAAGCACCGAGCACAGGATTCATGGACACATTACGACAATTAAGTCGAAAAGGAGCAAAGAGTTCGCGACTCATGTATACAAGACGGGCAACAGTCAACCAAGCAAGAAACTTACAATTGGAGGAACGACATTCGCTGAAACACAACCGGTAATGCCAGGAAGAAAAAACACACCAAACGCCATCTCATCGTGCACCAACGCTCATTCCTATATACAATACCCATCCTCCTATTTTCCTATATTGGCTAGAGGCTGAACAGTCGGTCGATTCTGGCCAGCCGGCTGCGGCTTGCTGGTCTTCCTTTCCCATCCCAGAGCGTGTCCTTCCTATTAACCACGCGCTCCCTGGTATATCCATGGCTACTCTTATATAACTATTCGGGTACCAGGGTCTCTGTTCAGTTACCAAACAATACTGTGCATGGGGGCTGTTGCCCGAATGGTTGTATAGGACATGGGTCAGTCGTTGCACTGGCTGGGTGTAGTGCTCAATCATCATCAATCATCATCATCATCATTACCAACAGACACTTATATTTATATATGGTGTGTTCATTCATTTCTATATATTCTTTCAGAACAACTTGGCATCGAATTCGCACAGTTCCTATTAGAGCTGATAGAGGATCCTCCAGAAACTGATGTGGATGAACAAATACCCGATCTCTTCCTTACGCTCCTCCTCGCCTACAATCTTCAATTTGATAATCCCTTCGATAGTCTGCTCCTCAATGCTTTGGAAACGAGGGATATTGCCAAAACCTTCTGTGAGAAAGTACTCTTACTGCTTAATCGTGAAGGTAAGCATAATCTTGATATTTATCAACTTACTAGTCTAGTTTGGTTAACGTACAAACTAAAATAGTTTTTAGGATAATTTACTTAATGTTTACACAGAATGACACTACGTATATATAGATATTTATACCCAAACACACAGTAAATATACATGCCCATGTGTGAACAATGAAATAGTATATTTCGTTACAAGTGCGGAAAGGCTGTCATTGCAAAGAGTTCCGACGAATGTCTACCCGAGCCGCGGCGCAGCCGAAGGCGAGGGTTGGCAGTCGGAACAAGTTGCAATGACGGTTCCGCAAGTGTACTGAACGACTATTTTTAATACAGTTGCGAAAAAATAAAGCAATTTAATAAAATAATAAGAGCACAATAAACTAAACACGCAATGAAAATTTCTGGAAAATGGCGCCTACGGTTGGCGCCATTTTATAAGCAGAGTTTTTTTTTCTTCGCCCATTTTGGTAGGCAAAGGGAACTATCTATACAGCTTAGTCTTCAGTATATTTTTTTTATTGATATGAAATGAAAATGAAATTTAATGAGATGAAATGAAACCTAACCTAAATCATGAAATCTGATATTGAGATAAATTACAAGCTTCTTTTTAAAAATATACGTATTTGTATTAATCATAAAAACTCTTTAGTAAAACCTTCATGGTTGGTTTTTAAGCTATTGCATAGCTTTTATCGCGGGCTCTGAGCGCGGCGACCGAATCAAGAAATTCCGTAACGAAAAAAACCTAACACATCGTCTAACGTCGTTTAAGTTCGGCAGACTTCGGCACGGTGTTTGTTTGCTATCTTCTTAACTCTTTGACGTTTTGAAAAAATGGCGTTTGACATTTATAAAAAACAAAACTCAATTTCCGTATTCGCGCGTAATTATTTTGTTTCTATTTCGTGGCAAGGGTACCACGTCATAAAGCCTAAGTATTCAAATACGTATGCACATCAGAATGCATATTATTAAAAAAAAGTTTTACGTGACAACGACTTTGAGTGGTAAAATAATTTTAATGTGAATATTCATTCGTATAGTAGGAAGAAGGATGAAATAATAGTAACAATTTAAAACATAACGTGACGTGAGCGGAGCGTAACGCAGTTTCTTGAAGTGTCACCCGGCAAACCAATTTATAAGACGCTGTCACGTCAAAATATATGCTCAAGTATTTTTACAATGTACAAGGCGTCCTTTCTAACCTAACCTTTGTTTAAATCCAAATGTATCATTTATTTAGTACATGTAGCGGCCATTTGCATTTCTAAGCACGCGATGTTGGCGTATTGGTACAAATGTTTGTACGTTGGGCCAACATGGCAATGAAATTAGACCTTTTCTCTAAGATTTATATGAGCTAGTACTTATATATTTTTAAGCTATTGCATAGCTTTTATCGCGGGCTCTGAGCGCGGCGACCGAATCAAGAAATTCCGTAACGAAAAAAACCTAACACCCCCCACTCCGACGGGCAAGGAGGTGTGGCTTGAAGGCCGTGCATCGTCTAACGTCGTTTCAGTTCGACAGTCTTCGACTCGACACGGCGTTGTGTGCGATTAGACGTATTGTACGACTCTACGAAACTCGCACGACTCGAGACGAGCTGCTCCGAAATCGGACGAATACATAAGCTGCTTATGAGAAAGTATATAGGTGTATATGTATTTATGGATGGATAAAGGTATAAAAATTGATGTGATATGTCTATGTGAAACGTTTATGGAAAAGGGGACAGAAAATAATTTAATAATGAATCAGTATATAACAGCCGCAACATACAGTAGAAGAAATTCAAAGAGAGGAGGTGTTTGTATTTTGTTAAATAAAGACTTAGATTACGTATCAATTGCTGAAATTACTGCTATGGGTAAAAACTTTGTTTTTGAGTGCTGTGGAATCAAAATTATAAATTATGATATAGTTATACTGTGCATTTATAGAACACCATCATCTAATGTCAATGAGTTTTTAATGAAATTGAATGAATGCCTTTATACATTGTGCTGCAATAAAAGAAGAAAAATTATACTTTGTGGTGACTTTAACATTGACATAATGAAGAATACGAATGCAACTATTGAGCTTAAGCATCTCCTAGAACAATACAATTTAAAAAATATGATTAATGATCCTACTAGGGTAACAATGACTACGAAAACTTGCATTGACTTAATTGCCACAAATATAACTGGTGGAGTTACTCAAATTCACAACCTGGGTCTTTCGGATCATACAGCTCAAAGTTACGTTATACCAGTAGCTCGTAGGCGACCGTCTAAAGTGGAATGGTGGTTTGATTATAAAAGGGACTATTCTAAAGACAATAAGTGTAAGTTCTTAAACTGTTTGGAAAACCTATCTTTTAGTGAAGTTTACGAAAAGGACACAGCTGCTGAGGCTTTTGAATATTTTTACAATTTGTTCGCTTTATTTTATATGTTATGCTTTCCAATTATTAAGATAAAGGTAACAAACAAAAATATTAATAATCAATGGTTGACAAAGGGTTTAAAAGTTTGCTGCAAAAAGAAAAGGTGCCTTTATTATGAGTATCGTAATTCTGGGAATAACTTTGTTAAAAAAACATATTATAGGAATTATTCTAGGATTTTAAGGAAATGCTTCATTTATTCTCAGAAATCGATTAAAGCTAAGTTTATTGAGAAAGCTAGAAATAAGACCAAAGCAGCGTGGTCAGTAATAAAAGAATATACAACTAATAATAATAAATATAATTCAATTGCTCACATTAATATAAATAATAATAAAATTGACAATCCAAATGACATTTCTGAGCATTTTAATAAATACTTTATTAATACTATAGAAGACAACTGTTCTCCAAGCTTTGAGTTGAATGATAATGAAAAATTCGTGGAATCAACTGAGTCCAGTATATTTATAGCACCCATTGATTGTGATGAATTAGTTAAAATTATTATGTCACTGAAAAACACTACCTCAGTTGGCTATGATGAGATACGTACAGATGTAGTAAAGATGAGTATCAACTTGATTGCTGTGCCTTTGACTCATATTATTAATTTGTCATTATCGCAAGGTGTATTTCCAGAGGAACTAAAAAAATCGGTAGTTAAACCATTGCACAAAAAGGGAGATAGAAGTAATTTGGATAACTATAGGCCAGTCGCTTTTAATACTATTTTTTCCAAAATATTTGAAAAGGTTATGTATAAGAAAATGTCTAGTTTTATTGAGTCCAATAATATTGTAAAGGATGAACAAAATGGTTTTCGGAAAAATAAAAGTACCTCTCTAGCAATATTTAAATTAATTAAAGACGTAACTGATTGTCTAGATAAAAAAATTCCTGTCACTGTTTTGTATATGGATATGAGCAAAGCATTCGATTATGTATGTCACAAAAGATTGTTATTTAAGCTTTATAAGTATGGAATACGTGGTCCAGCGCATGATTGGATTAGGTCTTATTTAACAAACAGAATGCAATGTGTTGAGATTGAAAGATTCAGTCAGAATAGCAAGTCTAATGAAATAATTAGGTCAGTTTACAGGAAAAATAAGTATGGGGTGCCACAGGGTAGTATTTTGGGTCCTTTTTTGTTTCTTTTGTACATAAATGATTTACCTAATGCAATATGTCATAATTGTATTTTATTTGCTGACGATACAACTGTTATTATTAAGGGAATTAATAAAGAGACTTATGAAAGCGAAATTAATTCTGTACTTGTAGATGTTATAAATTGGTTAAATTTAAACAATCTCAAGGTAAATATAAAAAAAACTAAATTCATGCAATTTCGCACACCGCAGGGCAATATAAATAAGCTAGACATATCTTACCAAGGGGAGCAAATTGAGGAAGTACTTTCTGCGAAATTTTTAGGAATAACCATAGATTGTCACTGCCATTGGAAAGACCATATCTTTAATATATCCACACGAATAAACTCCTTCGTATTTGCACTAAGACGGATCAGAGGGCTTACTCCCGAAAACGATTCGACTTTGATTTTGTTTTGATTTCAATTTGAACTCCTATTGGTTAATCCCGAACCAAAAAATTTCAATTTGAACTCCTATTGGTTAAAAAAAATTAAGATGGCCGCTAAGATTGACATGTATTCGATCGGTAACGGTATTTGACGTTTCAGAATTTTCTATTAAGTTGTGTGTGGTTCGTTTCTACAGAAATAAATAAATATTCAATTCCTTATTTTTTTCTAAAACGAAATCTTGTACATTAGATGTAATTTTTTAGATTAGATAAATTTATCCTAGATGTGATAACTCGATCCTGAAAAAGTACCTTTTTACTGATCGTGTATTTTGACGTTTAAAGTCGTTCCCGCCATTCGATTCACAAATGTCTTTTAATGGCAGGAGTACGGACTTTTCGATTCGGTTTCGATTGTAACGTAATTCTTGATCGAAGTTAGTGCCAAAAACTGTCACCGCACGATCTAGCGCTAGAATCGCTATCAAAAATGTATGAAATGACATTTATTCGATTCGAACTCGTTTCTCGAAAGCGTCGGGAGTAAGCCCTCAGTTTAATTGTAACAAAAAAAGCTGCAATGAACGCGTATTATGGTTATGTGTACTCAGTTTTGCGGTATGGTATTTTGATTTGGGGACGATCATCAGCCATAGATAAAGTTTTTATTATGCAGAAACGCTGTATTCGAGCAATCTTTGGTTTAAGGCAAATTGAATCATGTCGACAATTTTTTAGAGATAATAAGATATTGACAGTACCTAGTATATATATTTTAGACGTTTGCATATTTGTATTCAAAAACAAGACTTTATTCCAACAAACAGAACAAGTAACGCAATATAATACACGACTACGGAACAGAAATAAACTATACAAACCCCTTACAAAATTAACTGTTGTGACAAACAACTGTTACATAATGGCGATAAAAATATACAACAAACTTCCTGAAAATATTAAAGATGTACCTCTATCAAAATTTTCGAAATTGTTAGTTGACTGGTTAAATGTTAGATGTTTTTATAGTATTCAGGAATTTTTTGACTACAAATGACTTTTTATGTGTGACTTTTACTGTTTAATTTATTTTATTATTGATTTTGACATTTATTTTACCTATTTTAAACTTGGATATGTGTAATTGTAATTTAATATGAAATGAAAGTGTAATTTGCAAACTGTAATATTTTTCTGAATTCAATAATAATAATTAATGGTTGTAATAATAATAATTTAAATGATTGTATATGCTTGGAAAGGCAGAATTTGGAATGAACTGCTTGTAACATGAAATGTATAACACCTATGTACTTACCCAAATTTATACAAATAAATATTTCTATTTCTATTTCTATTTCTATGTACAACAGTGAATAGCTGTACTTGTAAAATTTGTGTATGAAGTGTTTTGAATATGAATGAACAAAGTGCATTTATTATTAAAATAAATAAATAAAATTATAATTGCATAAGTTGATACAAAATGCTATGCAATGCAATAGCTTTACCGCGGCAGTCCCCGAGTGCCTCACGTAATTTTTCTTTTTAATAGACATTATTTTGACAGTTGGGAAAGATGCACGCACGAGTGCGGGAAAGGTAAAAAAAAAGCACTAGTGTGTAATAGCCCACTTTCCGAACGCTATACGTCCCTGCAATACACCACTTTTTGAGCAACTGTATTAAAAAAATTTTAACCTAACCAGTAAGCCAACTGGCCAGTCGAAAGTACCTACCTTCATTTTTAATAGCAGATCTACTATAGTTTTCCCAAGCAAAATGTCTGTCAAACCAAAATACATAATATGTTATGTAAGGTATTTGTGTGCTAAGTATCATCTAGCTATTAGAATAACATTAATATATCAGCATTCATTTATATTGTGTTCTTTGCAATTACAGAAGATCCAGTACACATGTTCGACCACGAGCCTGCGCCGGCGCATTCCGTACTGAAGCTGGTCATAGACTTGTTCAGTCGTAAGAAAACTGCTGAACATTTCTACACTAACGACGTGAAGGTTGCTATTGATATTATTGTGAGGCAGCTCGCTGATCTCTCAGCTGGAGATGAGGTATGTTATGTACATGGCAAGAAGTCAGGATGTCATGAAAGGATATGATAATTTTGTTGGAGTTTATCCACTCATGATAGATATATATAACAGGACGATTTGAGCTTGGACTATTATCAAAATATAAATTAGTTAGACCTAGATGTTTTTATCTATACTAATATTATAAAGAGGAAAGATTTGTTTGTTTGTTTGTAATGAATAGGCTCCGAAACTACTGGACCGATTTCAAAAATTCTTTCACCTTTGGAAAGCTACATTATCCTCGAGTAACATAGGCTATATTTTATCCCTGTATTCCCACGGGGACGGAAATACGCGGGTAAAACCGCGCGGGGGCAGCTAGTCCTTCTATATTTTTGTCAATGTGTCTGTCACATCAACATATCTAGTTGTAAAATTACACCTCAAAGATTAGAATATCTTGAATTTGCAAGCAATTTTCTTATATATTTCTATAGCCAAATGCTCCATTAGAATTCCTTTCATATATTTTCGAGTATTGCCTGCTGTTCCACAAACATATATATTGTCATTGAGCTTTGAGTCCTACTTTATTCGCAGAAATATTTAAATCAGTGATAATAATAAACTATTTACCTTTTCAGCGTCGTCAACAGTACCTGAGAATCCTTCAAGGTATCATCCGCAACACGGAATATGAGACCCACTTGCACCGCAGAGACGACCTCCTCCGTTGCTTCGCGCGAATCTTCTGCGAAGAAGGTGAAGCGAGCCGCGAAGATCAAATACTTGTTCGCGCCATTTCTAATGAATTCCCCCAGTATTTCAAGGCCTAAGGTACGATCTACATGGTATAATATCACTTATTGTATGGCCAATATCATGACGAGAATTTCAGATCAGGGTTGCCAATTCCTGAAAGTAAAATTTGAAAGGAAATTCACGTAATGATCAAAGAGCTTTGAGATATTATGACGATTTAGTGAGATACGATAAAATCGTCGATGTCGCTTTCCTGTTACTAGTACCGTGTCTAGTTGATAGGTGTCGTGCAGTTAATTAAATAGACTGCTAGTTTGTGTGTGGCAACATTGGAAGCGGCAGATTTTCAATGTTTAATGTTGTCTATTTATAAATCTAAATGTTGGCAATAACGTTCGGAAACTCGTAATAAGGCTGTGTAAGTTAACGCCGGTTTTGCCTCAGATGTTGTGGTTGTCTGGTCCGAATGTTATACTTAAATTATATTTTTATTATTGCTGTGTGTGTAAGGTATCTATATTTATTAAATGTGTGTTATTTGATCTCAAAAATATACGTAAATCTTTGAATGCTTCGATATCTTTGTTTATAATCGCGCATTTATCAAAATTATAAAATATTGTTGCAATTATATATTATATCATTACTTTTTGGATTGAAATATCCAATTCCAATTAAATTATTGATATTTGTTAATAGATATCAATTATCGAGAATATATTCCAAGTTATTGCATGAAACTGTCAAAATTCTATTCCGAAAAAAAATTATAAAAATACGCGTACCTACTTCTAGAAAACCCTCAATTTTACCCTCGAGCCACTTTATAGTATTCATCTTTGAACACAAAATGGGAAATGTATATTAAGTTATAAATATATAATGGTGTCTCATGAATGTGGAAAGTAGTAGATTAAAGCAATATGTCCCATGTATCCAATTAAATAGGGTAGGTAATTCAATGACGTCAAATCAGCAACTTTTACCCATTGTCACTTAATATTATTCCATACGTACCTACTTATATACTTATTATTCAGAAATACAAGTTCATCCAGCCAAATTTCAAAACTCCTTTGCCAATATATAAATTTATTAATTAATAAGTATACTAGATATAAGTATTACAATTTCATGACAACTATGTGCCATTTCCGCGACCAAAGATGTTATCCTAAAACCCAATAACAGTAAGCCTTAAGGGACCGAATAATATCATGAAGGTTCTAAGTGATTTGTTTTTCCAAGATCTATTCAGTCTAGGTCAGGCAAAAATACCTAAACGTTATACTCAATTATGTATAGGTATTGCTCACACTGGCCGTAGCCGAAACACAATTCCACAAATTGTAGAAATAAGGATGTTAGGTATACTTTTAAACAGGTTTATCTCAGTAATTATGTACACATTATAGAGTAGGTAAGTACTCCAATCGAAATGGTAACCGAGCTAAAATATTTTATTCGATACTCGATTAATTTTAATTATAGGTATGTGTGGTTTTTTTTTCGTCAAACGGTCGGCGGGTATTAATTCCAAAATCCCTATACATTTTCTTTTTGGTTGCTAATAGCCCCTTTAATACTTACTTATATAACGTAATAAAGTTTTAACGGTCACAAATTGATTATCCACACCACTAAAACTATCGGCAGTTTTTTTCCTCGTGGCTATTTAAATATTTTATTAGAAAAATGGCTAACGCTATATATATTAAGATTTTCCTGTATCGTATTACACTCTCTTTTGGATGAGTCAATTACCTACACATGCTTTAAATATGTCCGTTCCACAAATTAATAAATATATTGTGCACATGACTATTTCACATTCCGAGATGTAATATATCTAGTATTATCATGCATTTATGGGCCTAAGACTACAATAGTTGTTAAAGTATTAAATGTAGATATGCACAATCCATTAAAATATTAATATTATACTCAATATTTATGGCCTAATTACAATAAAATATATTTCTTTAACAGAATTAAGCATGTACTTATAACACAGATGCAATATTTTTGCTAGTCAAAAATCTTAATCGTAATGACAAAGTTATTTATCTCCAACTATATTAGTGAATATTTTTGAATATTTAAACCACCAATCTATAAAAAGAAATATAAGGTATCTTTTCATAGTATACAAAATTTTAATCTCTTCTATTTAGCTTTCTTTGCCTGGTTACAATACGCATAAAAACTTTTAACTAAAATGTTGTCTAGGGAGATTATATACCTACCTACTTGTAAATAGGCATTTCAGTAAAATCGAGGAGTTTCTCTCCTACTCAGTAGAACTCCTAGCAATTTGATGTCACCTGATACTTACTACATTTTACTACCAATCTTGTGAAGTAAATTTCAATGAAGACATCTGCTACTGCATTGATCAACGTAACTCAACCAATTTCAATTTGCCACAACCTCATAATAGACATTCATGTCTTTGTCATGATGTCGAAAATAGATTTATATTCAGTGAAGTAACTCTAAGCCTTTTAATAGCTGCATTTATCCGACGCTAGAACATTAATAGCTGGTACAACTATTGCATTTAACCCGTTGCAAATTGGTATTAATTGCAACAAACATACGTAATTCCTGCTCTGTTGTATGTAATGTCTTGAAATAGCGTTAATATTGCATCACTTTACTCAATATAATCATCGTGTCTCTCTTTCTAGCTCAAGTTGTTCGATTAAACACGATCTTAATTTTTAAAAAATCGATAAAAATGTCCCCCTTTTTTTCATAATTTGCAAATGGTAAAGAAGTTCCTAGATGTATATTGAGTTTTATTAGTGATGCAGTAGCTTTACAGGATAACCACAATGTTCTTATTTTTAATCCTAAGTTATGACAGACTATCGACTAACGTTCTAGGGTATCAGAAATTATATAAGCAATTAATCTAGTATTCTTGGTTTCACTGTTGTAAGTTTTCATCAAAAGATTAAAAAAAAACTCAAATGTTCAACGTATTATGTAGGGTGTGGCCTCTCATAGATATATTTGCATGATATTTACCTATCTCTATGTATTTGCACAAATTATCTTCATAGTTACAGTAGTAATTGTTAATTAATCAAAGTATGTACTTACAATTCTCGTTGTTCATCAAGATGTGCTATTACACTATTTGAAAGTAAATTATTTATTAAAAATTTAGTCTTAAGTATTTACAATGTCGTTGGCCTAATCAAAGATTAGATTAAGAAAGGTATCTACTGTTGAATTATATTCATTTACGCTCAAAATTGCCGCCAAATTTTAATAGCGCTTAATATTTATTTTTTAAACGACTTCTTGTTCTTTATGTAATAATAATTGCAAGTTAGCTCATTATTGTAACCTGTCTAGTGATTTGCCTATCAATTTTAAATTGTTTGGTACTGTGAGATACTCCCGTATTAACATAGTACAAGAACTTATATGAAAATTCTTGTTTTTTTTAAATACTTTTGGTGCTCGGTGGATGCTGATCTATTACTGCTGTGTTTGGCTTCCGAAGTGTGGAAAGCGCATTCACCATTAAAATGTACTCAATCTGTGAATCTAAAAAAGGTATTTATTTAATATATTTCTTTTTAATTAATTGTATTCAAAGAGCTTCAATACTGTAACAGTGACTAATTCTAAGCAATCTATACTAATATTATAAAGAGGAAAGATTTGTTTGTTTGTTTGTTTGTTTGTTTGTTTGTTTGTAACGAATAGGCTCCGAAACTACTGGACCGATTTCAAAAATTCTTTCACCTTTGGAAAGCTACATTATCCCCGAGTATCATAGGCTATATTTTATCCCTGTATTCCAACGGGAACGGGAACTACGCGGGTAAAACCGCGCGGAGGCAGCTAGTTCGATAATATTTATACTTAACATAGTTTCGTTTATCAAATTCTAATGAATTATTGTTCTTTGTATAATTAGCTTTCCTTGCGCAATTTTGACTTATTACTTCTATTTAGAATGAAGGATGTATTCTGATATTTGAATAAAAAACTTATGTCCTCCTAAAGACTTCGATTTTATACCTAAAACCCATCGAAAATGTGAAATCAAGGATCAAATAAAACAACTCGTTAATTATACAAGTATTTAATGTACCGTATGAATGCCGTATAAATATTTCAAAATGTAAAACAGTGATAAAATTCATTATTCAACCAATACATACAACTGTAATCAACACAACTAAGTATGCGAAATTATATTTCAATATTCAAAATTATTACAATTTCAAATTGTTTGAAACCTATCAGTTCTCAAATTGCAACGTATGCATACAACGGGAAACAATATATAACTACAATATTCTTAACTATTACATCAATAAGCAGGTACCATATTAAATCTCTTGGTGCTCCTATAAAGTTTAGGTAGTAAACATTTTCAATTAAACATCGTGTAACAAAACATACTGTCACTGCTGTACAAAATGAGAAATATATAACAATAATTATAAAAAGTTGGCCCCGATATTGTAAGGGATCCGCTAAAATTGGAATATTTAAAATTTGTAAATAGGTACACTTTGCCAAAAATTATAGTAAATCCTGTAATTTAATACAAAAGGACCTACTTAAGAATGCAGTCTTAATACGGATTGTATATTTTTATAAAGTAATTTTCAAAAGACATAGAATGCTTACATGGAATGCAAATTTTACAAAACATGAATCTTACATTATATTTTGCCGTCTAATATTAATGTTAGATAAATGTACTAAAACTTCTACACAAGGAAATAATGCGTAGGTACCCCTCTTATAAAATAAAACACCTTGAGCGTTATCCTATAATTATTGATAAACATGCTACTTGTATTTATTTATTTATGTAATACAGTAATAATTGATTATAACGAACATTATGACCACTTGACTTTACATCGAATTTGGCAACATGAATGAACACTCTTGTCTTACACAATTTATTTATGCAAATTTAAACCGATAACGTATTCATATTATCAAAGATATCTCCCAAGTTTTCATTAGACGTGTAGTACATTATATAGTTTAATATGTAAAAAAGTGAAAGTTACATGTTTAGAAAATCTAATAAAAACTTTAGAAATATCATAGTCGCCAGTTGTATAATAATATTCTTCTATTTTCGTCAGTGATTTATGTTTGATGTAGATGCTCTTACCGATCATTAAATATTTTATATGTTATTTTCGCTACGACTCCATCACATTCTACAACTATCGAACACTCGCACATTACATTAAATTAGATTAAAATTTATATACAAGTTACATCTATATGTCTTAACTATAACCTAAGTAGGTTAGGTAGATACCAAAAACAGTATCTATAGTATGTGTATGGCCTCTGATTTATTTTCATTTGAAATTATGTTGCAGAAGAATCTGCATATATCTGATTATGTTTTAGCAATCCATTCGTTTCATTATGTATCCAAATCTAATCTGACCTATCTGTTGGTACACTAAGTATTCGTTACTTTACCATAAAACAGCAAGTATAAAGTTGACATGAAAATGAATGAAAATAAAAAATCAAATCTAGTCACATTGGCTGCGTCTTTATCGCAGTGTCATAAACCAAAGAATTAAATAATGAAAACACTACGCTCCCAATATCAGTCCAATCAATTTTGACTAAGACGGAATCAACTCACACTCAATTTTACCTAAAGATTTTCAAAATGGAATAACGCACAACCCCAAGAATAATCGCAATATAATTAATTAATGTTACCACAATAGACTTTGTTCAACACAATGTTAACAAATTGAGCTAAACAATGTAATTATAATCTTTGTATTAATTGAATAAATATTTGAACTCCATTTCATTGAATATCAAGGAGTTCTTCTGTCTTTTCTAATGATTAAAGTATCGGTAAATATAAGGAAGAACTATAAGTAGCTTTTATTCGAATTTATGCTTACGGTACTTCTTAATGTTAGTCATGGTGTCATAGCATGGAACAAGCATAAAAACGAATTTACCGTTTATACTGATAAATAATAAAAAATTGGTGACAAATCCCATATTTTCTTAGCATATTATCCCATATTATCTTAATGAATCGGTGTGTCACGGTCTTTTTTCTTAGCTTATCATAGACTCAATGTATCAATCCAGATCGAATGAGAAAATTAACTTTTGTTCAGGTACCTAATGAGTTTCTGTGTTCAACTTGGTACCATCATTCTTTTGTGGAGATACCAGATCAAATCGGCGTATAGAATTGCTCGAATCACGACCCTGAAACACGTCTGTCGGTATGAATGGTGTTCTACATAGATGCACTAGCTATATGGGTTGTGTCACCAAACTTGAATGAGGATTATTGCTATGGCGCAGTCGTATTGTTTCGTTGTGAGCTTAGCTCGGGTGCTGGACGGCAGCCTTGCGGAAGCGGTAGCCGCCGGTGCCGCGGACGGTGTACAGCACCACGATGGCAACGGCCACGATGGACATCCCGATGGCGTTGATCACGATCGCCTCTGTGGACAGCGTCGCGTATGTCTCGCTCCTGCACACCGCATGCCCCATGGTTAGTATCATTTTAAAAGTAATTTGTTCTAACAATTAAGGAATGATTAAATAGGTAGGGTCTATGCCAACACTGTTAGTAATTATAATAATGACTTAGGGAAGGCTGTGATTTCTGAAGGTCCATTTAAATATCTTATCCTACGACTATTTTGTCTACACAGAGGTTCTATCTATCACGATGTAGGGGATTCTGTGTAATTCGCTTCGCTCACCTTTCTGAAGTAGGTATACAAAAATTTTGCTCCCATCCAACGGTTGTACCTAAATACCTACTTACTTTCTTACATGCTAATTAAATTTGGCTGGTGCATATGTAATGAGTATGTAAAAAGCGGAGTGACAAATGAAGACACATACCTACTTACGAGATTATAGTAGACCAACACACATTAAAACATGCAATAAGCTCAAATAATTCTGACAGTAATATATAAGGAAGCAGTAAATTTATATACTGCATTAAAAAAAGGCAATAAACTTTTCATCAATTTATTCGAATGCAACATATCATTACATTAGCTTATATTATTGTATACCTAAAGGAAGTTATTAATACGTCTTCTTTAAAATGTCTTAACTACTTTTTTGATCTGATACAGACCAAAGCTAATAAAGCCTCATTAAGAAGGTGAATTTTGCAGATTTTTATAAAATTATATTATACATCGAAATTAACATTCAATGATACGATTTTAATAGCCTTTAGCTATGGGATAACTATAATTAAAATAAAATATGTTTATATAATTAAATACTTATGTTACTAACTTATTAAACTCTGGGAATATTTATGTTTCTATGAAGATAATTAATTATATTTAAATTTGTTCAACAACTTATAGAAACAACGAAATTATTGTTTTTGGATCTATTTTGTACCTCGTATACACGATGAAGTACCTACAGAGCATACATTCTAAATAAACAATCATTTTCCGGCTGATTGAGAATTGATTTTAATAAAACAAGATATATCTCCTTTTGCGATAAAATCCACTATAAGAATCTACCTACCTATCTTAAACATTTTAATCTACAGATCGACCGAAGCTCTTATATGTCCATCCCTCGATTCCGGTGTTCGGAACTTGTCCCTCGACAAAATGTACATGACGACTGCTAATATGGCGATCATGGCGACACCGATCGCGTTGATGATTATCCCCTCGTCGACCATGCCGCTGTATCTCTCCGCACTGTGAATACGTACACATACAAGCAACTGACACACACGGGCTCGCCAATAAAACCAACTCATGCAGCAATTACATAAAGTACGCACAAAAAACGAGCAACATTCACAAATGACTAGTGCAATTTTGGGAAAGTCTATTTGCGCAAAGGTGTGAAAATAAAATTGACTTCCCTTGCGTTAAGACAATACAAGTGATAAAAGCTTGAATATGAAACTTTGGAACTATATGTGCATATCGTGTAACTTCGAAGTAGTTTACGTACCCGAGGGCGAAGATTGCCTTTTCAGTGAGGCCGGTGAGGCATGCGGCGACTCCAAGTACAAATGTCAAGATACCGAATGCCGCATGAACTGGCACCAGAGAAGCACGGAACCCTGCCGTGCCCTTATTGCAGATCAACAACAGGAGGAAGCTGAAAAAGCCGACTGCGTACTGTGGAAATAGAAAACACGAAAAATTATAAAAACAAGTTTTATGTTTTCGGCATGTAACGACAAATGAATGCCTAAAACTAGCACAACACTTGAGAATCTCTTCATGTGTTAAACCGCTATTTGCAATTAATTTTGACCGCTGATTGTACGATCAGCTTATCTGTTGTTAACGAGACACGAACGTCAATCGGCTTATCTGGATTCCCAACGATGGCATGGTATCGTAGCTAATCAGTTTATTACCTGAAGTCCAAACAGTCCCATGGCAACGAAGCCGATCCAGCTGTGTAGAGAGTAGAAGTTGTTGATGCCCTTCTTGTTGTGATAGTCGAGCACTGCCAGGAACCCGATCACAATACACGGGAACGCGAGCGCGTGGAAGATAGCGTGGAGTAACTTAACGTAGATGCGTCTGAAGCACCGGCAGATACGGTACAGGAGCACCGCTGAAATTAATAATATTGCTCTCTCAGTAACGGCCAAAAATGTATTAACCTTGGTAACACGACAAAAAGTATGAAAAGTTTATGTGAGTAATCTTGAACTGAATTCATCTTTCAATATGGTAGTCTAAAGAACATTGGGTACATGGAGATATTATACTTACAGAACCCGCTAAAGGTGATGAAACCTGCCACCATAAGAGTCGGATGCAAGTTGAACTGCGTCTCAGGGGTTCCTTCGGTCCAAGAGTAGCCATCACGGTAGTAGAACACCCAGAAGATGGTGAGGGCTGACACCCCGATGAGCAGAATAGTAGCCAGCGTGATGACGAGTGCATACTCGCACCACTCACACGCACCCCTCTCATGTTCTTCCGATTCATACGAACGACTGCGTTGACTGTAACAAAAAGAGTTCCAATAAGCTATCTGTTTAAGTAAAATATATTATTATTATTTATTTGTTTGATTTTAGCAATTTTTTAGTAACTGTTTATCTTTGTTTAAAACATAAAAGATCTAATCAACCTTAACCACACACAAACGCGACTACACGTAGATACTTCAACCTGATAGAGCCATGAAACCCGTTCGACGGAATGGAAGTATCTAAAGCAAATACCGACAGGTTTACGAGACAGGAAACCGCAGCACCATTGATGTCGAGATGAGAGGTACCTACATATGTATGTGATACAGAGTTTATGGTACATTTGTATAGAGACCACATAGGGGTGTCAGATAGCGTGAGATTATTCACGTGACGACGGCGCCCGGCCGGATGCGCGGGGGAATCACGTCATGGAACGATGGATTACGCCACTTTTTACATTATGTTCTTTAAAAACTCATCAGTTACACGTTATCACGTTACAGAATGAATTATGGTCACTTACTACTTTTTTTGCAATAATAAAAGATGATAATGGAGGCGTGAGAAATAAACGGAATTCGAACTACTAATGAAAATTGGCAATTTCACATAATTGCTGTCGGTTTAATTACGCATTAGCCGACCACCGACATATTCGGCTTTACGAGTCATTGAGCATGGTTTTAGTTTGTTTCAATTTCAATTTGAATTTGTTAATCGTTACTGTATCAGTTAATGGTTCCGTTTACGCGTGAAATATCCGCGTGAATTGCAATTAAAATACAAAGTAAATAAATAACTCAGTTTTACAACGGCTAGTTTTACAGTATAGACCGAGGAGATGTGGACTTATCCAAGATATAATTGTTACATGGTAGACTTAGCCATGAATAAGATACTACTTATTTTCCATAATTCTATTAAACCCCTAAGTGTTTAATCTACAGAACAGATATAGTAGATAATAGAAGGTAAGTGCACTACCTATCAATCAAAACGTGAACAATCCGTCCGTGAACTGTCTCTCGAATGATCCAGATTATAAAATGAAAATAGTATATTTCGTTACAAGTGCGGAAAGGCTGTCATTGCAAAGAGTTCCGACGAATGTCTACCCGAGCCACGGCGCAGCCGAAGGCGAGGGTTGGCAGTCGGAACAAGTTGCAATGACGGTTCCGCAAGTGTACTGAACGACTATTTTTAATACAGTTGCGAAAAAATAAAGCAATTTAATAAAACAATAAAAACACAATAAACTAAACACGCAATGAAAATTTCTGGAAAATGGCGCCTACGGTTGGCGCCATTTTATAAGCAGAGTTTTTTTTCTTCGCCCATTTTGGTAGGCAAAGGGAACTATCTATACAGCTTAGTCTTCAGTATATTTTTTTTATTGATATGAAATGAAAATGATATTTAATGAGATGAAATGAAACCTAACCTAAATCATTAAATCTGATATTGAGATAAATTACAAGCTTCTTTTTAAAAATATACGTATCTGTATTAATCATAAAACTCTTTAGTAAAACTTTCATGGTTGGTTTTTCTTTTTAATAGACATTATTTTGACAGTTGGGAAAGATGCACGCACGAGTTCGGGAAAGGTAAAAAAAAGCACTAGTGTGTAATAGCCCACTTTCCGAACGCTATACGTCCCTGCAATACACCACTTTTTGAGCAACTGTATTAAAAATTATTTTGTATCTAGTTCGTGAATCCAGCTATTAAGTGGGTCGGAAAGGTCAGCAAGATTCATTGTGAACGTAAATTAACAGGCACTGCCTGGATTGTGACAGGTGGCGGATAGAGATCGTTGAGATTACATACTGGCTTGGCTACATGCTACAGCCCCCGTTCAATTTCATGCATATATAACATAATAGCTATTTCATACAGGGTTGTACTGGATTCCGTAATTGAATTTCCACCGTTTGGTTAGCTATATAGAGAATGTATCTAATATAATATTATCTGGACTTTGTTCAGAATTTGGTCTACTTATTTCGCTTGCACAAAGTATAAAGTATTGCTGTATACGAAGAGTGTTTTTAGTGATTTTCATTTAACATTGTCGTTTCATCTAAATAAAGCCTACTATGTGCCTAAACGTCCCCTCACTAACCGTGGGATTTCGGACATTCCTAACATATATGCACACATACATCTATAGTACCTACATAAAGCCCTTTAGAACCCTCCCTTGGATTTTTTCCCAGGAATGTTGTATCTACCTACCTAATTTCTGATTGTGTGGGCAAATTATGAACAAAGAATGTAGGTAGCATGGGAAGAATTTAATTTCACAAATTGTGCTTGGGATATTTTTAATAGGCATCTGCACGCTTAGGTATATTGTTATGACAACTTGATGTAAAAAAAATATCAAGCTTTGCCCTGTCGTTTTTTTATTTAAAGCATAAATATATCAGCCTGCAAATGTGTCGATTAGGTAGCGGTGCCTTCAAAGCTCTCAAGAAATGACAAATCAAAATTCTACTATTTAGTTAAAACGCATAATCTGCTGCTATTTAGAATAAAGAAATTGAAGCATCGATATTTACCAATAGTGTTGCCGGTCGAGTGGCATGGCAAGTGAAAGTTCCTAAAACACGTGTATGTAGATATATGTATAGGCAACTATATCTACTGTGATAAAATACGAATTTATTGAGCTCTCTTCAAATGATTGCTTCACATTGAGGACACGGATTTTTGGCCATTATATTATAATATTGTGCTTTAAATATTTCTTACAGAGCAAAAATCTTTTTATAAGTGAAGAATTAGTTTTAACGGTCTTTTCATTTTCTATCAATAAAAGCGCAGTATTAAACTCTATTGAATATATGAAAGGATAGATTAAAAGATTGAAGATTTATGTACAATTTATTTATATGCAAAAGCAAAGCAATTTGCTTCGGCCACGAAGTCAAGTGACCAGCGTCGTGATAGGTCACTCGTGAAAGTGTATGAAAGAGCTTGGTAGCCCCAGCTTCCGTTGTTATGGTCGCAATTTCTTACGCTACATGTACCGTTTACCATTATTTAACATTTTATAATCTGAGTATTCTATCTTTGATCTAAAGGATTTAAGGTGTTTAATATTGGAACTAGATGATCCGCGCAACTTCGTTAGCGTTACTTCTTCGGCTTTGCAACCTTTTTCATTAATGCTCTGCTCTTATTGTCTGTATCGTAATGATATATAGCCTATAGCCTTCCTCGATAAATGGACTATCTAACACTGAAAGAAGTTTACAAATCGGACTAGACGTTCATGAGATTAACCTGTTCAAGTAAACAAACAAAATCTTCGGCTTTATACATTTTTGCAAAATAACCTATGTCTATAGATATAGGTTATTTTGCAATGTGCCAAGGGTACCATGTGGCTGGTAGGTCTGTTGGCTGATAAGTCCAATTAAGAGGAAACGGGCAATCATTTGGCCACGTCAGTGAACAGCCGCCCGACCGAGCAATCTTCAGAGATAACTCGATTAACCTCGATCACGATCGGTGACCGCCTAAGTTATACTTCGGTTTGCTGTTGAGACGGAACAATTCATCAAATAAACAGTACGATTTCCTGTAAAGTAAAACCGCAAACCAATAACGCAGAAAAACCAATGCTATTTCAATACCTATCTGTATAATTCGTGGACAACATCTTTCTATGGGGCCTTTGGAAACTACAAAAGTGGAAACGTGACGGCAACAACACGTTTGGAAACGAATGGTAAGACGCCACTAAGAAAATAACAATAACGAACATTGAAGTAGGTATATGACCTGTGAATATCACTTTCTCTGTCTATTCATCCGACATTCACACATGAATATAACAATTAACCAATTTAAGGTTTGGTTTTACAACTTTACTACGTCAGGTACAATGGAGTAAAAGTTGGTTATAAAGTTTTCTAATTCAAATAAAGTTGCGGCAAAGTAGTAGTGTTTAATCTAGGAAGGCTACATGAACGGATATCTCGTGCAATGCGCCCGAGAGGAGAAATGTAGTAGCACAGGGTCTAGAGACGAAGGCAAATAGGGAGGGGGTCGGTCGTTGACCTCGCCGACCATGGTCCTCCTGGCCTACATGGGAAACCAAGAGCGAGCCGCTTGATTGCTTTTAACATAACCGAACCCATCAAATAAGTATCCGAAATATTAAAACTGTAGTTATGTTACCGATTTCTATGTTTACAAGTAAATGAACAGTTCTGAATCAAAAGTTTCCACAGCTTGCTTTCTGTAGGTACTCCTTTACGAACAAATGTTTGTAAGATTGTGCAACTGTTCACGAGAACCGTTAAATTAAGCACATTCATTCGGAAAGTTCTAAGAACTTCGCCTCTCAGTCTCGAGTGTCCCTTATCCAGTAATTAATTTGCCAAACGAGATACGACTTTAAGTGCATAGAAGACGCAGTACTCATTAAACTCTACAAGGAAAGTTTTAAGGTTTAATTTAGACTATTCAGTTGATGAAATGTAATATTTAACAATTAGTCGCATTAATTGGTACATGCTGGCAGAAATGGTACATGATGTTAGCTGTAGGGGTTTTACTTATAACGATACTTTATCTAGGAACTTATCAGTGGCGTAAAGCTTTAGCATAGGTAATTTCTACTAAAGCGCTCATGATTACGTTATTTCTCTTGCAGCCGTTGCTGGGCTCAAATTGAATAACAACGCCTTTACGTTTTATAAAAAAGAATGATGAAAATCAGTTTATCAATAATGATTATCACAATAACTTATGTAACCCGATTACATCGGCCTAGGTGTCGCAATGGACCAGTAATGAATAAACAGAAACCATTCAAATATGCAATTTGTACTACGATGGTACTTATCTACACTATTGCCACAAAACTCAAATATTTTATTCAGAATACTTTTTATTCCAGGTGGTTATTTAGTAAAACTGAGTACGTAACTTGACCATTATAAACTATAAATTAAATCTCAACAAGTACATCTATAAAGTAAACATCATGTAGCAGCTAGACTTCGAGCAGTCCATAAGAAAGCTGTCACGTTGGTGGGAAACTTCAACTTAAGGAGGTTTCCATCGTCTTATATTAGAAAGTGCGATTACCAGCCAACCTATGACTGAATCTAACTTTGCCATAGGCATACATGAAGTGAAAACTGGCAACAAAATCGGATACTTAGTGGATATTTTCGCTGGGATTTCTCGTTATATACACACACACGGCAAGGCTTGTCAGTATGCGGTGGTGCACGCTAGACTCAATTAATTAAGGGATGTTAGGCTAACACTGTGAGCAAATTTGATGCAATATCGGCGGCCAATATAACCAGACAATGTTAGTTAGGGACCTGTTACACATCATGTTGTACGGCACAGGAATGTTAGTCGATAGAATAAAGAAGTTTGATTAACTTTTTACCTGCGTACATAAATAATTTCAATTAAAAACAGTTTCCACGTTTAAATTACGTACTAAGTACGTCCTAAATTATAAAGTACAAATTATAATTTCTGCCTGACTTCCTCTCTGTCCTTCCCATTTAGGTAGGTACATTTCATTCAAACCATCCATCTGTCCAGTAGGGACGGCCGAGTTGAGCCTAGTTATAATGTTTCTCCACTCCAACGATACAGTTTCCAGGGAGTGCTTTTGTCTCAACGATAACAGTGGAACAAAACAAAAGCGCGTTCGTTCTATTTAATGAGGAAATGCTCTAGAAAAAACAACGTTACATACAACTAATGTTACGAAATACCACTGTTCGAGCAACAGTGTGTTATTTGAACAGCAAGCATGGCTATCAACTCTTCACATTTTGGACTTATGTCTTTTCGGCTTACCATCACTCGTTAAGTTAATTATAACAATGCGTTGATTACATTTGACTTATAAAATTATAAGGTGTTACTTCCTGATGTTTCAATGCGAATATATGCTAATACTAGTCTCGCAACCATAAGTTTATTGAATAGGAAAATTTTTAAGTAATATTTTAAGATAGATATACTACTTTATCAGAAGCCTAAGTTATACCATCTTGTACAAACGACGCAAGCATAGTTCTACAACATATCTCGGAGTCTGTAACTCTACATCAATTTGAACCTTAATTTGCAATACGATGCCCTACTTCCCGAGATACAGGCCATGCATCATGTTGCACTATGTTTTCTAATGGGTTTAAATTATAGATAAGTTGCTCCTCCAATCAAATGCAATAGCTTAACAAGGAAGCACTTAGATCTGACTACAAGTCGGGTGTGAACGAAAATATTAACAAAACGGTCTCTACTCAAAATAACTGATACGATAGATACACAGTTTTTAGATGTAAGACAAAAGTAACAAACAAAAATGTAAAAAAGATTACTCATCGCAATTTTCGGTGCCGAAAAAAACTGACGATTGCCTAATTACGAAACTGAATGATATACAACGAAGTGTTGTAATAGACATAAGAGCGTGTGTGTCTATCTTAATTAAGCAGCGAATGTAATGAATCAATAAACAATATTAATTAAACAGTCGAGGGCGAGTGGCGTTAAAACGAAATGAGCATGCAACGTAGTATCCCACGCTCAGTCGAACATAGAGTATTAACTATAGAGCTTTCATATACGTACGCTCTCTTGCTAATAAATTTCATATTCAGCATCAATGAAACCTGTTTTACGGTATAGATACTTTTTTGTGCCAATACGAAGGTAATTAACTTAGTTTATTTAAATGATGTCTATATTTGACATGTCTATTAAAGATTTGTTTTGGTAATTTCGTTTAAAATTATATCTATAACTTTCAACCGAAGTAACAAATTAACCAAATCGTATCTAACTAAACTAAGCCTGATCGTGTACGGTTTATTGTTACATACACAGTAGTTATCTGGTAATGATAGCGTGGGAAAAAATCGTCGTTGACCATTTATTTTATTTCATTCTATTTGTGTTTTTACGTTACTACAGATGTAAGTTCAAGGTGGGTAATCTTCACAGATAATCAATATGATTGATGATGACTCGCGTGAAGTGAGTAAAAATTATTTTCGCTTATTTTGTCGGTAGCTATACAGAAGACAAATATTTTTTTTTAACATAGGAAAATATTTTATAACTCATAACTATTATTAATTATTTTAGACTACTATTTCAACTAGACTTGTAAAGCGGTATCATAATAAAGGTTAGGTAGGTAAAATAAGGCTAGGTACTAAAATTAATTTTAGATCTTGAAGCTTCACTTTTCAGGTAGGTATAATTTGCAACCGTGATCTGACATCATATTCAAGATATTAACTATCGATAATACCATCTCAATGATAAGACCGCAAGATGCAACCAAAAGCCGATAAGCGACAAGCAACAAGGCATAAAATTGTCGTAGGTCCTACGTCACTCCTAGACAGTTAATGTGTAACTAACCTAGACAGTAACACCAAAGTCAAAGTAAAAACCTTAACCAAACATGTGGTACCTACATTACATGACATAAATTCTCTCGTTAACATCACCCAAGTTGGCGGATGGTCCAAGTATGACGGACAGTTTAGCGATGCGCCCAATTAATGGTAAAAAGTGGCCCACTGACCGTACGGTAACGGTACAACTAACTTGCGGCTTAGCTGTTGTGTTGATTTCACTATTGGTACTGTGGACTACTGGATATTCTTGTTTTTCGGTAATTTTGCTCTAAATGTATATGTGAGGTAAGGTATACCTAGAGAAAAGTGCACTTGTGTAAGTAACTTTCATATAAAAATGTTTAATAGGAAATACCTGAAAGGAATTATACAATACTAAGTAAACAGAATATTTTGAATCTCGAGGAAACTAAAAAATCCCTAAACCCAAGCTGGCACGGCGATAACTGAAAATAACTCATTTTATTTGCTCATTGTTGCATCCTTATGTAGCTACTACAGTATTTACTAAAGAACATTATTCAAAATAAGCCTATTTAATCTAGGCCGAACCGTAACGTACTTCGTGTCAGTTGTGTGCCAGGTGGCGGAAGAAAAGCCACTCATTCAGCAAACTAATTACATATTCAGGGACACGTGTTCGGATCAAAGAGTTTAAATTAACATTTTGCTCTCACACGCGTTCAATTTATACTATAAATATTGAGTGAATTAAGGTATGTTTCGTTCCCATGCTTCATAGCCCAGGATAATGAGTTTGGAAGTCTTAAAATAGGCTTTTTCAGGTATTAATTTATCGTTACAACTATGGATTTTACATTAAAAAGGTTGATAAAAAGAGTTTTCTTTATCGCGCAGTTGAATGCCTCCAAACAAACGTATCTTAAATTGGCAGATGAAAGTTTTGCAATAAAATAAATCACCAACTCTTATATTAAGATTGTAAGCGCTGAAGTACGACCATAATATAAGTTCAGCGAACAGTAAAACTTAGTGAACTTTAGAAGAAAAGGGCAATTTATTTATCTATTCTGCAATTTTTAAATCATCAGCATTCCGTTTTCTAGTTCTGGCACTGCTGTGGATACGAGTATTATTAATTCAAGTTTCTTGCCATGCATATAAAAAACAGTATCACTAAGTGAACTTTTTGACTTTACATCATTGCTTCTAGCTTATATATACAGTAGATTAAGTAAGAACAAATTTCCACATTGATGTTCACTTTAAAATCATTACGGTCGATCTATGGGTTAGCTGGGTCGACCATACGTGACAAGTACCATTAACTATTGCTTTATTACTTTTCAATCGTGAGAATCTCGTACTCAATGGCTTATACCTTCTTCCTATTTAACTGTACGGCGCGAATAGAGCACACCTTTTTATAGAAACGTGGTTTTGACTGGAGATAGTTAAGACAATGGGCGTTTCCCTATATATAAGTAGGTAGAAATACAGTATGATTTAAGGGAATTAATAAGGTGATGGTATAATAGAAGATACCCAGGTTGTCGATTCCCACAAATTTTAGACTAAATTTCGTGTGCAAAACAATTTTACGTCATTACATATAGATGTATGAACATATTTTAATGTAATTGTTTTAAGATAGTATATCTCAGAATATAATTTATGTGTAGTAAAAGTATATATTATTTATATATTTTGTGATTGTTATCGCAGGAATACCTAATTGTATTGCCTTCACCCACAGCGTAATGCACATCATAAATATCAAACCTTAGCTATGATTGCCAACAAATTGATGTTTCAGTGTCAATATCATTGTAAATTAATTTACTGGATACTTTTAACAATGTCAATATCAGGGGCCGATGAACAAGTTAATTGTCGCAAAATATCTACCGTTATCCAAGGATAGTTAATAAATCTAATACCAATGTTAAAACTAACATTTATAAGTAAGTTGTAAATCAATATAGAACATAAGAAAAGATACCCCACAGAAATAAATCCAAAACGTAATTACAATCCCGCATGAAATATAATATTGAAGTAAGCCAAAACATTATTTACAGAGCATAATATTTTGTCAGATAACACTTTAACCAGCTGGGAATGTTCAGACCACAATTGCCCAACATTTGTACAATTGGTTTGTTCCTCAAAGTCAACAAGGGGACTTTGTGGATGCTATAAAAATAGCAGTAGAGCCGAGTGATATTAATTTCATGTGTAAACGTCCCGTTGCAAATTGGTCTGCTACATGTCTCTGCGATTCGTCCAGTCAATCGTTCTAGTCGTGTATCTAACTGTATTCATTAGCAAGTAAACGAACATTTGAAACTGGTTCGATCGAAATTTGTGTATTCTAACGGAATCTGTACTTTCATTTACGTAACTGGCCAGTTTTAAGAACATTTGTTCATCATCAATAAAATTATAGACAGAATAACCTTAGATAGGTTTTGGTAATTGTTATGGGTTTATTCGAAACATGATTGGGATGTGTTTGTGTAGGTATTCAGGTTATGTGGTAGCTATGTACTTGTATTATTTCTGTCACATTCTATTCCAACGAATTCGTAGTAACCCTGCGCTGTTTAGTATTCCATAAAGGTAGCGGCACACTCACGAGTAACACGCGTTAAAGAATTATTCACTACTGTAGCTGTGTTATGTATGTGACACGTGAAAGGGAATAACGTTCGTATTTGATATCGCTACAAATAGGATGGCCCAATTTTATAAGGAAATCTTTATAACAAGCTAAGTATTTTATATAGAAGAAGGAGAAAAGTGAGCCTATGAGTTTTATTCTTGAAATTGAATAAAAGGAAATAACTACAAATCATTATTTTAATTAAGAAGTCAAATATATAAGTATAATATATATAGGCATGATGAGCTAATATTACAAATTTTAAATAGACTATTAGAAACTCGATACCTTAAATAATAGGCACATGATACTTTATCAGTACAACGCTACTTAAGTAATTTTTTCCTCCAAGTACATACATAATACTATTTAAATAAAAACCTTTGTAGGTATAATAACAAAGAATGTGAGATAATTAAGATAATGTCGAAACCATAAGCATGTTTCCACTAATGGCAGACAACAACAAGTGTTCTCAGAATTGCGCATATTTCTTAAAAGAATCGTAAGAATTCAATAATAACAGTTGGTGATATTCGCTTTATTGAATGTAGCTGTAAATTAATATACGTCTCCAATGTTCAATTTAATAGATATCATAATTTTAATTGGTTGGTAAAGGAATGCATGCACCAATTAAATGATAGTGGAGCAATTGGAACTCCTTTGTTCGTCCTTTTATATTGTTAACATGTTGACATTTGATCATCTTTATCGAGGGTTGATGTCATTCGCTTGTTTCTAAAAACGATCTCTAATGGTGGGACGACGTTTATTTTTATCTAATGTATACTTTTGGATGTTGCTTACTTATGACGGTCTTTTTCACGTTTCCTAGGCATCGTAATTGTCATTGCAAAGTTAATAAATAATAACTTTTTATTTCTATGTCCATATTGTTCCTTCAAGCGAAGTTCGGTGCACATTCATTCATTTGTTATGGTGTCACACACTATATCTACCGACTATTTCCGTTAGTAGGTAGGTCCTGAGCAATCCATCAAAATATATAAGACAGTGTATAAACAAGAGGACTTTCCATACAAAAAGATAACACAAGGTCATGTATCACCATCGTGATTCAAGATTCGATGATAAGCGTTGTTTGAAATGACACTGATAGTGTATCGCGGCCTTGTGATAGCATTTGGGTAAGAACTTGTTTATGCAGTGTTTCAGTTAACTCAGGTGCTTCTAACGTCATCTTTACATAACCGTTGAATAAGGCATGATTATCATAAATGGGCTATTTGTGCTCCGCTTATGGTGTACACCTACACCTGCAGAAATTACCTACGTAGTTATTGCTACTTTAGGTCTGTAAACAATTACATATACCTAACGTTAAACTCACAATTCTCATCGTTTTTAAACATAAAGATGGTTTAGATATTATATATATATTTTATATATAACTGCCGCACAAGTTGACTCCATGCTGCCTGATGGAAAGCAGTCAGTGGAGTCCATTAGCGGTGGCCATCATCCCACACTAGCATAGCAATAAATATAATCATTTAGGTAGACCTACATTTATGGAATATATTCAGTATTTTTATAGAGCCAAACAGTGTTTCTGGTCTTTCTTGTCTTCCAATAATAACGTGTAAATAATAACGTAACAATTAAAACACTTATTTTTAATGTCTGACATCGTAACATTTAACCAGTCAGTATAAGGAAGCGGGAAGCATTTGATATGTCGTAAAGTCGCTCAACGGTAGTTGAAAGAAAACGTAGTGTACGTACAGTATTGCACCCAGATGGAGCAGCGATAAGATCCCATCAGCGTACCTACTCGCTGGCTACGTAAACATTATTGTGAATGCGCATAAATCAACGATTCGTGCCAGATGTCCGAATTACGAAACATGTAATGTGCACAGTGGGAGGGTTACATACGGATCCTGTTATTGTTTGGCACTAACTTGTTGCAACGCGTTGTGGGCGAGATTCCGACCTCGAACTTACCTGACCGAAGACAAGTGCGAACTGCTTTCTATTACGAAATATACAACTACTACGGAGGACTAGTTTTGCAGACTTCAGTTGAATTTCCTGTATTTATACCGTTTATTTCTGAATCTAGGTTAATCGAGGCTTAACGGATTGATAACACTTTTGATTAACATAATCTGCAAGCTCCAAGTGATTACTAAAGACCACACATAACACCAAGTGCTCAATAAAAGCATTCCTAATAAAGTAGGTTGAAAACTCTAGTAATTTTTATCAGGTGTAAAGGGTATCTAGCTTAGGTAGGTATATTGTTGGTACCTACGCTACTTATTTACGATCGCGCCACTCTGAATGATAGGCGACTGAATTCACAGCCTTATTTAAAGTAAGGTACCCTAAATCTTTACTTATGACTTTAAATCAATTGATAAAAAATATATTATAAAAGTACCTAACGTTACTTAGAATCATTCTGTTTTTCTTTTTTATGGCAATCTAATTCAACTCTACATACCCCGAACAGATTGAAGTATCATTTCTGTTTTGAAATTACGTCTACATAAATAAAGGAAGAGGAAGCGTTATTTTATTTGATTATACTTATATCAAACACAATTATAAGCTTTCACCGGTAACGGTTGATACAAAGTAGCGATTTCCGCTCGCAATGAAACCATTTATTGATATTACAAATAGAAAGATGTATGAGTGTGTATGAGTTAATGATATCTTAGTAGTGATGTAATAGTGGACCCCTCCAACTGAATTGTCTGTAGAATGGATCATTATGAAAGTAAAAGCTTTAAAGAGTTTAATAAAATGGTAGATGCAGCTGTCATTACTGTGAGTGTTTTTGTATGCACGACTATAAAAGATACGAGCGAAGACTTAATCTTTCATTTACGTTCAAATATTTGACGTCTCCGTTTAATTTTCCCTATAATCTGGTGTAATCGAACAGGGTTATACTGGATGATTTATTGGAAAGCTAAAATGAGGCCTCTATGACAATGATTACATAATTATAAAGAGCACCGGCTGTGGTTAGGGCGTCGTCACCATGGCAACGCTCTGATAGCCTCATGAAAGTGAAACTGAGGACATTGACCTAAGGCTAATCTTTTAGGTACCTGTATGGCACCGCTTTATGAGCTGCAAATTTAATTTTTACAGAGTTGTTTCATGTAGAGTTGGTCATGACACGCGCCTGTATGTTGTATAACGTCATTTCAGTTGGAACTACTCGATAAAAGAATATGTTATGTAATATAAAAATGAAAAAAGTTGGCTACAACAAAAGATTTATTTGTTTCTTTGATAGTGATTGACGTGGTAATCGCCTCAAGAGAATATTGAAATAACTAGGCATATTGACAGCGTAACATTATTACGTATTTTAATTGACGTTTACTATAATTAATACCTTCTGCCACAAATAAAAAATGCTTATATATGCGGAATCATTAGCAAAATAACAAAAATCGAAAAGGTGGAATTGGTTGTTATTTGTATTAACTACATAAACCCTAATTGATTCAACGAGGCAATTTACAAACCGACACATAGACACGTCAGAGGCAAAAACCAACATCTCTGAGAAAATTCTGATGATATTGAACTAACAGCGAATCCGAATCGTACTAGTTCACAAATGTACACTATAAAAGAGCTACGTAGCAATAAACGTTTACAGATCGTCACAAGAAACCACAATATCGAAATTTCGTTTAATCTTTATCTTAACCTGTTCCTGCGTTATATAACTTTGATAAACCTAAAGTGATTAAATTTACATAATCAAAAGCACGGTGCTTTTAATGCCCAAGGGGGATTAAATTTGCACTTTTATGAAACAGTAGTAATGCCTCAAGGAATATATCTACCGCAATTTACTGTTCCCAGAATTTTATCATTTATGTCACAATTTTTTATGTTAATAAATTATTTTATAATAGCATCCATAACTCTGTTCGTGACACCGGTAGAGTGTACCTAATCAATGCTACCACAGGACACAGGACATGCTCAGTTGCCGCCTCAGGGATCAAGGGTCAATCATAATTGAGTTTGTCGAGTTATCTACTCTCCCTAACCAGCCAATTTATATGATATAGTAGACTACTTTCGTACATATATTGCGAAGTCAATTTTCGCTAAACAAAGTATTCCACGAGCTACATTGTTTACTCAGTACCATCGGTGTTTGCACTCAAAACTTCTGGGACTAGTTACTCGTACAACTTTAGGGCATATTCTCAAACATGTTGCATGTAATTGCGATGTCGTAAACAATAATTGTGCAAGAAAGCGTTTTAGCCCTTTGTTGGCTACAGTGATTACATGCGCATCACGAAGCTATCTCCGTACGTCTGGCCACGGCAGGCCAACTATTGAGTACCTACCTACATTAGACATGGCCGGATTGGACACGCTTCAAACTTGCCTTTATGTGCCGTTTTGACGAACGAATTATTGGGCAAGATTCTTGCAGTTTAACGGTCAGAGCTCCGTGGTCGATTCCAAGCTTAATAAATAATTATTTTAATTGGACCCTTAGCTCTAGGATATTGAAAAGTAACAAACAATAATAGTCTCTCATTAATATATTTTGGATAAGCCACAATATTTGCAACATTATTCGTATTTTGTAAATACATTTTTCTTGATCAGAGTAATCCCTCAATTGGCCATCAATTTAAAAATAATTGGTTGTATTTATCATGTTGCAGACACTCCGCACAATGATGTATGTTGGTTGTGCAATTTGAAGCAACCATCTCGCGACGGAGCCTACGCTGACCTTTTAAGTTGTCCAGAAATTAGCCAACAGAGACGTGCCGGCCAGGTGTACCGCGCCTTAGGCTACAACTACACTGTATGTACGCTTAAGAAATGAGGAAATGCAAAGGTGAAATTGCCTGTTTTCTGCAGACCCCTGCAACATTGTTATTGCGGTGTGCTTTTGAAGGGAGAACTCATTTTGTGTAACTACATGTTTTGCACCAGCAAACATAAATATAAGACCGCAGTTGCATACAATGAATAATACAACACATGATATTAACTGTAATTAATAATTTCTAAACGGGCCAATGGTATTTTACTATATGGAGACAAATATATTCTTAAGTATAAATAGAGTCAAAATTACATGTTGTATATCCTAAACTTTACAAGGCTAGATTTTATCGTATCGTAGATCTATAGGTAGTTACTCGTGCAAGTGGGTAATGAAGCATTGTACAAATTATACGCTTGAGGGCAACGATGCGCTATACGTAATATTCTAAAAATAAAGTAAACAAACCATTCCAACATTTGTTTTTATCCTTTGTATTACTTAATAATATTTTTTTACTGTTGCTATTACATAATGATACCGTAAAGGGCATCGCGTAAAGCCGAAATAACTAAACAATGTTTTGAAATCTTTTGAGTTATTTATAAGAATAATAGTAATAATTCAGTCAGTCATAATTCACAGCCCATATAAGTTTATAATAATCGATTTTCACAAGGTCTGACAAGGTAACAACAAACCTACTGCATTCTTCCTGCCTTCACCGGACCACCTTGAATATTATCTCTCGATTGTTTAATATAAACTCGTTTTGCATTCCTCGTATTCGATTAGCAAATTGTAATCGCTAATAAAATGGTAGTTATTTTTTTAATTTAGGATTTTGTGCCATTCACAAATAATACAAGGTAACGGAAGTGAGAATCGATGCCTGTTCATTTTCATAGCAGCTTACGTAAATTTATGTTTTGAGACGTACAACCAACCAATTTAATTACTGATATTTTAAAAACCCTCTCGTTAAATTTGGATTTTATTTTAGGTAGTTCTCAGAAAATATTTATATACGAAGGCTCCAACTGGCTGTTTTCAATTTAACTAAGCTCGTGGTAAACAGCACTTGAGCAAATTGGATCCAGCACAACGTTTGGTTCTGCTTTAAAATTCGTTTGAGTTTTGCACTCACGCCTCGGGGATATAACCACTCGTAGAGTCGTAGGTGAAGTGAAATGAGAAGATCACAGATGTTCCATAATAATACTATAAACAACATACCTATTAATATACCATTATATTACCCAAACTGTACGGGTTTAAAAATAAAAAGAACCGCAATTACTTTATTTGTCGACTGAGATATGAAATCTATAAAATATACATCGAAATTATTTTACCAAAAAAATATTCATATTGATTGAATAATCTAATGCAGATATGGTAATGTAGGTAAGATAGTAAACAAAGTCCAAAATAGCAATTAATTTTAAACTACTGATTAATTTATGAATATTTACATTTATCGAGTTAAAATCCAGTATATTATGAAATAGTTTACAACAACAATTGTGCGCAAAACTTCGTATAGTATAGGAGCAACAATAAAAATAAAATCATTGAAGTCCAAATTTTTAAAAGCGATAAATATCAATTGCTTCCTATCTGGGCCAATATTTAGTAATAGCGATCCAGTTTTGAGCCACAGCCTTGCGTTGTTCCGAAACATAACCGCGAGCCGACTTTCATGCTCAATTTCACACGTCAAAGTTTCAGTTCATAACCTGTTGCTGCTGCTAAAACTATACGAGTAATTGCCTATGTATGACTAAATTGTTTAGCTGTGAGAATTTCCAGGGCGAACCGTTTAACGTGGAAGGTTTATGGAGCTTTGCAGGTGCTGCGAGTCATAAAATTTGTCTAAATGTTTATTGCAATAGTGCGAAACTACGAAAGAATAGCTACAACTTATTTAATTTTACTTGCTTCTATTTTATTGTTAAGTGTTGAGCATAGCTATTTTGGAAGGGAAAATACATAATTTATAGGTATATTTATATAATTTTATTAGAAACTGTTAATAATATTAAGTTATCAGTTTCTCATCTCAGTTCAGCTTACCTACTAATAATTGTTTATTAAGCAAAAATAATCTATAATGTCATAACAGCGAGAGCATAATTTACATATCAATTAAGTTATAGTTAAAGTATTGCGACGGAGCAAAATGAAACTGACTTCGTAATAGTCCAACAAGGAGCCTTTTACTATGATGATTGGCTCTGATCTCGCTCAGCTTGAATTCCGCATTCTTGCTGCAAGTGCCCGCTGCGCCGGCGCATGCCCACGCTTCCCTTTAGCAATAACTTTAACTACGTTTACTTTACTGTTGTGTTGTAACAATTGGCTTTTTTTGGCGAATCATTGATTTTCACAATTAACTTTTGGGTTTTGTGCTATAAATAGTTTATGAATTGTATGATGTTCTGTTAGTATAAATAATAGACGATTGTGACGCAAATGAGAACTCAAATGAAAAGTACTTGTTTAACGATGTAAGTAAACCCATTTAACATGTTCCTCGTGTGGTATGATCGAAAACTTGAATGAATTAGAAAATAAATCCTTCAATGAAGGATGCAGAAGGGGGAGAGCTGTAAGCAGGATACTCAATTACGTAATTGCTGCTTTAGCGTCCCTTGCAGGATTATACCTAATTGTTAATTGGCTCCGTCTTATTGTTGGAGATTCAAATGTCCTTCTCTTTTGTGTAGGTACCAATTTTGTACGTATCTACTAATAAGGGCTTTAGAACCCTGATGATGTCATCACAAAAGATTGAACATTGGTAGATATATACTCATCAATAGGCAAGTCATCCCTAGGGCGTCTCTAGCGATTAAAGAGTCACCTAAGTAAACTTTTAGGCATTCTCTCACTACTAGGTGTAATATTCAATATCACGTACAGCTGAACAAGTTACAAAATTGGATGTATTTTAAATGTAGAATAGAAAAATAATGAACGCCAGTCTGGTAGCAATGGGCATTTTGATCGTACATGTGATTAACTAGGTACATCATCAAAGTCACGCTCACAACAATTAAGGTCACTTTATGTGAATATCAGACTATTTCGGTTCCTCTCTATAATCTGCACCTAACATTTACGACACTAAACATACCCATTGCTATGACCATTAATTTTCATTAATTCGTTAATTTAAAAATTTTACATGGTGATTTATTAAAACCACACACAAAATATGGTCGTTTAGATGTTATCTTTGCAAAAATGCATACTTAAATAATTGTACGTACCGTTCCATAAATTAAATGTTATAACCAAAAGTAAAATTGAAATGAATCATAATCTTACTCAGATTTCAAGGTGACTTACCTGAAAACAAAAAAGAAACATTAGTTGGTACATTATTTAACAAATAAACCTAGAATTTAGATGAATGTTGGATGAGTACAGCTTTGAAATTGCTCATACTCGGAGCCGCATTGCTTTGAAACAAGACAATTGCTGTTTGTGCACTCGACGAAGTTTTCCGTCAAACAATGTTTCATATTACAAAACATTCGCCAACTGTTTACCTGACAGCTTGGTAACTTTAACGTAACGACCAAAATACTGGTATGGAATGAGCACAAAGTTCTCGTATTCTGCATTATTTTGTGACATATTTACAACAATAGCATACAATATGGTATCTGATTACTTTAGCGGGGGCTAATTATACTCTTGATGTGGAATTTATAACCTTGTTTCTTTGTGTAAAATACTCTATCAAGCTCTATACTGTGGCGTGTAAAGAATATGATTCTTTTAGATAACCCATGTATTACTTTCTACCCATTGTATTCAATAGTAAAAGGCATTTGTAGTCGTTTACACGCATTTGAATCGGTATATCAAATTATAAGTATAATCACGTCTGTCAAATTGGCAACCAGGTCAACTGTATGTATCGAGTTTTGGTTTTATAGAGATTTCAGTACGCATAAAATACGTACGGTCTTTGTTTCAGTTGATATCTTTGACGCATCGTGACGACTTTGACTAGGGCGAACTAATACATAAAACACAAGCGTTTCAGGCGATCACTATAATATGGGTTATTTACAGGATAACCACACAGGACGCCGGTTAGTGGTCACACGCGGGGCTATCAATCGCCAGCGCTCCGCACACGCGCACCGCGACCGAAACGAAACTGGGCGACACTCGTTTTAGAAAATGGACAATTGGCTTGGAAAAGTGCTAAATTGACCGACAATTACGTCAGGCGAGGATGTAATTAAGCATTACGGCTGAACGTGTATCAGTTTGTCGGTTGGGCGCGCGACTGCGGGTGCGGGTGCGTCGGGCGCGACGAAACGGGGCGCCCGCGCACACCTCTCGGCCGGCCCGTGTCCGCGACACCGCCGCCACGGCGCGGGCGCAGCGCCACCAGCCTCTAGCGTGCACTGCAATCAATTTATGCAAATTGCCGACGGGATGGTCTAGTGCCATATCCTTTTAACTATTCGCTATATATATGCAACACACGCACACATGTAAACAACACAGATACTTGCTCGCTAGATAAACAGTTTATGTATTAAGCAAATTTCAATTAAACACTTCTAGTTACGAGTTCAGCGTGTCAATAAACCGAAATTAATGTTGCGGTAACAACGAGACCTGTCACAATACTGTTCGCAATTCGGCAGTGGTTCTGCACCAGTGAGTTTGTTTGAATTAATTACGATTTAAGGCTTTTATAAGTACCGAATACTCTTGGCAATCAGCATTATGAACATTGATATTATCATTTTAGAGTTCCGTATGAAAATGGCGTTTTTGTGGTGCTACGAAGAAACATGATGTTATATTATCTATGTAATTGTATGCCGATATACGGATGTAGATATAAATTAAAATAAGTATACTTAGATTAATCAAACATTATATCATAATAGAATTCCATTTTGTCAGTGACATTGTAAATATTTGTTATTATAGTTCAAACAGTAGAGCTAAATAACACTTTTAATTTAAGTGATTGCATAGGACTGTATGTCAAACAAGATAGACCACAAAGACGCAAACAAGTGACAAAGAAAAGTGTTTGTAGCCACGAAACCACACGATATTACAGTTTAATGCAATAATATGACATTGTTTAGAGAAAGGTGGTAACGAAAGTGTCGTCTTATTTGTCATTTCCATTTCAATCTTTATACAAATAGAAAGTATCGTTGCGAATTCAATTGAACAAGATGGAGCTATGACCTTTGCAGTTTGGATAGTACTTGTAAAAAACGACACTGGACCATATGGCGTGGTGGTTAACTACCCAAACTTACACGTCGTGGGTTCAACTTTTAACTAAACATGCTATTGACTGTTTTATTGTCATCTTATAATAATTACATGACGTATAGAAATTCCGATCATAGCCGTATCATACCTACTCGTAGCTCGTGTAACTCGACAATCGAAATGAAATCAAATATAACCTTGGTCCGCAGATTCCAATGTATTTACTGTATGTAACTCAATCTGGAGACAGTCGTTCGGTGACAAATTAAGCGGTTATGTTATTAAAACCGTCGCATTCTCTCGCTCAATTAGCTTCTAAGAAATATGAGTAAGTAGGTACCTATTGTACCTATAATATTGATTATACAGGTATTACTACCCCGCCACAGATCGCCTCCTATCTTGCATAATCTATAGTTCTCTAGTTTCCTATTACTTACTGACATATAAATAGTAGAATATATTGTTTCTGTTATCAATTAATTGTTGCAACATTATCAGATGAATTTGACATATTTAGGTTAGTTGCACATTGCGCGCTGGAGAATTCCTAAGATAAAATCTATTTTTATACAAATAAACCTATGCTTTCTTTACCTTCTCTACAGATCTTTGTTTCTAAATTTTAAGAGCATTAGGTGCCATCAATTTCGGTTTCGAAAAACTTTTACGTCTTAAAAGTGTAATAGGTCTAGTATGTACATTATGTTCCAACTGCAATGTGGCTGAATCGAAAATATGTGTTACGAGTTATGACTAGACATCGTAGTAACGACTGCATCAAGATAGGTTTTCCGGTTGTCTGAATCCATTCCGACGTCTGTGTCGGACATCGCTCCGGAATTGTCCGGGAGTAGGATCCGGGAATCCCGCGCACTCAGCCCTACACGCCACGTTACCGTTGAAATGGGAATATGAAAGTTGCCGCATTTCCATCGCCATTGTCAGCGCGTACCCACAGAAATTTGAATATGGAATGTCGTTATGTACTCTCCGTAGACGTTTCCCGAGTTTTATTTCCACTTGAAACAAGGTCTTTTGTCCCGCAACGCGCTACGCCCTAATTGCATGTCTACATCCTAGCATTTCTTGTCTTCCAAGAACACTAGAACAAAGACGCTTGTAAACTACACTATTGTTTTAGATTTGGCTTGGAGTGAAAATTTTGTTTTACTACGATGAGCGAATCATATAAACACAGAAACATATGTAGTATATTATTATAACATATCCATCAATCCATTAGTCTAGTCGCACATAAATCACGAGTGGGTGTTCAGGACAAACATTTATGAGGAGGATACAATAGATTATATCAAGGTCTGGTGCAACGACAGATGTCTGTCTTAATATCCATAAGTGGTTGGGAGTTGATGGAGCATAGCATGTCTAGATAGCGTTCACAACCTACGTATGCTTTAAGTAGTTGCCACACAGTTCTTTGACATTGATGAAAGTACGTCTCTATCTACACTAATATTATAAAGAGGAAAGATTTGTATTTTTGTATGTAACGAATAAACTCAAAAAGTACTGGACCGATTTTAATAATTCTTTTTTCATTAGAAACCTACATTATCACTGAGTAACATAGGCTATATTTTATCCCTGTATTCCCACGGGATCGGGAACTACGCGGGTAAAACCGCGCGGAGGCAGCTAGTGTATTAATAAAATGGAAAAAATAATTTTATTTTAATTGAAATCCCAAATAAAGCTTCCTCTAATAAGGCATTCCAATCATAAGAATGGAAATGATACCAATAACTTAAAATAATTTTACATTGTGCTGTGTTTAACTTTGACACCCTCAATCGGACAATGACCTACAACTCACACATAATCAACATCTATTTATATATGACGAGGGTTCCAAACCCAAATCATTAGAGTATTTAGTAGTCCCCCAACATTTCACAATATTCCATTTCCTTATTATCATACAAACCATCAATTTACGCATAGTTACACGAAAAACATTTCAAAAACGAAACTAGTAATGAACTGTGTCCGATGCTATCTGGATGCGATAATTTGTCACCCAATCGTAGGGAACAAAGCACCAAATATTTTCAACCTTAATAAAGGGAATAGGAAATAAACGGTGTATGTATAGATAGGTATTTTATTTTAAGATAATATTTCCAGTCCAGATATAATTGAAGTGTCTATGGTTAATTCAAAACCGCCTTAATAGATACGCGTCCATAGCACCACACAGAAGCATGTAGACACTAAAATAAACTCGCTTCAATTCACACTAATTAATGTTATGATCTGTATGTGCCAAATCAATTCAATCAAACAACGAATCGTATTCTGGGAATCGAAACTCCGATGAAATAAGATGTCAATCTCTATAGTTATCGAAAAGCAAGATGCTTGGTATTAAACTGATTGAAATACTAGTTATTTTCTACGGCTATTGGACACCGTACATAATGTAATTTCTCTGTAAATTCTACAATATATAAGTGGACAAATAAATCACTTCAGAAGATATAAAGATATGCCATCACGTTTCCGAGGAAAGCGTGCGGCTTCCGCAATAAATCAACGTAAGCATTATATATACGGCATTAGATTTGACAGATACCTTATATAAAATAATACCTACGTAATTTACAGTGGTGCATTTTATCACTCCATCAAGTATTTTGTTCTTAATAAATTAAAGTAGGTATTTAGGTAGTAAGAAAATTAAAGAGGAGATAAAAGCAATCTAGAGAGCAAGAGGCAAAAAATGCGACGTAATTTTTACTTTCGCTACCGCGTAAAAACAACGGGAATTGTTGCAGGAGCTAAACAATTATTGTTACTTTTACTTAAATGTTTTGTATCTTTGATATGTATGAGTCACGTCGTTAAAATAATACAAAACTCACTTAACTGTCGAAAACGTAACTTTTACTTGCACAGCGAGGATAGTGACATAACTGTTTTGGGTGAACGAACTTATTGACTTAAATTCACCTTTTTAAAAACCGTAGGTACAACATATGAATACACAATACTCGAGCCATTTGGCCTACAAGTGTAATGTTATTAAATCCAATAATCTCCGAGTGGGTCGCACAGGGAGTCAACCCGCTCAGGAAATGGGATGAAATTGATGCTGTTTATTATAATATACATGACATGCTACATGACTATGTTAATATAAGCTCTGTCTGTATTAAATTTTGATTGACAACCGTATAGTTTTACACGGAAATTTGCAACGCGAGTTTAATAAATAATTTGTTTTCGTAGACACTATTTTCAAGGAAACATTTTGCTGCGTAAGGTTTATGTTCCAATGGCATTCAACAAAACTTCACCTGTTCTTAGTAATACTGGTAATTATAATGAGAACCGCCTAAGGTCAAGTCAAACATTGAGAAACTCTACCATCAGGATAATATGCTAAGTATTTATAAAAAATAGGTTCTTCTACAGTGAAATCAGCCTTTTCTCTTATGAATGAGCCTTCTAACGCCTAATAAAGGTTAGCAAGTCAGCTAAAGGCAAAACTATAAATTAAAGTGAAATTCATATATCCCTGTTGCAACCAGACCAATCAATATACATAGCAATTTTAATTAAATGTCACCTGAGCATAATGCAACCAGATAATTACAAGGCCCAGACAAACGAGTACCTACACTGGCCAATGATTATGTTGGTATAGCCAGTTATGAACCTGATAGATATTCTAGGTCTCAAATGTGACACTGACTAATGTCAAGTAATAGAAATAAATACTTGTAATCAATGGTCAAGTTGCATATTGATATAAGTCGGTAGCTGATAACTATAAGAATAAAGAAAATAATAAATTAAGAATCAAAAATACCAAACGTATCTACGTTTAGTACTTAGTTAGACTCTTCTAAAAATATTATTTCTTTGACAAAAAGTTGTTCGATACTGAAAGTAGGCTGTTTTTCTTACTTCTTATTTTTGTATTGTTGATATTTTTTTATAAACAACATCGGCAAACGGGGTCAACGAGAGTCGATGCCTAGTTGTTTTTTTATTACAATATTATTGTTTTAATGTGAACAGAACAACAAGATTCAAAAGAGTTAACGGTAGCAATGGCGGGCCTTTAATGCTTGTTCAATTTATCTTTTAGTACATAATAACGAATATAGTAAGAATGGGATAATCTGCAGCTGATATGGTTTTCTTCAGTAAAATGTTAATTAAAGTCGGATGGTCGTGGAGTATCTTAATTAAGGAATTGTGGGAAAATTTTCGCTGGTAACATTAAACGCAGTCGAGGAAATGAGTTTTAATAAAGTAATGGGAATACCTATAGTACCACTTCATGGGTTTGAAATATCACAAGTATAGCTATATTACTTAAAAATAAAGTAGCTTTGTTTTAATAATTACCATGGATAAGAAATTCAAACTCTACTATCAACTTCAAGGTTGGCGGCTATGTACTATGAGAAATGAGGACATTCCGTCAAATAGAACTAGACTAATATTTAGTCATTTTAAAACGGTATTATAATGGTATAATAAGTACCTACTTAATAAGTACCTACTTAATAGGTACCTACTTAATAAATGAAAACTGTAGATGCATAAAAGCTGTTGACAAATTATTTGTGATAGCTGCCTCCCCGCGGTTTTACCCGCGTAGTTCCCGTTCCCGTGGGAATACAGGGATAAAATATAGCCTATGTTACTCGGGGATAATGTAGCTTTCCAAAGGTGAAAGAATTTTTGAAATCGGTCCAGTAGTTTCGGAGCCTATTCATTACAAACAAACAAACAAACAAACAAATCTTTCCCCTTTATAATATTAGTATAGATGACCTCGTAGATAAAATTAAAAGAAGATAGGTATTTTATTCCTAATAAGAAATTTCGATCGATAAATTTATCAATAACTTTTTTTTTAATAAATCACCCAGTATGTAACTTTACGGAAAAAATATTAGAGTCCCAATAATAAATCACTGCTATCTGTAATTTCTTTTCAATTATGTAAAAATGTAGACTGAACAACAATTTTATGAGCTCAACAAGTAAATAAAGGGATGTGATTATGGACTTCCTATGCGTCATTAGATTCTCACGTGCGATGGCCACCCTAGCAATTATCCTGGCTAGCGCACACGCAACCACTGACATTGTTAAACAATTTTTTTTAAACCAGAAAGTATTTTTTTATTTTTTTTTAGCCTATAAATATTCGGCCAGTATTTTCAATTTCTTTTCTGACTCTAGTATATTTATCGATCCATTCTATTTTGTTCCTATTAATGGTATCTATGATCGATGTGACCGATTCCCCTTCCTTTAGAGTTATTGAACTTGATAGATTATGCGGGTACCATTTCCCTATCATGTAGCTCCCTATAATATATTTGGAATAGCGTATATTATTAGTGGAAAGCTGTTTTTATCTATAGTAGGTACTTTGTAGACGTACTTAGTAGTTTTTTTTTCATACTATTTGTTATATATAAAACACTACCTTTCATATTTCCAGAGTAAGATGAATTAATAAAACATAATTTTTAAATGGTCATATCATATAAGAAATAAACAAAAAGTAGATAAAATTATTAAATGGTAGGTATTATTTCTAGTAACAGCTCAACAAACTAATTAATTAATAAAATAAATAAAATTTACATACGGTTGATTCTTTCCTCGAGCCATATTTAAATATGCTGGTACTCGTTCACTTAAATGCACTCTGTCAGTAAATTGTAAAAAAAAAAAACAAAAACACACTGATCACTGACACAAACGATATCAAATAAAAAGTTCGAAATTTAAAATAAATATTTCGGCGGCAATGTGTCACATGAGCATGTTTCTCGCGAGGTCCGTGTCGCCACTCTCCGAGATCTCGACTCGATCCGGACGCGTCAAGCGCCCTACTTCGGGCCTAACCAGTCTTTCGTGTGAGACAGACAGAGACCACATTCTGTAATGAAGTACCGTTCGGACGAAATGAACCATACAAGTATTTAATTAATAAATGATTCCTATATGATGCTTAATTGAAATACTAACGATTAATAAATTAATAAAGAATGCATTACTCAACAAATTATTCAGTAATCGCTGAGATGGCAATGCGATGCCATACTAGTAGCGGCATCTAGCGGATAGATCGCGAACTTTTATTCGCCATCAGTTACCGCACAACAGTGAATGATTTAGTTAGCCAACATGTTCATTCTAGGTGTACTGTAGATGACAGCACTAAAAATAATTAACTTTTTAGAATTAATTATTTCTAGGATCTAGTAAGATTCTTCCTGTTTTAGTGGTTTATTGCCTGATTCTTTAAGTTCCATGTCGAATGGAAAATAATAAAATTGCAAAGAGACTTACCGATAATGTAGCAATAAAACCACTCTGGTTCTAATTACATTTTATATTTGTTCGTAAACTGGAGTAACGATAAAAGTACAATCTCCTTACTTGTTTTGCAAATTTCTGCTCTATCATGGACGAAATACGACTGAGACATAAAGGGGTTAGTACTGGAAATAACTATCTAAATAAGGAATCAAGTTGACTTACAAAAATTAATGATATTATGTCATTAATAACAAAACATGAGTATTAACTAGTTTCTCGATTTGGATCAACACTCATACCTATAATAATACACCCACTTACTTTGATATTTTTCACAGACGGTCTTGTGTTAACGATCAAGTCTGGGGTGAATGAACGAACTAGCTACTTGTGATTAGGCACTGAAAAATTGTGTTCTAGTTTGCACACATAATTCGTATAAATTAATGCCATGTTCTACAAACTTTATTGAAACTAGAATAAAAGCCATATAAATACAGGAATTAATAGCTTTCTCACCAATATTTTGGAAGGTGGATATAATTATTGAAAATATTATATCATGTCTTTAAAGGGTAACGAAACTCATATTTTCACCGTGAGAATTTGTGATAAATCTATCCCCCTATTTGTTAATAATTTTCTGCTATCGGTTTCTTCTTCGGTTCATTCTTAAAATACCTATATCTACTATCTTAGATGTTGGTTTCACATTATGTATGATTTTATTACATTGGCTGTTGTGATAACGTAGAAATAATATGAATCTTTAATAATTTATATTTTATGTAGGTATGTACACTACATACATAATACATGCCTACGAATACTACGAAACTGCTACGAGTCGAAACTACGAAATAATTGATAACATTGATACCTACAAAAATATCAAAGTTCAATGATCTAAAGTTTGTTTCTATGTGTAAGTAAAGCGAGGCTTTAAAATTTTACCTAACAACATCTAAAATTTTACTTTCATATGAAGCTAAGTTTACGAAGAATGTTCTGAATTATGCATTACTTTATTCTCTCTTACATAACTTGAGTGTTATAGCCCGGGAGGTGGCGTTGCATTTTAGGTAGTGATTTTACGCCGATCGGTTGCTATCTTATACGATAGACTTCGATTGACTGATATATAATCCAAGAGTCAGCTGGCGCACCCGCGGTGGGTGCGCATATGGTTGGTTCCGGAAGTGGTAAAAAAAAAAAAAAAATTAAGTCATAGTACGCCGGCTGAAACTTTTTTTATAAATAATTTTGATCATACTGAGCTTAAAAAAAATAGTCAGCTGCGTGGTGGAGGGGGGATTATGCGTCAGCCGCTCGCCTAAACTTGTAAACGAAACACGTAAAATAAAGTTATAGTACGCCGGATGAAATTTAACAAAATGATTGTTCATGCTATGAAAAATACGAAAACAACAATCAGCTGCGTGGGTAGCGGTGGAAAGACCGTCAGCTGACGCACTAAAGATACAGATTATTCGAGTAATGCACAGTTTTATTCAGGGTCTAGCTGATAGAACTTCCCTGTTCCCACCCAGCTGATCGATGGTTCTTGCACCCGTAACTTATTTAACATAGTTTTATCAAATTTCAATCGACATAGTGATAATTATGATAATTTCGAAAAGTTTTTAGTATGTATAAAACAATAAATATTGTTCCAAAGTATTTTTTTCTTGTTTTGTTTTAACGTAAAAGAAATCCATAATAGCGAGCTTAAATAATATAAATGTAATAATAATTTGCATTCATGGAAATAACATAAATTAAAATACAAAGGAAATATAAAAAAATATAAATGTTATCTGCCGTATATTTTTAGGGCTACATATGTTTACTAACGAACTAAGACAAAATTTAAAAAACAGTTTTAAGTTCCACCAAATTACAACCATTGTTCTTTTTAATAAAGCTACAAATGGTCAAAATATTATCTTAAACTTACGACCATTCATCATAAACCAATTAACTATTCCGTTATTCCCGTTATTGAAGCAATAAAAGACAAATTTTAAATAACAACAATAATAAAAATAACATTAAGTGTAAAATCAACCATAACGTGCAACAAATAAAGCACTATTTTCCCATCATTGCTTTTTCAACTATCGTAAGTGCACCAGTCTTGGACAAGGTACATACCAGTAATGAATAAAAAATAAAAGAAATATCTAGAATGCGGACATGAGCGTTTTTACATTGGAATCACTGTGACATAGACTTTAAACATCGAACTATCTAAGTTTAACGTTTTAGTCAATTCAGTCTGTTACATGTACAAATTTGCGCGAATACAAAGTGTAAAGTCATTTGAAATTGACAACGACGGCTTTTCTTAAGGAAATCGTTACTGCGGTGAGTAGAAAGTTTCAGTTATGTTTTTTAGTATCTAAAGACGTGTCCATAACTGGCACGCTGAAATTGAATAATTCCATTCGTGGACAAATGTCGAAAGTTAATATAAAGAACTAATAAAAAAAAATTAACAAAAATTAATGAAATAAAAAATTAAAACAAATAGTAAAAAGAACTGGATAAATATAAAAATTATTATTAGCTATAATTAATATTTATTAAATTAAATAAAAAATTAAAATCAAAGAAAAAATTAAATTTAAAAAATATATCAATAAAAAATAATTAAAAAAAATTATAAGAAATTAATTAAAAAAAAATTTGTTTAATTGTATAAAAAAAGAGCTACTTAAGTAATATTTCACAAAAACCAGTTTTTTTTCTTAAACTGGCCATCATTGGGGCACTTACCTTACTTTGTTTTGTTTTGATTCTATTTACTTCTTAGAAGTTTACTACAGGAGGTATAGAGTCGCGTTGCACGTTAAAATAATTTATAAAATGAAAGCAGGTATGAGATCGTTGAAATTAGGTATTTATCATGATATTATGTCTTGGGCATCTATGTTTGTTAGTATATCTAATATTGATTATTTTATTAGTGTTTTGTTTTCGCGTATAATATTGTATGAGAGAACAAAACACTAATAATATTTATTTACTTAATCAGAGTTTTACACTTGTTGTACGCTTTTTGTTTTTCAAATGTAGGTACTTCGGTGGGTGGCCAAGGTGTCACAATTAAATGGCACAAATAAAAATATTACTTAGCTCCACATTGTTATATTCATGTTTACAATCTTCAGAATACAAATACAATTAATAAATCCTAGTGTTGTAATTTAGTGATTATGCCCATCTTCTCCAGAAATTCATTTTTTTTATAACAGAATTCTTAGCTCGCGTATAAGACTCCACTTTTCTTTCTCTGGCGATAATCAAAATCCATTCGTCACACGTAAACGGATTACTAGGAAAGCTAAAATAAATAAATAATAATAATGTAATTCCAACGAAAAGACACAAAGGAAGCATTCACCATCTTTTAACTTCTGGTAATAAATATTACACAATTATACTCCATGTATCTCTTATTCTTTTTCACAAAAGTTTGCACGTGCGTGTATATGTGCGGATCATATCATGTCATATCATGTTCTTGCAAATAAAACATTTTATTATTTACTTATTATTCTTATATAAACATTTTGAGTGATGGTTTAACATTGGTAGTTTGGTTCAAACAATTATATTATTTGTAAGTAGCTTAAAATATTACCTATCGAAAGTAAGATACTCACCCCCTTTAATTGCTTTTCCGGGCATTATTTTTGATTTTGAATTCAAGACGCATATATGTTCGTTTAAATTTTAGGGGGATAGGCTTAGGTAGCCCGAAAATCGTGTTATGGGCTGAAGCGGCTCTACAAACTCCCTTGAAATGTGTGTTTGTGAGGAGACAGCGTAGTAGCAAAACTCAATATTTTAAATTTTCACTTCATCAGCTGACGGTCTTTCCACCGCTACTCACGCAGCTGATTAATGTTTTTGTACTTTTGATAATATTAACAATCACTGTGTTAAATTTCATCTGGCGTACTATGACTTTATTGAACGTGTTTTTTTTACAAGTTTGTACGAGTGACTGACGCAGAATCCCCCCTCCACCATGCAGCTGACAATTTTTTTTAAGCTCAGTATAACGTAAATTATATATGATGAAAGTTTCAGCCGGCGTACTATGTTTTTTTTTTTTTTTTTTTTTTACCACTTTCGGAACTACTCACACCCACATCCACCGCTACTTGAGCAGCTGACTGTCGGTTTTCTTATTGGTCATATAAGATCAACCATCGATCACAATATCAGCCGGCATACTATCGTTCATTCATTTGCAACGCCACCTCCAGTACTATTAACATTGTCTATGCAAAGCCGTTCTTGGAAATATTTTTAATTATTAGTCATAGTAAGCAAATAGCATTTTAATAGAGCTATTAAAATTTTTAATTAGGTTTTTATTAATGAGACCTATCTATTTGGCCATAACTTACGTTTACTACAATTATTTATATATTTACTATTTTTATTTAATATAAATAACACTTACACTTTGATCTTCTTCCCTTCTGACTGGGTTATGGTGGCCGGAGGCGGCGGCAGGTCGTCCATCGGAACCTCCTCGTTCGGCGGCGACGGCGGAGACTTGTCGAACTCCGCTATCGGCGCCAGCTCCGGCATCGGCGATACAGAGTTGCTGTCCATCGCCGACAACTTTATGGGAGACACTTTGGCTATTTTGACGGCCTCTTGTAACCTCCGGAGGGACCGGAGGAGTTAACAGAGTACAAACCACAAAACCGAGGTTTACTATCGTCCTTAACCTTCCTTCACGTTTAAGTTCACTCGGATTTAATTAATCTCACAACACCGATAATGTTCTAATACAGTTACTAAATAAGCACTCGTTGGATTCAGCGCCAAACTTTCCCGATAAGACGTCGGGAACTTTCAGGATTAGCTCCGAAGGAACTTATAGACCTGGAAGCGATAAAAGTGTTATTTATTATTATACTTTCGTGTGAGTGCTCGTACCACTGTTGGACTTGTTATTTATTGTTTTGCACAGGCATTGACCGGAAGAGTTATGATATCTAAAATGTGTATATTTTTGGCATTTTATGCAGGCAGCAAGCGATAAAAGTAATTAATATCTTGTGTAGACAAAAGGAAGGCACGGAAGTACAATGTCCTGCACCCTAGCTATTATAATTTTATCATTTGGCTGACGTGACGCGGTGCGGAAGTGACGGACGATCCCCACGTTATGGTTGATGTTGGTGTTGTTTATACTATAAACAGCGCGTTGACCACAAGTTGAAAGGGGCCGAAAATAGATTCACAGATATGTTATGAGATATGCGCTTACACTTCGAGCGTATGTTTCCTAATCATAAATCACTTTGTGTAGACCTGAGAAAATACCAGTTCTATTTCTAACCAATTTAGTAAATGAAGCAATAAGCTAACTCATATCCTCTGAACTAATATATCTTGTACCTATGTTTAATCTGTAATATAATTTTAGTATACAAGATGTATTCACTTTACTATTATTACCAAAATATTATATTTTCACTTTGCCAATTTATCGAGAATGGGTAATAATCGATTCAACGCTGCTCGCTTTCAATCGACTCAAGCACTCGAGATAAACCTCCCATTACGATCCACTCCTCTATAGATGTAGCCAGTGTAACATATAATACCGACATAAGCCTTATCTCTCAACTTAGCTACACCAGCTACCTACTTGCCAATTCAAGGAGCATACAGAGTTGAGAATACTACAATATAATTTTATCACTTACTCTGTACCCATGATTTCACTTTACTAACGCATGCGTGGCGTGCTAACTACACCTAATTGGTAACTTCTGAAGTTACCCATCGTCTAATCAGATCACCATTGTGCAATTGTTGTCCAACCCGTGCATCAGACTTCAGTTCATAATATAAACATAGGAACGTAAATGTACTTTCCATTTCCACGTGGGAATGACAGAAGCCTCGAACTCACTGAGGAGTGTAGGTAATTGTTTTACATACATGTGAACGTGAAACCGAAAGCGGTTCATCTAAACAATATATATGGGGTGAATTGGTAAGATTTTAAATCTGTCAAATGGTCGAAGATACATCTTTAAGAAAGATTCTCACGTATCTTCAAAGCTCACAAACATAGTAGGTTGTACCTACGGGACGGACTTCGGGCAGTAACGATTTTTCATCAGAAAAGTCCAAGCGAAGTGGTTGCGGTGTTACCCAGCTACTTTGTAACTTCGTTTGAGCCAACTAAATTTCGTTATCCTTCTTGCAACTTGAGAGTACTAAATACGTCAGTACGAAAATATACAACCACAAAACCGACAGTAATGCCCCTTTGAGTCCCGGGAGAATGCTACGCTACTGCGAATTGGGTAAAGTGAACAAAAGTAGAAACAAATTAACCAACCTTGTCGGAACACTGCATACTTATAATCCCTCGGGGAAACATTAATGGACTTTATTTATTGATGATACAGTACTGTTTATTTTATTTTATTAATTACTAGTTGTAACTAATTGTTTAATAACCTAATTTGTTTTGTAAAAAATATAGTTTTAGCTTGCCCAACCTATGCAACGTTTTCAACATTCCCTTGAGAATATTCTTCTAAGCGTTTTCTGATATATTTACTACCAGCTGCCTCCCCGCGGTTTTACCCGCGTAGTTCCCGTTCCCGTGGGAATACAGGGATAAAATATAGCCTATGTTACTCGGGGATAATGTAGCTTTCCAAAGGTGAAAGAATTTTTGAAATCGGTCCAGTAGTTTCGGAGCCTATTCATTACAAACAAACAAACAAACAAACAAACAAACAAACAAACAAACAAACAAACAAATCTTTCCTCTTTATAATATTAGTATAGATAGTACCTAGTTATCTCTAAACGTGAATCCTCTAGTTATTTTGACTTTGATCTAATGAATAGGTTTATTTCTATTTCTTTAAACTGCGATTTTCTACTACCTTTCAAAGGGGAAAAAATACATAATGCATATATAAAAACGGACAAGTAAATTATAATTATAGCATTTTTATAAAAATAATTGCGGTAAAAAATATAAAAATCTTAAAATAATTTCAAACCAAGAACACGACCTCAACAAAGTCAGTGAGCAATATTTTATGGAGAGTTATTAAAGCGAAGCATTGAAAAAGAACCAAAGCTGTCTGCAAAGTAATAGAGCTTCCGAGCGACAAAAGATACCCCTGTACTTGGATATTCCCCGAGATTATATAGTAGATAGTACATTTATTTATAATATTCTTGAGGAATAGAAACAGCACTGATTTTTCGGTTCCTTATTAAATTGAGATACCTACGTAGCTTTTCACTCAAAACGTGAGTGGGCATTCGTATACAAATTGTTAAAAAAAAAATATCGATCATATGTACCTACTTGATGTATCTACCAAAATATTCAATCTAATTTAATATGGCTCTTATTAAACCTACAATTTACTTTAATTTTGTTAAACGCTGTTGATTTCCCATAATAAATAAATAAATTAGAAAATGTGTGGTCGTTCTCATTATTTGAATTATGTTGCATATAAGCAGTTTAAAAATCAAATATACATACTTTTAAAAAATAAAATGGACAAAATAAATTCCATTCAATAAATAAAATGAAATTTCCATGTTCTACATACAAAGGAGTCGTACTAGTCCCATTTCATTTCCTTTTGCAACGAGATATTCCAGCAGCGAGCTCAAGTAGGTACATGACGAACACTGAAATAGGAGTTTCGTGAATTTCTTATGATTTTGTGTTGAAGAGAATATCTGCATCCAAAATGTTTAGTATTTACAACTGAACCTTCTACAAAGAGCATCGAATTTTAAAACATTTGTTTATTTTAAGTGGATACTGCATACAATTAAATAATAATCTTAGTTAAGCGTTGCATGTTTAGTTGTAAGTAGTTAAGATTGAAACATTTACTAAAGTAAACATATTTAATTAATATTACAATCATCTTTCCTCTAGTTTTTTTAAACTGTATCATAAACATTGAGAACCCGCTCTTCAATAATAGGAAATTAAAACTGCATCAATAGTATATGTATATCAGCATACGTAGATAACATAAAATACCATAATATGAAATAAGATAAATTTTAACCATCGGTTCACCCTACATACATGTTTAAGCAAAATATAACGAAGCAACAGTACTCGTCTCGACTTTGCGAAATGAAAAAGTGACTACGACTTACGAGAGATAATAGTGAGGGTAGACTAAGTGTGTGGAGCGAAGAGGACGTTGTGCGAACTTGAAGAGTGCCTGCAAATGAGGGCAGGACTCTTCAGCCAGTTCCGATGCTTGGGTCGTGAGCTAACGATGAATTTATTATGCACTACTTTGGTTCGTTCAGCTTAAACTATGTAATTTTGTTTTAGTAAGCAAGTACACGTATGGTCTACACAAATATAAAAAGTGGAATGATTTTATGTGATGACCTAACCCCGAATAGTTCTTTCACCAACGGAAAGTTATATTATTAGGGAGTATCATAGGTTATATTTTATCCACGTAATCTTAGGGGAATTAAAAAATATATTTATTGCCATTTTCGAAAGAGTGAGACTATGATATGTTTCTCTTGTGTACTAATGATAGACTAAAAATAACGTTCTGTGTCACATTTTGATTAGGTAACACAAACAAATGGCGTCTAATAGATAACATTTTGTGAAGTCTAGATAGTTTTAATGCAATTCATATATATACCGAACCATTATATAGGTACCATCATAGTAGGGTGAATATTATAAAAAATTATTAACTTCGTTAGAAACTAATCAATAGCAAATTAATTTACACTGTCCTAGTTCTTAAATGCCCTCGCAATAAGCCACTAGAAAATATATACTGTGTTACTAGACCAAGGTCCACATGAAGATTTTATATAATAATTTGTTTCAAATGCCACCGGAACAACTGAATATTAACCTGAAAAGCTACACCTGTTCGGCAAATTAGGTGCGAGGTCTCGGCCAACGACATAATGGTGATATTGATTCTTGAAATGATGTCTACTACTGCCTTACACGAAACTTTATTTACCCTCAAATACCATGGGACAGAATGACTTAGTAAAATATAAATTGATACCTTAATACAAATAATTTATTTATGAACAAATGATTCGTACAAATGGTTAATTTTTAACGCATAAAGTATATCTGTTAGGTACTTCACAGCGCTGCTATTCGTCATCCTGCTGCTCTTCGTATTACATGTGCTCTCCGCAACTAGGTACTCCCATTCCCGGGGCAGTGTGTCAAATGATAATACAGCTTATGGCTGACAGAATAAGAGCAATTATCCGCCGGCGGTAGCGTGAGGAAGAGAACAATTTGATGTGGCCTCAAATCAGACCGCTGGGGAAGGTTCTCCTACATCACTAGATCCGTCCCACCTCGAGTAACTTGGCAATTCATCTGTGAAATACATTTGTGCCGGTCGCGTACTATAATAAAACTTTCATAGCAAATATCCAAAACGGATGTATTTACGTATGATTGCAGAGCGTTTGTAAAAGGAAATTATAAATAATATCCACTTGCCTAACATTTATAGCAAAGCTGTCATAATGTGAAGAAATTATAAGGCGGGTACGATTCTAACGATAATTCAGAAACGTAACGTTCTCGTAATATAAGCAAAGTAGATCAGGCTAAACAGTGTAAAAAGCAACCACTTAGTTATTCCATGAGTTTTAACCAAAGCTATAAAAATGATGCCTACGGAAGTGACATTGCGGGCTCATTATAGGAAGTGACATAAAAGCGACACTCCTGCGGAACGATGTCGCACCGTGACACATTCCGAGGGGACGCTAAGGGACGCTGACAGAAAAAATATGACATGTCATTTCGTTAATTAACCGAGGGATTAATTTAATTACAGGCTTTGTTGAACTAAAATAAACATGAATTAAAATACACATTTATTTTTTTTAATTTCGTCTAGTCATATTTTTTTAACACCAAGTTAATAGTTGAGTAACACTAGGGACTCTTAAGCTCTTAAAACGACGTGACGATGTAAATGGCACTAAGAGCGTAAGGGACCCCTTAAGTTGGCCACTTGATTATGTCCCGCTGCAAGGGCTGGTTTCCCAGGAACGCATTTAGTAAGGTTTTACTACCCTCCAGGGTAAAATAACATTTATTACAAGCACATAGAATAAATTTCCCATAGGCAGCTAAGCAAACGTTTAATCGGCCTTTTCACAAACATTTTCATGCTCACTTACGCTAGCAAAGTGTGAAATTGCGGGTACTTTACCTACCTACAGCCTGCTATGAGAACATTTTGCAATCCCATACAGAAAAACGAGTATTTTTCAAGAAATGGTTTTATATCATACTGCATACTTAGTTAGTTACTTATTTTAAAACTATTAAATATAATTGAATATCTGAAATCCTAATCCGCTCAGCCGTTTGTTACGCACTAAGGTTTAGGTATCTATAGATTTCTAAAAACCACATTAGGTAGGTACTTATGTAAGATATTGAGCCTTAGTTTTTAAAACTCAAGTAAGTAGGTAAAAATGTGCTTGATCGGATGCAGCAGATCAGGACTTAGCAACAATTTCCATCGCAAATTAAATAGGACTCGAAAGCACAGCTTTAAAATTGTAAATAGTATCAGAGTAGATAGGTTATAGTAACGTATGGTAGTTCGAACTACAGCCGTTAACATCAAATAATTAAAAGGTAAATATTTAGACAACAGACGTGTCCGATTGTGTGGTCCGTTTATGACGGATTGATGCTTATATACACACCTATTAGCCAGGAGTAAAAGTTCTGTAAATAACTCGATAATAAAATTTATTTATAACAGGATTGTAACATTATAGTGAATGTTCGATATATTTTATAGATTATATTATGTTTAATATAGTACTTTAATTTGATATGATTCTTATTTAATTCAATCAATTTTATTACACATATCACGAGATGAACATAAATAAAACAGAATACGTTTTTATTTAATAATGATGCATTCGTTTCTCACAATCCTGTACGATTATGGAATGAACATTCAACGCAGGTAGCTATCACAAAAAGGGTTCATATAAAAAATTCACATCAACTCCGACTCTGTGAAATAGTTAATTTAAACCAACCTATTTTCACACAAAGCGCGGGAAATCAACAAAGGGTTGTAATAAGGAATGAATAAAGCCTATAATAATACAGCCCTATTCATTATGACCTTGTAACAGAAAGCAATTTGTTCGGGTGCTACGAACGAAAAGCCTACGAAGCTCGTAGCAAATCTCTACGGACCTCAAAATACGCGATCCACACCGTTCTTGAAAAAGGAGCAGAGATTTCCCGTTACATTTTCAATGTGTATATTTCTAGAACATTAAAAATTTATGAAAACGAAACCGGAGCGTAAATGTATGTTACTCCGTACCGCAGCTGAATCTGAATTATATATTATACCGAAGGTATCTTTATAAATGGTATTTATACAACTACCTAGACAAGCATACCATTTGTCTCATCTTCATCATCAATCTTCATTGATAATGATTACAGTCAACATTATGCATTCATTTGGTCATACACAGATCAATAAAAATAAATATACTTACCCTGTACGTAGGTATGCGCCAACGCATCGCAACACAAAAGAGATATTTCACCGTAAACAGTACAAACGACTGATTTCAAAACAGGAAATGCCCGCGTTGTCGAAGACGACTTCAACATTCTTTACTACCTAGAGTCAGAAATTCCTATTTTGACTGCCTAGTTATGTACTATCTATACCTAACGTTCTGAATGTTCACAGATAATTTATTTCATTCATACCTACTACGATATTGCTCCACGTTTATATTTCTTCGAAATAACAGTGGTAGGTATAAATAACTTATTATATTACACGAATCTGATATTAACACACGCCAATTAAATGCATTAACATAATAAATGTCAAGACTAAATACAAACACAAAATATACTATGATGACATTAAAAGAAATATGAAATTATACAAAACTATTGAGAAATATTTGGGCCAATTTCAAGATACCAATAGATGAACCGAATTCTCGAGAGGTAGATGCATTTCGACACAGAAGTTGCATCTCGGGTGACAGACCGAGACCGGAATACAAATTGTGTGAGAATGGCAAATATGTTATCAATAAACATTCACCTACTTGTGCTTGCAAAAGTGCACGCGTGTGCCGCGACGCTGTGAAAGTGATAGGTACGCGACGCGACATGCATCGTTATTTTAGATGATGTGACTCCAAAACTCTTCCAACTAAAAAGTTCAATTGAGACAATCTTGAGTAGAGTCTTTATAGTACTTGTGTAAACGTCGCTATTTAGTATGATATATATAATTTTACTATGTGTGGTGGGCATTCATTTTATTGTTATTTTAAACTGAATCGTAATCTGATATTAGGTAGGTATATTGTGGACATATAAAATCAGATTTTTTTTACCACGTTAACTCAAAATATATCGGTTGACTCTTAATATTGGTTTTAGTTCATTTAAAATTAAACAAGTCCCATAAAAAATTTTTTGATGCATTAATTGCCTAGCAACTCTAGCAAGTCGATGTCTAGGATGCGTCTCAAATTGGTTAGGTAAGGTTACTTATGTACGATTGTTTTATTGACCATTTATGTTGATATGAATTCACAATTGTTTTCCATGCCATAAACAAGTGGGTAAAACAAGGGGATCAGAATGGAGATACAAAGCGAAGTTACTTTCTCTAGATTTATATCGTCGAGTCAATCGGCGTTGTCTGCGTAGCATGAAGAACTAAGTATCATCCGTACAACATGAATCTGTAATGTTCTCCAAGGACTCTACGTTGTCCTTTATGATTGAAAGGTTTTCATCAAAAAAAATGTATTTAATTCTAAAGTATTTTACCATTTGATACAAATTGTAAAGTAAAGTTTAAACTTTTAAAGATATGTCAGAAAAACAACTCGTTCGTACCTAAGTATAACTTATGCACGATTTACGAAAGATACTAGGAACAAGTCAAATAGGTGAAAGCCGGTAGTAATTGATTTAATAATAATTTAGATTTGTTGTTTTGCTTTGGTTGTACACCTAGTCTAGAGTTAAGCAAATATGTGTACAGCTACAGCATTTTTGCTTAGGTACACACTTGCGATAAGTATATTAGTGGTTCATTGACCTCTAAATGCACTGCAAAAAAAAAGTTCTTAGCAGACTGAACTAAAATTAATCGCATAATTGTTACGAGTAACGCTATGGTCTATTAGATCCACACTGCGTTTTACATGCCTGATACTTTACAGATAATGTAAGATAGGCCGATGATCACACCGGACATTACCTATAAAAAATCCCAAACAAAACTAACAATTACATATAAGGTGACTTCTAATACAGGTTGGACCCGTGGTGATAACGATTTTGCTGTTGGAAAACTGGTATGAAGAAGGGATTTATGAAACCTAAACCATATCTAAGACTGGTAAATACGGTAAAAATATTTTTTTTGGGACGCTTTATTAATTTTGATTATATCAGTAGGTATCTAATACATAAGCAAAGTATTATCTGCCGACTTATGAAAGGGCGGGCAACGCTCTGATAGACGGTAATATAACTCTGTAAGCCTGTATAACCCAATGGCTCCCACGCAGGTTTAACCAGTTAGATTACGATGTACAACTTAAGTTATATCAGTGATGAAATTATCTAACACTTATTTTTAAATGCAAACAGATGCGATTAGTAGTAAAATAAGTTATACTTGTGGCGGCAGACAAGGTTGTAAGATAACCATCTTATACTCTGAAATTTTCATTATGATTTTATTTTCAGAAGCATAGTTTCGGTTTCAAACTTTAATCAAATTTACGATATTTCCTGTATTGATAGTAGATATGATTACAGTTACAAATCATGGCATCTCAGGTAGAGATAGAGCAACATGGCGAGCGGATGCTGCGCGCTACAGCCTCCGCCACGGGCGTAGTACGTCCCGAACAAAGCCGCGTCCCACCCTACCCGCTTCCTGCCTCCATTTCAGACTCTTCCGGTCAAACGCCCGCAACACAATTTCATGTATGGAACGTGCACTTAATATTGGTTTAGTGTAAGAATTATTCACTTTAGAGGTGTATAGTGGTATATTAATGAACGTACAGTGATTTGATGGGTCGTTGAGAGATAGGAGCGTATATATCGCACGTGTGGAGTCGAGAGCGCGGTCCGCGGGCTACTGGCGGCAGCCTCCGAGCGGAGGGGGCGCGGGGCTGCGCGGGCCGCGCTTTTCATTAAGGACTCGAGGTACGCCGCCGCCGCCGCCACTGCCGCCGCCGCTGCCGCCGCCGCCGTAGCAACGGTCGCCGCCCCGGCCATAGCCGCCAACGGAAAAGCTCCAGCCCCTTTGGTTTATCCGCCAACCTACCTACATCGGCGACTCAACGCCCAAGGGAAAAGTGTGTATTTATGGTAGCTAACATTCAGCGACTCGTTTCCCAGATTCGTTTTGACATAAATAGAAATTGTATAGGTACCTAACTATAAGTTTATACCTACAAAACATTCAAATACCGGGATGAAAGGTAGAATACATACCTACAACGTTTTGCTTGGCTGGGTTTCGGTAGGTACCTATAGGTTGTGATTTCCATATCATTTCTACCTATATACTGAAACATTGAAATAATAATACAAATTGTAGGTGTAAGTAACTCCAATGTGCAATGTAAGTAGGTATTTTTGGTAACCTGCATAAAAATGCCATATTCACGACCAACCACAATTACTCTACATCTTCATAGTTACTTCCTAAACTGCATTGTATTTTACGGCTATAGTGATTATGCTCCTCTATTTATAAATAAAGTAGCAGTAATAACAGATAGAGCAACTCCACGTGACAAATTTAATTTATGTAAAATACAAAAAAAAAATTAACGTAAATAACTAAACTATTTTTGGTAGGTACCTACCTATCTAATAATGATTCCAATTTCTCGATGTAGAAGAATAATTCGGATCACAGAGGATACAAATCTATACTAATATTATAAAGAGGAAAGATTTGTTTGTTTGTTTGTTTGTAACGAATAGGCTCCGAAACTACTGGACCGATTTCAAAAATTCTTTCACCTTTGGAAAGCTACATTATCCCCGAGTAACATCGGCTATATTTTATCCCTGTATTCCCACGGGAACGGGAACTACGCGGGTAAAACCGCGCGGAGGCAGCTAGTCTATACTAATATTATAATTATAATCTATACTAATATTTTAAAGAGGAAAGATTTGTTTGTTTGTTTGTAACGAATAGGCTCCGAAACTACTGGACCGATTTCAAAAATTCTTTCACCTTTGGAAAGCTACATTATCTCCGAGTAACATAGGCTATATTTTATCCCTGTATTCCCACGGGAACGGGAACTACGCGGGTAAAACCGCGCGGAGGCAGCTAGTCTATACTAATATTATAATTATAATCTATACTAATATTTTAAAGAGGAAAGATTTGTTTGTTTGTTTGTAATGAATAGGCTCCGAAACTACTGGACCGATTTCAAAAATTCTTTCACCTTTGGAAAGCTACATTATCCCCGAGTAACATAGGCTATATTATATCCCTGTATTCCCACGGGAACGGGAACTACGCGGGTAAAACCGCGCGGAGGCAGCTAGTTATTAATAAATTGATTTCTCCTCCTTACCTACTAACATTAAGCTTCATCATATTGTCTACGCTTTAAATGATGACATGTATCAAACATCTATGACATTAATATTTTTTTCAAACTGTTTCTCTAGATCAGTTTATTTTTATACATGTTTTATTGATTTTATTTAATTTAATTTATTTTTACAATGGAAACCTACAACGACTTAGACATTTTATTAGCGATATCGAAAGAGATAAAAAAATCTATCGAAAGACCTGTAATACTTTTAACTATGAAAGACTATGCATTAGATGCGTTTAATCACCTAGTGAACTTGCGAGCAGCCATGGTCTCGACCCCAGCACTGGAGTCGGTAGCAAATATCATACAGACTTTTCATATCGAATGGCTTCACGCTGTTCAAGACGTCGAAAAACTAAAGAAACAGCTAAAAGACACCCCACGGGATAATATCGTAAAAGCAATAAATTTCACCATTGAATGTGCTAGTAAACGTTTCATATATATTCAGAGGTATATTGTAAGTTTACAACTAAGCAAGACTCAGGAGGAAAAAACCTTAATACACACCGAACTTAAAACGATAAAAGATATGCGAGAAAGTTTGAACTGTAATCTGCGTGATAAACAAAATATTTTCCAAAATATAAAAAATCACCGAGAATATTATGTTAAAGTAAATTATGAAATACAAGAACTCTTAAACTGGCTCGACCGCCTCAATGATCATATAGCGATAGAGTTTAGCAAAGTGCTACTGGTTCCACATTTACCAACCGATCTTACGGCATGTTTAAACCTAATCACATCAGAAATTGCCGAAGCATCAAGAGATAATGGAGACTGCGCCGAAAACGATTCATTAAAAGTACGTGTGCATTTTCAAGATTTAAGAATCAAAACAATAATTGAGAAATTGAAAGCTCTCGAAAACCATATAAGACTAATTACAACAGAAAATGCATCTAAGTCACTGGTGTTACAACAAAAAGAGCTATATTTGAAAGAACGGCTAAAGTCATTAGTAAACCTTAAGTTGTCGTTAAATGATCTTGTATTGCAAAAAAAGGAATACAGAGTCAATGAATTATCGATTTCACAAGAAACTCACATATTTAACCATTTACTTCCGCCACGGGGACGTTGCCGCCTCGTTGACAAGTTAGTGCGTCTTTGGGATAGTGTTTTACGTAGAGACTCTGAGACCAAATCGATTGTATCTATCGTGAGTGACAACGATACGAATGAAATATCAAATGATTTAGGTGATTTTATTGTAGACAATCACGGTAGAAAAATATACTATCGAGACAAAAAAAAATACCAATTGAACGAAAAGAACAATCTCGTCCCGGTTGATGACGATGAGAATCATGTTTACTTTTATGATGAATGCGGACGGTACTACATATCGAATGAAAACCAGCGTATTTATAAAGATCATGACTCAGCCAGTGAATATATGATGGATTCATCCGCACTATTGGTGAAGATAAAAGAGGAAAAGGATGGTAAATTATATATCTATGACCATCTGGGTAGATTCTATGTAAATGAGGTCGGAAAGCATATATATATAGATGAGGATAGCACAAGTGAATATGAACAAGATGGTTTCGGTAATCTTGTAAAAATTCGTGATGACGAAGAACAGTTTCCAAGTACCTGCCCAAATGAGCCTATTGTCACTAGCGACATCAATTATTTAAAACAAACTGTAGGCATGGCTTTAAAAAAATGTATAGCTGAAGTTATATTGCATCAACCAGCAGATCCTATTAATTACTTAGCGGATTGTCTTGAAAAATATAGATATAATATAGAAGCTCGGCAAAAGTTATTAGCCAAAAATAAAGAGAGAAAGGCCGAAACAGAATTGCTAAACAGAGAACTAGAATCCCACAATATAGCGGGCATGCCAAATACTTCAAGGCAGTCTTATTATGTAGAGGAAGAACAATCATTCGTCGACTATAACTACAGTAATTACGAAAGTGATGAGTCTAGAAATGAAATAACATAATTTGTAAATCCTTGTTGTAACTATTTTTCACAATAAATATTTTACAATAATATCGAATTGTATATTAAACCTCTGGAATTATAAAATCAATATTTTTCGTTTATTATTCATGAGCATACCTACGATTCGTTCGTTATTAAGAATATGTTAGGCTTACACCTAGTACATAAAAAATATAAGAGTGTAGGTCTTAAAATAATACCTAGGTACTGAGAAGTATGTTCCAAAAATAATAAAACAGATATAATAAAAAAAAATGTTCTTTTAATTACGTAGCAGGGTGTGATATAAAAAATACACAGCACAACATATTGAATGATCAATTTATTATAAGTATTTATTTATAATATCTATGTCAAGGTAAATTCTTCTTAAATTTCTTTCCTTTGCCATGCTCTCCTTTTTTCTGTTGGTTCTTACCTTTATTCGCGTTTAACTGTCCAATTTGCTTACTTTTTATTTTAGACTTATTCTTTAATTTGCTTGCTGCTTCCATTTTTACCTTTTCAGTTATTTTTGCTTCATTCTTGTTTACAGTTTCTTTTTGTGGATTAGGTCCAGTTTTATTATTTTTGAATGGTTTATTTTTCTTTTTATTTGGGCTGATGTTTCCTGGTTTATCGCTAGATTCAACACGAGGCGTTGTTGAGACTTTTTCTTGCGCAGGTTTTGGATTAATATTTTGCTTCTGCTTGTTTGTTTGCTTTTGACTTGCACTTTGGACATTCTTGGCTTGTACATTGTCATTATTTTTTAATTGCGTAACATTCGGTTTAGGGCTTGCATTTTCTGTGCTTTGTTTATTTTTCTTATTTTTGCGTTTCTTCTTTTTGTTTTTACCAGAACTTTCAGTGGGTTGGGCTGCATTTGTTGCTGGGCTGCAAAGAAATATAACTTTAGTATTTATCTATTTTAATCATTTACAACGGTATCATTTAATTCTATTGAATTGTAAATAATATACCTATTAAATAATAATTTATTTATACATATTCCTAAAATGCTTTCCATGCCATATAAAAATCTGTTACATAACAATGAAAAATTACGTCTACATAAAAATAAGGTAATATTTAATGATCTTAAGAAAATCGTCGGCATAATAGTAAAAAGTAGTTGAGTGAACAGTGCGCCACTATGGAGTAGTAGAGTATGTATGCAGTATACAGTAGAAAAATAAGTAAGTAACCTACACATGCAAATTAAACATCATCAACAAAATCAAACATCTATTTGACAACTCTTAATATATTGTTTTTTGAAATATATTATATGATGTAGTTAAATCACACTCAAACCGTAACATACTAAATAGACAATTTTAATAGTGCTAATTTTAATACCCTGACCCATATTTTTAGTAATGATTGTTACCTTTCTTGTTTAGAAAGTTTCCTCTTTTTATTCTGAGGCTCTGGGGGACCGGATGTCGCCGGCCTTTTTGCGTTGGCAGGTTCCTTTGCCACTACTTCTGTTTGTTCGTCTTCTGACTGGACATGTCCATTTGGTTTGTCAGCATCCTCATTGTCTTTCTCTTCTGCATCTTCCTCATCTTTCACAGGCTCCGGCTGTAAGTGATAATTATACATTAACAAACTGTGTTTTTGTCCATATATTTTGTTCTAGTGATTTATTTACGCGAAACTGATAGAAAATAATGTATGAAATACAAAATGGAGATGTATCGACATATAAAAAGCAATAGCTCCCTTCTCCCTGTTTCACCCGCGTAGTTCACACTGACAAATAACGTAGTTTTCTAATAATTGTTCTGATCGGTCCAGTAGTTTCAGAGCCAAAGAGCAAATTCAAAATCAAATCTTTCCTGTTTATAATATTAGTATAGCTCTCTCTAGAATGATGGTATCAATATAATAAAATGGCAATAAAATAAACTTACAATAACATTTGAAAACTTCTTAAGTTTTGCCACATAGAAACCATCCATGTTATGAGTATGAGGATAAAATCTTCTAGTCAGCTTCAGGGATGGGTGGAACCTATGGTGCCTATATTTAGTAAATCCCTCAGTACCAAAGTCCAATCCAGTTGGGACCAATTTAACATTTCTTCTCTTCAATGCATAATTCACCACCCATTCATTTTCCTCTGGCAATATTGAGCAGGTCGAGTAAACTATATAACCTCCTGAACTAGATTTTGCATTACAACAATCAATAGCAGCCAACAAAAGTTGCCTCTGTAAGTTGAAACATCTTTGAATGTCTTTCTGATCTTTTGTCGTTTTTACACTAGGATCCTTAGCTATAACTCCAGTACCTGTGCAAGGGGCGTCCAGCAATACCCTATCAAAGCCTTTGATGACATCAGGGAACAGGCGGCCATCATAGTTGCAAATAATAGCATTGACAACACCTAGTCTATGAAAATTGCCAACAATTGCTTTAGTTCTGTCTTTATTAGCATCATTTGCAAATAATGCACCAGTATTTTTCATGATAGCAGCAATATGTGATGCTTTACCACCTGGTGCTGCACACATATCTAAAATCCTTTCATTCTCCTGTGGAGCCAATGCCATTACAGGTAAGAAACTTGATGCTCCTTGCAATATGTAATGTCCAGCTAAATATTCAGGTGTTGCACCTATTGGTACTGTGGAACTGAAAATAACTAAGCCCACTTTACTCCATTTACCAACTGGATCTAAGTTAACACCCCTGTTAATGAGTGCTTGAGCTAAATCTCGTCTCCTTGTTTTAAGACTGTTTGTTCTGATTGTAACTGGTCTTGCTATTTCACTGGCTTCTAAGAACTCTACTAGCTCTTGAACGGGGAATATTTGCATAAGAACTTCCATTAAAAACTCATTGTAGCTGTAGTACATACATAAGTCTTTAAGTAACAAATCAGTATATTCACACCTGGAGCGGTCCTTATCTTTCAATCGATTAAAGTCACCCAAAACAATAACTACATCCTTTATCCTTTGATTTACATCCTGGAGACTAGTGGGATTCTCTAATTCATCTTCTGTGGGAAAAGCAAATACATCTTGCTTAGCAATATTCAGTTGCATTTCTTCATCTGCAAGTTTTTTGTCAAGTTTCTTTATTTTCTTAAGTTTTATATTTGCTTTTTCTATTGGCAGCATGTCCTCATCATCATCATCGTCGTCACTAGCTTTCTCTTCATCATCAGAATCAGAGTTATACTCCAATTTATCAGCTGCATCTCCATCTTCAGATGAAATATCTCCATTTTCTTTGTCAGAATCTTGGAACAAATCATCAAGAGTTCCAACCTAGAACAGGATAATTTACTATATCATATTTATGCACAAATAACCCACAGTCCATGGCCTGGTCATGTAACTATTACTTGTAGTTAGAAAACATATATTAGTATCACTTATGGGCTATCACATATCATGAGAAATATCCTGTAGATCAGGGGTGGCCAACTTTGTGGAGACGAGATCGACTTTTCATTTTAAAACTTTGTCGCGATCGACCCATTTCTTAGATAGTGGGGGTGTTTATGTAATGTGCTTTTATACAAACAATGATTCTTGCAAGTTCTATGATTAATTAGTAAAAAGTGGTTTGCAATCAACTAAAATTAGTCTTGCGATCGACTTGTTGCCACCCCTGCTGTATATGATACCATAAGGGTACACATACCTTATAATTTTCACCAACAGCTTTAGGTTTGACCACAACACCTTTTGAATCCTGCTCTTCTTCTGAATCATCATCTTGGCCACTTTCTTCACTATCCGATGAACCTTTTTTTTGTTTCAACTTTAGTTTTTGCTTCGGCTTCAGCCATTCTTTGTTGTCATCAGTAAAACCTAAAAATAAATAAACATAATATATTGAGCTAAATTCAAGTCAAGGCTACCACATATCTATTTTTTTTACCCACTCATGGGTGAAACCACAGTATGGCAGCTAGTAATTATATACAATATTACAAGATGTTGTTCTTTTACCATTATGTGATCATGGTCAAGAAACTATTCATTATTCTTAATGCATTTTTAGCAAAGCTATTTCCTACACTAAATTACTATAATATATGAATGTTCTCCAAAAGTATTTCAAGTTATAATAAATATGTAATACTACGATCTGAATTACTTAAAAGAGAAGAGATCTAATAAATTCAAAATGAATACAAATTACCTTGAACCTTTTCATCATCAGAACTATTCTCAGAATCCTCATGTGTTTCCACCACCTCCTGCTGCTTGGCAACATTTTTCTTAGCTTGTTTCAAAGCCTTCTTCTTTTCAACAAGCTCTGTTCTCTTCTTTACTCTTTTAGCAGCCCGCTGTTTCTGTTTATGAGATAATTTCTTTGGAACACTGTCTTCTTCCACTGTAACAATGCAAATATTTAGCGTAAGTAAACTAAATAATTTATTCTGCATCATAATAAATATTACAACATGATTTTATAGGTATATGAATATTTATACTCAGTTATTCAACTGGGTATATAATATTTACAGACACAAAACAAGATACATCCAACATTACAATCTATAAAAACATGTACTTAAGTTAAAACATACAGATACCATGCATATTATGCAAAAATACATATTTAAACTACATGACCTACCATCTTATTCATGCAAAAAATAAGATCCAAGATAATTGTTGGGAATTTTAAGATAGAAGTACTGATAATATATTTTTATCGTACTTAATTTCAACAACCTTAAGCCTACATAGAGTATTTATGTTCTACCATGATCAGCTTTGTATCAACATGAGACAAAATGAAAATGAATAACCTCAACTTTTACATTTACCATTTTCAGACCACTGATGTTTAAACAAACACTAATCAATGTAAACTAATATTATGAATCATTAATCCCGGCAAGCATGGTAATTCAAATAGATAGATAACCATTAAACTTCAATTTTTTGGTTAGAATAGTAGTGTTGTGTAGATTTATGTAACGGTATAAGCTATATTAGATATGCAGCGTAAGTATCTTTAAATATGAGAATAGAGTAGATTATTTCCGTGGGCAAACTTTAAAGAAATAACAAACTTACAAAGTTCTTTCCTAAAAACTGGATCAGGCTGCTTTCGAGCCTTCCTGCCCGGCCCCTTTTTCACTTTCTTCGTCTCATCGAACTTCGCCTTACGACCCATAGCCTAGGTTTTGATTATTTATTAAACTTATTTAAATTAAAATAATACGGTTTCTATAACAATTTCATTAAAACCACACAAGCCGCAGAGAATCAAGCATGCACGCACACACGTGTTTTTGATGATGGGGATGTCTGTTTGCCTGGTTGACTTAACTTTGACATTGACAATTGGTCGATTTTGACATTTTGTTAAGAGACAAGAAGGCCGCTTTCCGAATTAAACTGTCATCGCTCAAAGCGCGAACGTCGATAATTGGCGTTCCGATTTAGATATCACGACTATGACAGCTTAGAGCCGTCAACAATACGGAACGCTTGTGATCGCGCTCACACGGCTCACAACCTTAACGTCAAACGTCAAAACAAAATCACTTCACGCTTGCACCGGTCTAGTCTAATAATAACCTTTCTTTTATAACTAATACAGCGAATACTATTGCATAAAGATATTATTTGAAAATGGAAGATCAACGGCAACGGCTTGGCACTTCTGTATTTTTTGTAAATAATACCTGAATACATACTAGCTTTAGCAGTACTGCATAATATTTATATACTGCAGAAAGATATGGTACTTATTGAAGAGCATTTACGGGTGGTGCGAAGAGGGTGCCTTATTAACGACGGCTTTGACGGGACAGTGACAGGGACAGGGAATGCAGATGCGATAAACATTGACCAATAATATAAATTAATAAGGACAGTGTAATATTAATCAATAAATATTGATTTAATTATTGTATATTTTGTAGTTTTAACATCCTATAACATACACATAAGTTAGTTTTATATTTATTTAAAACTTAAATTTTACATAATGTAACTGGATGTGAGAATGTGGAATTAATTTTTGGCAAGACTATAGTGTTCGGCCCACTGTATTGTATGTAAAGTATGCAAGATCTACATGCCAAATAGCTAATTTGCTGTTTTAATTAAGTACTCATATTCAAGTATTTAAAATATATGAAAAGGTATCTTGTTATCTTTGGGATAGGTAAGTAAATGATATTCAACACTTATAATAATAAAATAGTTTCTATTAACAATAATTTCAGATCACAGATTAATCAGACATAACATAACGTGCCACACTTGCACTCCAGGGTCATATTCTCTTCCTAATTATTAATAAATGCTAATATAGGAAACGGGAATATTTTTAATCAATATAATGCTAATGAAAGAGCAGGCCTGTATAGAAAAATGATGGCAATTTACCAGTTGTTGTATATAACAACAATAATAATTAACTGTGTTTTTTATAGTTCCTTATTTCTATTTCTGCAAAATTTCCATCTTTTCTCTATGCTGCTGCTCTTTCATTAGCATATATTTATTAAAATTTTCTTGTTTTAGTTTTGTTCTTTCTTCCCTATACTTCATGTCTTTTCTAAAATACAATAAAATTTTCTTTTCTTTGGTTCAGGTCGTGGACTAATATTTTCTTCATCTGGTGTGGGTCCTAGCTCTGAAGCCAGCGCTACAGGATTAGCCCATCCAGTGGAGCCAAACCACTCAGTCATTCGCTGAAAAATAAATAACATCAAGCATGAATTATTTGTTATCAACTTGGTCTTTGACATTCTCTTTTAAACTTTGAAACTTAGCATATAGATAAACATACCCTGGAATAAAACAGCATATTTGTAATATGCCTACTAAAGAAAAAGCAAAAATAATTTTCTTTGAATTCAGCAAGTTCTACAAGCACCTAAAAAACTTACTGCTAACATACTACTCTATGATTAAACAATCAAACACTTTAATACAAACAGTTTTGTTGAAGATTTGAATATTGTAATACTACAATGACTAACCTCAGTTTATTTGGTCACTGTAGAGTAAACATGATATTACTAAGCTAAAAGTGTCTACACATAACCAGATATAAAATATCTCAGTAATTACCATGTTGTTCTGTTTGTTCATTCTGCATCAAAGTCATGCAGGAACTGCTGTACATATTCAGTATCTGTAAACAGCAAGTACCAGTTCAGTAAACATTTAATTATTTATCAGAAAGCATACCATGATTTGCATTAAGAATGCAAGGGAGCTCCCTGGCAGTTCTAACGACTGCTCAAAGGATGGAAATTTCAGCCCTTATGTCACTTACCTCTCTGAGCCCTCTCGTATTGCTCTAATATGAGCATAAGATAAATTTGTCGCACGTTAGGCTCGTCGGCTATAGTAACTTGAATACTCATGATTCGAATATTTTCTTGTATCTAAACCACAAATTTATTGTTTTCCTTTGTTACTGTAATGTGATTTCACCCAGAACAACAATCACTGAATCAGAATACTTGAGCACAAAATGAAATGAGATGCGACTCAAATCAAAACAAAACAGCACAACTTGTCATTTTTGACAGCGCTCACGGTGATTTCAATTTGTAGCTGGGTCGGCGTGAGCGCAAGATGGCGCATGTCATGACGTCATCTATGACGACATAGGAGACATCGTTATCGCGCTCAAGCTAATACGGTACGGGTTTATGGACGCTCAAATCGATTTAAGCGTAAATCGGAATGCGGCCGAAAATAAATTGAGAAGCATAGTCATAGTACTTACGGATAAAACGAACTCAATTTACTCGATCCACCGAATCGTCTAATGAGTAAAGTTTCGGGTTAGACTTATTTTTTGTGTATAATTATTCTCGTAATGTGTAATGCTACTTGCAGTATGCTTGGGTACTTACTTAGTATAATAACTAAATTTAATAAGATGATAGAGACTGACTGTTCAGACTTACGATATTATACTTTGCCTTTGTAAACAAAATTTGTAGTCGATGTATCTAAAAAATATTTTTTTGAAGATCCATATTCAATACAATTTTCTTTAGCAGATATACACTTAGCGATATTTTGGTATTTCTGGTAGGTCACGTTACGTTATTGAACAAAAGTTCGGATTTTGAATTTATTCATGCCTTATCGTAAATCGGCTCTAAGTAACCTTAAAATAAAACAAGTCCTAAATTAATTCAATATTTAAAACTGTTGGCAGCACTACATTGGTATGACATGACTGATAGGAATTGATTTGATAGGATCATATCTTACTTCCTAGGAATTAGGATAGAATAGGATGTGTAATCGTGCTGTAAGTTCTCTTTGGGAGTGTAAAAAAGTGTTCCGCGTGAAAATGTAGTTCAATATTCGTCACGAATTTACGATTCGCAGAAGGATCAAATATAACTTTTATTATTACGAATATCATAGAAACGATCAAACAATATGGTATTGCAAAACTATAAACTTGGACACAGGTTTCTCATTGGAAACCGTATGTTTGGGTAAGATTTTCACCATATATTTTATTCTGTATTTTTTTGTTCTTAATATGCACCAACTTTATTTTAATAGTATTTAATTATACTTTTTCTATAGTTTTCAGGGTCATTACGTAAATAGAAATAAATACGACATTCGTTGTCAATGCCAAGGCCTAGAACAGAAACGCAACTTTTTTAATTTTACTAACACAAGCCGAACTAGGGAGTATAGTGGTCGACAGTTAATTGGGTATGTCATGTTGTTGCTTAAACAATTGTTTTCCTATTTACATTTCATTAAATTCTATGATTTTAATCACATCGTTATACCAACCTTGATTATGAATATTATTTTGCATCACCATTTATTTGCTTTTATCAATAATCACATTATTTATAGTCACGTTATCTTTCTTAATAATAAATATTAAGAACTCATTTTTAAACACGTATATTGCAGATACACAATGGACCAAATGTTTGAAGTGGTATCAGATGTTGAGAACTACAATAAATTTGTACCATGGTGTAAGCAATCTATAATTTTATCAAAAAAGCCTGACTTTCTTAAAGCAGACCTAATTGTTGGTTTTCCCCCAATAAATGAAAGGTACACTTCACATGTGACTCTAGTCAAACCACACCTTGTAAAAGCAGAATGCTCAGATGGCAAGCTGTTCCAACACATGCTCACTCTTTGGAGATTTAGTCCAGGATTGAAAAGAATTCAACAGTCATGTGTTGTTGATTTTCATATAACATTCGAATTTCGTTCAGCTGCTCATTCTCGATTATCAAATTTATTTTTTGACCAAGTAGCAAGACAAATGGAATGTGCCTTCATAAAAGAAGCTGGTGTTCGCAATGGCCCAGCAACCATGGAGCCAAGAAATTTACTTACCAGTCAGACACTTAAAAGTTGACAGTGAGTAATATTCTTTAATAGTTAAAATAATTTTAGGTAGGTTTATTTATTGTGGAACATGTATATATTTTATATAATATAATTATATGAGTTTCTATTATGTGATCCTTAACATAAGCCAAGCTTACATGATTATTGTAAGGCAAAATAAAGTCCTATGGTAAATGTTCAATTGCATTTTATTTACATTTGCCCACACTGTGATATAGTTACTGGTATTTTGGGCTTGTTGTTTGGACCTGTTGGTACATTTTCAATTTTTCTCATGACTAATAAACCATCTATAACTCGACCAAAAACAACATGTTTATTGTCCAAGAAGTTACACTTTGCACATGTTATAAAGAACTGACATCCATTTGTGTCTTTTCCACTGTTTGCCATTGATAGCAAGCCAGGTGAATCATGTTTGAGTGCAAAATTTTCATCAGCAAAAGTGCTGCCTCCATATATACTCATTACACCGGTACCATCTCCCTAAAACAACAATAAAAAAGTCATACTTGATATTTATCAGTCCTTTTAATATTGTACCATGATATTGCATGCTTGCACAGTAAGCAACACACCATTTCCATATTAAACATTATTTCAATATAGGTATAATTTGAAATACCATATTGTTTTTTTTTATATTTAGTTATTTCTTATTATGCTTTTTTATACCTGATGGGTAGAAGATACCATAGCCTAAAAATTATACTCACATTCACAAAGTCACCACCTTGAATCATAAAATCTTTAATTACTCTATGAAATGTGGCTCCTTTATATCCAAGGGGTACACCATCTCTTCTATATTCACCAGTACAAAATTCCCTAAAATTTTCACTTGTTTTTGGTACAACATCAGCAAACAATTCAAATATCATTCTTCCTATTTCCTGGAACAAAAATATTTGGCTTTAAATTTGTATTCAAATTAACAAACAACTGAGATTCCTGTTTGCCTGTAGGCCCCTAAATAGAAGATTTGGTAAATTTTGATAACTATAAATTGCCACTTTGGATATTTTATTATATCCTGAAAAGTTTGTACATATTGTGCATTTTCATTTAGTGGTAGATGAAATGATATATGTACCTTATTTAATAATAGTACTTGGTACTATCTTAAAAGCTCTATTATAACTCTAGAAAACATGGCTACATCCCTAAACATATACCTAGCTTTTATATTGTAATCATTATTTAAAAAATTAATGTGAATGCTTCTGGTGAGAAACATGGCATGAAATTAGTTGAGAATGACGCTTTGCTTTTATATTTAAAAAAAAATCCTTATAGTCCGAAAACAAGAATTAGGAATAAACACGATTTGATTGCTGAGATTTTTTTTCTTGCTATTAGTAAGTGGGTTGTTCCTGGCTCTGAGCCGGCTACACCAACTTGATTGACGCTTACCGTTGTCCCCACTGTTATATCAAAAAATACTACAGGATTATTTGGGTTTCTCAATTGAGATTGTATCTGATTCCAAGTAGGCATTTTATTAATAACCAAAAGCACTATAATAGAACAGTATTGATGGCGAATGTTGAATAAATGTTGTTGTTGAAGTATCGATGTATGGACAACATAAACATAACCTGAAAAATCTCACAGAGTAACAAACAACCACAGATCACTAACACCTACTACTACGTCCGTTAAAAAAACTCTCGTGCGAATGAGGGCCAAATAGATTCCTAAGTATATGTTCACAGGACAGCGTTTTTAAGACGCGACGCTTTTTTATTGAGTGGTGTTGCATTTTTAACTTAGGGCGTTGGAAATAGTGAACTATAGCATTTATGGTACCTGTGAACGCATTTGTTGTGGTTGAACGCATTTTTAACGTTCGTTAAAAAAGCTTGTGCGGATGAGGCCTTAAATTCCGGCAATGAACTGGGTATATTCTATTATTATTTGATTCACCCTTTTTATCTGTTAATTACCTCAATATACAAAAGTTATATTAGCAGCTATAGTTTGTTACTTCTCGATCCTTCCTTACCTTTGATAAACTATGTTGTCATATTGTTTAACACAGTTCCTTTTTGTTTTTTTATTACTATTGAATATGTATCTATGTATGTAGATTTTGTGGTTTTATTAAATTTTATTGCAGATATTTTTAATTAATTACATAATTTTTAATAATTATGTAATACCTATATATTTTTTTTCTGTAATTTAGTATTCGATTGTTGAATATCCAAAATTATCATAATATAAAACTTAATTTCGCTATTTCGTGACATTATTGACGGAATTGTGCATCTGGGTACAGTCATCATTTTCATCAAATGCCCTCATTTGCACAAGCGTTTTTTACCGGACGTTAAAAAAGCGTTCAAACAAATGCATTTCCAAGTACCATAATATGCTCTATTTCCAACGCCCTAAAGTAGGGACAAGATAATAGGTCACTTTTGACAGATGTCAGTTTTATATTCATAGTGAGGTGACCTGCTTAAAAACATCGATTAAATGAATGAATCGAATGAATCGATACAGACTTGAAACATATGTGAATTTTAAAAATGATCATGCGAATCCCTGTCCCATTATTATTTTTTCTTTCATAAATTAAAGGAGCAAAATAAGACAAGTACCTACGTAATTTAACAAAAAAATTGCTTTTATTCACTTGAACTATCGGAACTGCTATCTTCATCACTGCTGTCAGCACTCAGAGATATTATTAATTCATTTTCAATAATATTGTCTATTCTCACATCTCGTTCAAAATCTTGTAAAATTATTTTCTTTTAAATTATTTTGTATTTTTATAGTTAGTTAAAAGAATAATAAATATGTATAATTAGGTTTTATTATAATCACAACGTGGTTATAAATTTATGGTGATTTTTCTTCACAAGTAATCATTGCATTCGATTCAACTTACAATCCTATCAGCTTTCGATTTTTAGAGTAACATCCCTAGTGTTTAAAAAGAAAAAGGGTTGACTGACGCAACATTGTAACGACGTTCAGTTCTTTAGATCAGAAATTGTTTATTATGTTTAGAATGGTTTATTAGTGAAAGCAAATCGTAAAATTACTCGTATCGGTCATTATTACAATAAATATGTAAGCGTAATTGAAAAAAGTTAAGCAATTGTGCAGTTCTTATTTTATGCCCGCCGTTACAAGGTTACGTTGTTGAATTTTGATGAAATGTCAAAAGTGACCTATTATCTTGTCCCTACTATAAGTTAAAAATGCAACACCGTTCGATAAAAAAGCGTCGCCTTTTAAAAACGCTGTCGTATGAACATATACATGGGAATGCATTTATTGGTTTTGAGCGCTTTTTTAATGTACGCTAAAATACTCTCGTGCGAATGAGGGCTAGTGGTTCCCGTTATTGACATTGACATTTGAGATATAAGATCTAATCTATCTAGTTCTAGGAACAGTAGCAAGTAGAGTTATAAAAGTAACGAAATAAAGCGTACTCATAACAATTTGTACTCGTTACTATTGTATCGTCATGTTGCTCGTTACTTTTGATACCTCATAATGCTCATAATATAGCATGTTCTGTTAAAGGAATGAATTGAGTCGTATGACGATGTGTGTCGTATCGTATTTACATACTTATAGATTACATACCACCTACAGAAGGTGCATTTTTTTCTTTTCTTTTTAATAAATAAATGTCGTTTTTACGTATTCTACGTAAAGCCTACCATTGACTTACCATGTATTGGTAGCCGGTAAGTCAACGGTAGTGCTTGCTTGAACTAAAACAGTGGAGGTACCTATAATACGAAATATGGGGGTAACGAGATGCATTCGTGAGTATCATAAATCATTTCGTTACTAGGTACTATATGGCGCACCCGTTACTCAGTACCGAATACATACGGTTTGCTACAGCTCTACTAGCAAGCAACAGGTTGTAGCGTCTGTGGTGTAGTGTAAGTGCAGTCGGCTGTCAATTTACATGTTTTTGATAAATTGAGTGTTATTAAAGCTAGTGCATAAATTGTAGAAAAATGTATATTCAAATGAAAAATAATAAAGCTGATCATATAGACTAGCCTACCGACGAACAAAGAAATAAACTCAGTTCATGACTATATAAAAATAAACTTTGAAAATAAAGTTTACGTACTTTACTTCGACTCGAGTGAGAGAATAAACATGTAAAGTTAAATTTGAGTGAGTCTAGGTACTAACCACACCTTTATTCCATCTCAGGTATATATTTTTTTATATTCCATTATGGAGGAGCAAGGGGCTTGTGTAGACTACTATGAAGTTCTAGAGTGTGAAAGAACAGCTTCGACTGAGGATTTGAAGAAAAGTTACCAGCGCCTTGCCCTATTGTTACACCCTGATAAAAATAAAAATAATGATGCTGAAGAGAGATTTTTGCTTGTTCAAAAAGCATGGTCTGTTTTAAGAGACCCGGAGAGTCGTCGCCAATATAATGCTGCTCTTGCATGCCATGAATACAGTGAATGCTTACTGTATGATACAATAACATTGTCTGACATGCAGTCAACTAGTATTGGAGTGTATTCCTATTCATGTAGATGTGGTGGCATGTATATATTAAAAGTAACAGATGTTATACCTTCAAATATTACCATAGGTTGCGATGAATGCTCATTTTCAATTCTAGTTAAATAAATACATTCTTATGCTCAACATGTTTTTGTATACAATATAAAGAATAATTCGAATTCATGCTAATCCAAAATTATTGTTGACTGGCTACCAAAATTCTCATAACTGAAATAATAAATTGAACGGAGTCGGTTCCTATCGGGAAACAAACTTTTTGATGTTTTTACAATCTGCTTACCTTCCCCTATATTGATAAATGTTAACTACTAATTTTAAATAAAAAAAAATTTAATCCTTTTTAGATCAGTATGTAAATATTAATAATATAATATATGTGTGATGTAAATATTAATTTTTCGAAGCTATGATCTGCTTATTTTTCTTAATGTAAGTTTAACTTTAACATACTTACTTAATATAATTATGAATACATCATAGAGCTATGTAGTTTGATTTAAAAAAGGTCCTTTTTTAGTCAATCTAAAAAATATTGTTTTAGAGAATTTGAGCTTGTTATTGAGGTAACTTAACATCCTGTGTCCCTTAGATGATGCACTAAGTCTTTTCTGGTGATCAAGCAAAATACATTTGTTTTTATTACATTTCCTTTATGCAATATGTATTTCATTGTGAAATCAGAGCCTGCCATTAATAGAGCACAACAGCAACACAAATTGAATAATATTTTGAATGTCACAAGATTTCTCCACAACTATTTTCCACGTCAATTCATCAAAACCCTAAAAATCGAGGTCTGGGATATTAATAATGCACATAACTTTTTAATAATACCATTTATTTTGTGGTTAGAGCTTGTATATGAATACCTACTTAATTTTGACAGAGTAAAGTTATTCATCATAAAATTATGGTTAACTCATAAAAAATGGATTACTAAATATTAAATTAACATTGTTACGCTTAAAAAATCTAATGTAAAATTTTGTACAATCCTGGAAAATAAAAATAGACAGGAAATGGAAAAATAAATTAGGTACCTACTAGCGTAAATTTCATATTTTCGAGTGATTTTATATGGTATTTAAATATAACATATGTTCTAGAAGATCTAAGCTATCACATATTATGCAAATTATAATTTCGTATGATTTTCTCTTTTTACAAATACTTAATTGGCAAGATACTAAAAAAATAGGTAATTATATCCATAAATTCTTGTACATTCTATAGAGAGTGAAGATATAGAGAGATAATATATTGATGAAGTCAAGGATATATTAAGCAATTTGCCATACTACAACAATAGCAAACTGGTTCTACATATTCAACGTCGTCACCACCTCATGCGATGCTCTCGAAACACGGCAGGGTAGCACTCATTTGTCTCATAGCATTATCAGTTTAATCATTCACAGGCACTCATTGAGATTACATTCTTTATTAGATTACCGATTGTATGTGTCCCATGCACATTTATCTTTTATGATATTGTCATACACAAATATTATATACACATTGTGCACACATTTGTACTTTAAAATACGATTCACATTTATATGCGATTAGAGTCCAATAAGGCAGTCACTTTTTACACACTCTGCAAGCATTATGCACTTTCTTTTTCTATGAGAAAGCTCTATTTGCTCCTATCATCAGCACAATCTCACTTTGTTAACACACCTATCCATGAAGTTTTTCTTTCGCTTCGTTTGTGTAGCAGCATCTAAAGGCGTGGGCAAGGAAAGTTGCGTATGCATTTGATCCTCTGCGTCTAAAATACCTTCGCAGCTACGGCATCTTCGTGCAATTTTATCTATATCATGAGAATCAATATTATCACTACTTTCAGATAGCCTTTCAGGAAGACTATAAAGTGATTTCTCAGGAGAGTTTGTTTTGGATGTGTTATTACTACTAGATAACTGTTCGCAACTTTGTGAGGAAGCTGGAGAACTTTTCTCAAGGGATGATTGGCGATTTCTCCGTGGTCTGTAAAAAAAAATTCTCTGTTAGATATCTATTTTAAAAATGTATGTGCCATGTGTAGGTATGTAATGATGATTTCACTGCAGGATTACCTAATAGGCGGCAGTGTGTGTAAAGGCGGCTCTAGTCAATCTGCTTTATCGCTCCCCCGGCTCTCGCAAGAGGCCATTCGTTGGTAGTTCGGTGGCCCTCGCCCAATGGTTGCTGTACCAGGAGTTTGTACGTCTCCTCGGCCTCGAAGTGGCCCATCCAGACGGTTGGCAAGATTTGATTTTCCGCGGAGGAAACTGAAATATAAGACCATAAATTAAGGTAGCTGATAACATGATGATATTACACTTACAGTATACTTTAACATATTAAAGGTATATCAATTAATTTTGTTCACTCCTTCTTTGTATTAATTTGTCAATATGCTGCATTGATATCATAAATAATAATTACCTTTCTAATTTCTCAACACACGCATCTTGATAGTCGTGGATCCACCGTACACCATTAAAATGACAAACTGCGCGCATGTCCTCAGGAAGTTCTTCGGCTTTTGGCCATTCAAAGTTGTCGATAATTGGTACAATGTTACATTGTGATTGCAACGCTGCCACTATCTCCTGTAAATGAAAAACGTACATAATTAAAATTATTGTTTTCTATTTAGATAAAACCTAAGATCTAATGGTTTTTAAATATTTTATAGGTACTAACGTACTTATATCTATAAGTGAAGTCAAAATTACCAATTTTCTTTGTATTATGTATACCAATTTTATATAGGATTATTAAGTATTATATCCTAAATTATAGTTTGGACACTTACCCGATGAACCCAGTCTTTTCTATCCGTGTCGCTTTTGCACCTATCCAAGGCGTTTGGTGTGAGTACCAGCAAAAAGTGTTTAGCTTGTCTGATACTCTGGAGCAAGTTGTTGTCGAATTTACCAGCTTCCAATCGTTCTACATCTATGAATACTGTAAAACCCCGCAGCTGTAGATGGACTTTAAGTAAACTGGCTAGTTGTGACCCATTCGACCTTCGGTAACTCACGAACACGTCCAAATTCTTTTCCATATTTTCTTCGCCTTTACTAGATAGAGTGGTTTCGTATACTGTAAAAAAATGTATGGTTAGCTGATTATGTTGATTTATTATTAGGTTACGTATATTTATTTTATTTATGAGTTCCGCCTTTGATCATATTTATACCAAACAAAATGAAATTTACGCGCATCGGTGGCATTTAAACATAGTAACAAGGAAATAGGTTATGATATAACGGCCATCATAAATAAAACAACGTAATGAAGCGTAGGTAATGTTTATCTTATCCAATTTATTAATATCACAGAGGAAGCTGTAAATTTATTTACTATATCTAGGTGGAATAGGTATGTACCTTTGATTGCGTTTAAAATCCGAAGCCTGTGAATGCTGTTGACAATGCGGCACTCGTTTTCTAGTTGTTCATCACTAAGACCACGCATCGACTCTTTGTCTACTCCAGCATTGAGCATAGAATATGTGTATATAGTATATTCGGGTCCAATGCTTTGTAAAAAGTCGTTCAAACTACCGGTGTCTCTTGAAGTGTAATCTGCCATTTTCTTCAACTGCTGAAGTTCTCTTGTGAATCTGAAAATAAATGTTTTTATTATAGATGTGTTATATATAATGGGCACGGTATCAATTGCTTAAAGCGCATAGTTAGTTCTTTATTATGTTAGATTATGTTAGTTTACCTTTTACGTTTGATTCCGTTTTGCAGGCCAATATCTTCTTTGAGATTTTCTTCAGAAATCTGTAATAATAAGTCTCCATCAACTCTACTCTCGTAAAAGTTGTTTGCGTATTCGGAAAATCCTATTTGTTTCACCCATTCTCGAACGTCTTCGATAGACCAGAGCGGAACTTGTTGTGACAGTTTGTGAGGCACTTCCTCGCCGATAAGCCGCAACGCTTGAGCCGCGTATCTAGATGCAACTGCATTAGGGCAACTCGCTACTTTCTTTAATGATTCTATTGCTCCTATTTCTCTAAATATTTCCGTATTGCCTTGCTGTTTTTTAATTCCCGCCTCCATGCAAAAATGGAAAGCTGCTAAGTTTCTAGCTTCCTCTCTTTTGGAACTCAGAACAGGGACTAGTCTCTTTAACCAAGTTTCACTTTGACCATGAGCATGTGCAAGATTAGATCGAGCAAATTCGGACGGATTATGCGACGTTACAAAAGGTTCTACTAAATTCAGGGTTCCGGACGTAAGAACTGCAGCTTCTATTTCTTTATTCGCTACTAAAACTGCGATAGCTAAACAAGCATAATATTTGATATTATCGTCGTGATGAAAAGCTAATGGGAATAGCCACACTGGCACTTTTCTTTTAATCATAGCCTCTTGATTTTCAGCGCCTCCATATAACGATAAATTAGCGAGTGCTGTAGCACAATGCCTCAATGTTTCAACGTCATTCTTTCGACACTCAAACAAAACGGCATCCAAACCTCCTAATTTGATAACGTCACTACAAGTGCTTTCACTGTGTTTGAACAGGTGTTCTAAAATCCCTGTACCTATTCTTGAGTGATCTACTGAATTGGCATGTTTTGTACAAACACAAGCTACGTTGACAACTTTTTCGAGGCCGTTCGCTACGACATGTTCTCTATTTTTGGTCGTGAGACATTGTTCGAGAAGTTTCGCAGAAGAAAACTGTAATTCTGGATTACTGGATTCCAAACAGTTTGTCATTAATATATCAAGGCCCCCAGACTCTCTTAACGTATTACATAGTGAATATCCAAGCTCATGTCCATAAGTTGGAACTGCCCATGCTCTTCTGAGCATTTCATTGAGTTTGTTGAAATGTGCTGATGCATTTTTCATATCAATTTGATTATTTTTGATAGATGTAATGAATGCATTCATTCGAGTTGAATATTTCTGTATAGCCATCTCCACGTCCTTTTTATTTGAATTTGCGTTCAGTTTATCCAAATCATCAAAGGTTAAATTTGTTAAATCTTCATCGCCAGGCTTAACGGTTCCATTAAGTAGTTGACTCATCTGAAATAGCAAAAAATGCTAATTAGAATCGGTTTTTCGTTCAATTCACACTTATGTAAATATATGAACAAATAAATCTATTTCATTGTGCATTCGTAATAAACTTTATTTGGTACCTTTTGTACCAGTTATTAAATGACTTTTTAATGCAATAATAATTGTAAATATGAACTAACCTGTGAGGAAAGAAGTGTAGATTTTGTTGACATGTTCTTGGAGATTGTCATATTAGAATGGGCAACACTAGAGTGTTCCTTATGACTGTACATCCCACTCGACGTCACTGTTTGACGAGCCTGCGCTGAAGCCATAGCCTTCTTCTCAGCACTGAATGCTTCAGTTTGTAATCGAGAGCTCGAAGCTGACATGTTGTTTGCTTCTTGGGCTGACACTTCTCCGGCTTTGAGCGATCGTTGCTCCTTAAAAGAAAAACAACCACATTCACTTAATTGATTATTAAAATATGTTGGTTATTGCAATTTTTTTCACGAATTCACGAGTTTAATCACATATGACCTTAGTGGAGATAACCTAGCTGTTATCAATTCAATCACTCTTATATTTAGCATATCTAGCACACTGTCTTACAAGATGATTCACAAAATAAATATTTGATAGTTACACCAATGGCGATACGCAATTTGGGTCTCGAACGTCGCTTCGAAGACATGGTTTCTCGTATGAAGTCGCGGCGCGTTTGTCCGGGAATAAAAACTAGACTATTTTATATTGGACAACGGTCCTACAAGTCACTGCCCAGTTTATGCGTCCTTATCGTTTCTATTGGATATAGGCCAATCGCGTGAATCTCGTGGGATTTCTAAAATTATTTTAAAGTTTGTATACAGACGTCACCGCTTTTGATATACGGTGTTGAAATAATCTGCGGAAATTGACTCTCACCGAAGGATCCTGTGGTTGCGGAGGAAAACGCGACAGGACGCTACGGTGAACCGGCCAGGGGACCGACCCTCCGCCCGCAGACATTCCGTTTCTATATTTAAAACCGACTATTCGTGTACTCGTGCGCGCACGCGCAATAATTGACTTCCGCGTGTGCTCGCGCGAACGACGGTCAGACACAGACTGAGAGGAGCATGGTTCGGTTACCGCGGCGATAAGCGCCTGTAGATAAATGAGCTCACCGCCACAGGCGATCCTCCGCGTCTCAGCATCCTGCTAGTCCATGCAATGATTCGTGCCATGGAGCTGAGCTTACTGTGCCTTGGACAATCGCGTTTCTATAACATGGACTGCTATCTGGATGTTATCGAGGCAAGAATTTCAACAGCACTGCGCGTTTCGCGGTCGTAGAGGCGGAGCTCTAGGATATCGATCAGTCGCGTTCGCGCGAGGTCATGTCCTTCGGCGCGCCTTGCTGGCTCCACCGACCGTACCGCCTCACGGACGGACGAGATCCATTTCTTTTACTTCATGTAGGTTAATGTATTCGTCTTTAAATGTTTTTATATTATTATGATACATTTAAGTGATAAACTAATTCTAATTTTAAAGTAAATATAACCTATTAAATAATCCTAAGGTATCTTTTATATGGTAGATACCTACGGGTACATACGTTAAGTAAAATATAATCTATGCTGATTTTACCACACACCACATTAACTTATACAAAAATCTATTATATTTTTCCATATGCAAGACCAAATGAAAACGGTTAAAAAAGTATTAAGTACTCACTTGAAGGTACGCGTCATTTTTCTCCGCAGTTAGACCTTCCGCTTGCAATAAACGATGCGATGCACCAGCAGCACTACGCTCGGCATATGATAAGTCACCATGCTGCAGTCGTCGCATTCTTGCACTGTTTGCAGCTGAGCTCGATGCACTGTACCCATCGGCGACGACTCTGGTCGAACTTGCCGATGTTACACGGGCGGCGCTGTACTTCAGCTCATTAGCGGCATTGGAGCCCACAGCAACGGCGTTTCCAGATAGCAATAATGGCTTCTCGGTAAGCGGAGGTGGCGTGTCAGATTCTGGAAAAGTCACTAGGGGTCCGTCCCCTGATATTTCACCCATGTCGCTCATGTCGCCCATGTCACTCATTTCACTGAGATCCCGAATGTCGGTCATATGCCGCTCGCCCATATCATCCTGATCCACTATATTCTCCATTGAACTTCTTAATCTGCGAACAGTCAGTATACTAATGTTATTCTAATGTTTTATGATTGTAAAAGAATCGTGAACTTGTATACACCGGAGAGAACGCGTACAATATTTAAAAAATACACATGTATATAATTTAATAAGAATAATTCAAAAGGATTGCGCGGAAACTGTAGCGTTGCTATTGTTTGTCGGTGTGGTACTGCAAACAGATCGGAGAAACAGCGGGTGGGAATTGGCGAAGAGCCAAGGTCGCTCAGGTGAGCTAGCTCCCACCGGCTCATGTCTAATAGCAAAAGCATCTTTAATGTTCCGAAGAAACCGTCTGTGTTATCTTAAGACGCATTGACCACCGAAAAAGCAAACTTAACACATCTCAACATGTAGAATATAAGTTAAATTTGGAATGGTATTCATATTCTTTAATCGATTTTTATAACTGTGTGACTTACCGCTGTCCAAAATTCTTTGCAGCTGTACTGCTCATATTTTTCATCTCGGAGATCGAGCTCTTAAGTTCAGAAAGGTCAGATTTCATGGAGCTGGCTTTCATCTCAGATGTTGCCATGTGTTGGAGTCTCTGCGAGGAGCTTTGCATACGTTGGCTCGAAGCAGCGCTGCTGGACGTCGTGCTCGACACCATCTGCAAGTAAACAACATTACAATTAATACATTTAGTTGTACATATTGAAATGATAATAAAGTTCAGTTGAATGTTGTTTACTGATAAAAAAATATATGAATTAACCTTTTCTTTTTGCTATAATATCAAAGAGTATTAATACACTTATTGAGTAACAGGTCTAGCAAGTTTTAAAAGAAAGATACGTAATAGTCGTACAAGTTCGTTATCTAGACTAGGACTGTGCTGTGGGGGAGTTCAGTGCCAATGCTAGAGGAGTTTGTAAGAGCGCGTCACGCGTCTTGGCGCACCTACACGTATGAAGTAAATAAAGCCAGGGCTAAACAAAATAGAAATACCAAAATAACAGGCCCCTTGTAAATATAGCACAAGTCTGTAAATTAGTCACCTATTGACAGCCGTTTCTTTGTATTTTTGGATTTCGTACATTTATTGGTTCTTCTCATTCGACCTTTAAGGTACAGATATATTGTTACGACAAATGTTTTATTTTAGGCATATTTTATTTTACTTTTTTGTCTTTTACTGTGAACTGAAACTTTTCCCTTTGTCAATTGCTACGTTAGTGCACGTTAATCTTAGGGTTGTGATTAAACATTTATATGTGACAAACAATGACACCCTAATAAAAACCCTATAAATAAAAATAAAATATAACTTTTTGATGAGTTTGGGTAATGGCCAATAAGAGGTACGTCATAATCATTAGAAATCAATTCATAAATCTTTTATCACCAACGTATACATTTACGTGATAGCTATAAGCACTATATATATTTTGGCAATGACTGTCGTGTATTGATGATTCAACAGCTGTAGGTGGATTGGATGCAACATTATATATCCTTGAACCCTGTATTGTGGCCAAAACTTCTGTCAAGTTTTGATATGAATTCTTATTATTTACCAACGTTTTCAAATACAATATATATTGAGTGTGATAGATTGCTTTTAAATTAATTGCCGTATTTGTGGGTTTTGACGTGTTTCCGTTTGGTAGATCCATTAGGAAAACGTACATTAGTAAAATATAACATCCTGGAAGTCTAATACTGTTAGATTGAATATTGTGAATTATAATTAAGATATATAGAATAAAAAATGAAGCATAGAATCTTTGACACTTTGAAATAGGTTATAATTTAGTGTTATCGATTATTTGAAGATAGTAAATGTTTTCAAAACGGTTATTAGTTAAATAGTTGTTTTATAAACCTATTTAGATTATAAACTTAAAATGTATTTTATGTGGGTATTTGTAAGAACGTAAGCTTATAAAAGGACGTGCGGTCGGCCAGACGTCACTTCTTGGTTGGCTGTCGAGCTGTGCGGACATCGGTCGGTGAGTATAATAATTGAGTTGGAGAAATCTGTCGGACGACACAACAGAGTTAAGTAAAATATGTATAAATGTTAATTAATGAATTGTTATGTAAGTTTAATATTATATATATATATAATATTAAACTTACATTATATATTATTGTTGTTACTTATATATATATTATTGTTCTATTTTAGTTTCTGTTCCATTATTTAAATAATATAGTTATAACTATAACTATGTTGCTAAGTAGAGTCGATATATAGATTATGATTAATTATACCAATTATGATGAAAATAGAATATAGTTTTGTTATTGGCTTGCTATTTTGCTAAGTGACCCAGACAGACCTCTCCTTAACCCTTATAATTTACAACTATAAAATTTGAACGATCAAACTATTATATAAATAAATGTACAGGTAGTACATGGGTCCTTATATGTATATGTGTATCTATGTGGAGTGTGTATATGGTATATGTGTATAGTCATCATCAACAGCTCATATACGTCTTCACCGAGGAGCTCGAGCCTCCCCTAACATCGAGGGGGTTTTAGGCCATAGTCCACCACGCGGGCCTAGTGCGGATTGGCGGACTTCACATGCCTTTAATTGTGACATCTCAGGCATGCAGGTTTCCTCACGATGTTTTTCCTTCACCGAAAGCCAGTGGTGTGAATCCGTACGTAAGTTTTTGTAAACTCAGAGGTACGGGCCAGGGATTTGAACCGGCACCCTCATGATCGTGATTCGGTGCGTTCCCAACTGAGCCACCACGGCGCCTAGTATGTGTATATAAATAATATGTAAAAGTAATACCTAATAGCATGTACCGGTAGTACATGGGTCCTTATGTATACGTGGTATATAGTACATATGTAAAGACTTAATAATTTCTGTTATTTTTAACTAATAAATAAACATGAATCTAACAAGTGCAAACCTATTTGTTGAAAAAAGTGACCTTATGGACTTTGGATAAAACAAATCTTATCACTGACAGTTATCTGGTCCAAACATTTTTATGACTACATAAACACTAATATTTAAATACATACTAATATAAGCAATTACACAGAACAGACACATTCACGTGTACAAAAGTTTTTGGCCAGGAACATGGATTCTGTAGGTTGCTATGTATTGGTTTTTAAATGTGAATAAAACAGGAATAGCATTTCAACTAACATTAGGAATATTTGTTACGGTTAAGTTACTCCGATTTAGTGATGGGCATAGGTAAATCTTCGAAATCGTAATTTTTTTTAAAATAGAGGCCCTAAGGGCGAAAAATAGCACGTGGCCTAACGTCCTACACGCCATGTCGCACACTATTTGGATGCGCGCCAGCAACCGATCGTGTCAGTTTAATATTACGCTTGTTTCCAGCTGAGATTAGATTGGACACAGCTTCAATCATGTTTATGTCTTTTTTCCCAGAAGTGATTTAACAATTAAATAATTCGATGTCATTCGTATCAATAATACTTAGTTAAAAACCGTTTTGTTAGAGGTTATTACAGGCACATAAATGATTTAAGCAGCGAAGCACCTGTATATATAAATGTCCTTATAAAACTAAACAAAAGTTTTATATGTGACGATGTTTCTTACAGTAATAAAAGGCCTAGTTTTCACGTTAATGTGGATATTTTATTTTCCCATACTAACGTTGGGCGAATTCAAAATAAACACGCCATTTTACGGACCGAGGCCGGCACTGAAATAACCCACTGTCTATATTTATTCTCAAACTAACTTGTCTGATTATTCCCGGTAAAAAATATTATGTAAATAAGTATTTATTATCATAATACCAGATATACCGACATAGATTTATTTTATTCATATCTTTTGTTTTAATAATGGGCAATATTAATATACCTATGCAGCAGGTTGCGGAAAATTTTTAAATTAAATAAAACTTGATTGCATAATATATATATTAAAAAAATATTTGTTGTCGATGTCAGTTGAACATTATTAAATAAGTAAACCAAACCCAAAGCATTTACCTGTTGTGTAGAAGAACTGGTGACTTGTGTGTTGAGTTTTTGGTTCTGGCGGGAAACCAAACTACTCTTCTTAAGGTTCTCCATGACGGAGGCCAAATCTTTGGCGCTGCCGTTGTGCTTTAGGCTGTTGTTTCCATCGATGTTGAATTCTGGTATCTGTAACAAACAAAAAATATAATTAAATTTATGAACGTTATCATAGCCATATGATGGACACTACTATTCAGGCCTAATTTTTTCGCATTTTTTATATTATTATAACATTTTATTCGAAATATTTCCAAGTCCAAAGTTCAATGAGTTAGCATATTATATAGGTAAATATCTATATTTAATAGTCCACGTTATCTATTAAATTTATCAATACCTACTTATACGTAACAGAATAACTAAAAAATTAATTAAGCAGAAAAAATAACTTTTAGAATGTCTAATTATAATAGGAAAAATCCTGACGTTCGTTACGTAACGTAAATCAAACAAAGTGTTTCTTAGTTATTTCTCATGAATATGCCAGTACATACAATGATGAAGTGTTTATACGGCAGACGACATCACTGATAACATTTAGCACTCGATTTATTATTAAGTATTCCAAGAATTTTATGCCTATTCGGAATTCAGTGCAAGGACAATAGGTGCATTTATTTAACCCTTCAAATAGGGTCAAAGGAACCATTTAGTAATTTATCATCTCGTGAGTCACCGGAGTCCGGTAACAGTGACATGAAATGTAATGCATATCTACTATTAATCAGTAATACAGCTCACGTGTCCGAGTGTCGAACGCGAAGACATGCTCTACGCATATTGATGGGCCCGCCTACGGAACATCCGTGCCTTCAAGACTGTTTGGACACGCCAACGTACCTAGTCAAATACTGTCAGTCAATAATCATAGTCAACAATAGGCTTTTGATGAAGATCTTCCATACAGACAATGACTTACAGTCTCAACGATCAGCTAGATGATCGAGAAAGTGCGTGTTGTAAACATGGCATGCTCATAACATTGTTGTTAGAATTAACAGTTACGGTACCTATGTTTATCGTTCGCATATAATGTATAATATATTTTTGGGCTTGTCAGATTACTTACAATTATACTATTATAAATGATGATGAGGCCAAAGGTGTTCTCGTACTTAGGTACATTTCTGTTAAAGTAACTTTGAGAGAATTGAAAATGTCAGTCAAGTGAGTGGCATAGATAAATTAGGTACCTACGTGAGATTCTTGGAAGATAATTTAAAATAATTGGTTTTATTGATGCCGCCCGTCATCAACGTTTATAATCGCGATGTTGTAATGTTATCATATGCACAATCATAGGACTTAATAACGATAACGTGTCTAGATTGCCAGTATGACATCGTTATGATTAACCCATTATACAGAGAAACAGTTGGAGATTTGCGTCGAATGACGCGGAGTGACGCGGATGGTGCTGATGTCATGGCCACGCCGCCGGCCAGCGCGGCGTCACCCAAACAACTCGCTCTTAACCACTTGTTATTTACATATTATTAAAGCGTAATCAAATTCCTAATCCTACAGAATTCATGAGTATCTTTTCCTTTCATCGGCTAATAAATCGAGTTCGACAAGTAATTTCAAGTCAAACCACTAATTGTTTTTTTCGCTTCAATAAAATTGCGTGTAGATACTTTTGGTTACATCAGATTCATAGTTATTTCAATTCATTCATTACGTATTACTTCATTGATAACAAATACAGATTCTGAGACTAGCGATGAGTAATACATGTTTGTCAATGCAAAAAAGTTGCGATTCAACTCAACGTAACAGGGTCATTTGTGGTCTGTCCGTGACTCAGGTTTCGCAGAAATATCGTCATAATTCCAGAGATAAAACTCGCTGGATAGGTAGTGTTAGAGCGTAGGCCCCATCTATTAGAACAATTACATCACCGATTTGGAGAGTCACTGATAAAGTCACAGGATGCGATGCGATGTGGTTTGTATTAGGATAACGATACTACAAATCGTTGATAACACATTGACACGTTGTCGAGATATAAATGAGTATTATTTTATTGTACTCAGCTTATAGACCGACAGCCTATAGTTGAGGAAACGTCGCTTTTCACTCATCTTCCGGTTGTCCTCAAGTCATTGTAATCAAATCGGTCTTCAGACTCCTGACATCCATTTTCTCATCTTGCCAAAAGCTCGCCCACGTGCAATTAACACTTATTGACCTTAGATCGATATTATACTGTCTCTGAGGCTGATTGATAACCATTTGGAATGATTCGTACTGTATAACTTAGGTATCCCAAGTAGTATGAAATGTATTCTGATGCTGTAATAGTTCGTGGCAGTCGTGTACCAATCAGTCGATTCCTGAATTATTTGCTGGATTCCAATTGTAAATTTGAATTTTTGCCGGCTCCTCTCAGCAAAAGCAACCTTCCGAACCGAACATTAGAATCGACGTTTCATAAGTGCCTGTGAAGGCCTAGGTATTTGAATTAATAAATATATTTCGTTTCATTTCATTCAAATAACGAACTTTACTTCTAAGCTAAAAGATTCTGTAAAACTTAGTTTGCCGGAGCAGATCGGAATAACATCGATGTTTTATGTATTTTCAGTTAAATATTATTCTATGAATGAATGTTAGTTATTAGGTAATGACATACTACCTATTATAGAATGTCGAAGTCCTAACGTAAGGTACCCCAAATGATGATCTGACGGAGTATACCTATTGTAAAATATTTGTCTATTAAACATTTGTTGGTGATCTGAGCAATTGTTGTTTTCTGTAAGCATCGCTAGGTTTACGTGTTTGCGGAGGCGTTAAAGTTAATCTATAGCATACAAACTCGTATAAATTACCCATATAATGTTGTGGAATGTCTACCAATAAGTTCAGATAACATTGTATAGAGTCGAGCAGGAAATTTGTAGCATTATGTACTAAAATTGTAACTTTTTCCTGCTATGAAAAGATACCTTTACGATACTAAATACCTATAGACAATAACAAATTAATGTAAAGGAAAATAATGCTGCAATACATATTCTCCTCGCGTCAACGTAGAGTTCACTTCTGAGAACAGCTTTCACGGTTAACTATTCTGCATTTTGAAATTGATTTTATTTTCTCTGTCGTCTTGGTCAGACTTTAGTCCTTGTGTTGTTTGTGCATTGGTCTTAATTTCCTCTGTCATGTTGTATGGAAAATTATAAAGCTTAATGTTCTGGTTAATGCCAGATGCAGTGCAATGCAGTGACCGTTGCGTTGCTTGTTCGACCAAGGGACATTATTACTGAAGGCTAGTTTTGCATACACTATGTGATACAGAGCTAAAAGACGAACAGCGTAATTTATGGTGACGGTCAAATTTTAGATAATCTTTCGAATACGTTATATATGTGCGACTGGCTATAAACTGTCTTATGATTGCTAACAAATCTCCCACAATAAATATAAATTGCTTGAGATTAACGGTGATTTTCCAACGTGACTTATAAATTATCTTCGATTCTTAAGTTTTATGGGGTCATAAATTTGCAAACCTTATGATTGAACCACTCGCCGTGCGTATCCGTTTACAAACAATGTTTCACCCAAATGTTTGCGTTTAAACCTGTAGAGGTTAAACATTTTGTTTACAATTACTAGGTAGGTATATGGTTGGTATGGTGTGTCAGGTAATTTATGGAAGCGAAGTATTTTAACAGTTTCGATTGGCAATGAAATAAAATTGACACATGACAAGTAGGCAGATATGGTACTTAATGTCCCTTGTGTGTATTAAATAAACACAAAACGTACTAACATAAAGTTTTAATTAGCCAAATGTTTGTTGTGTAGGTCCCTGTGGTACGAATTGGGGTTTTAATTTTGTATGTTTTCATACGTACTACAAAATACAACGTACATAAACTGGCTAGACTTATAGGAAAAACATAGATTTAATAACAAAAGGAAGGTAATTTGCAGTTAGGCATTCGCCTATGCAGGTAGATTGGGTAAGTAAGTAATCTTACATTTAGTAATCCTTGGAGATCCAATATGTGTTTTACGTATAAATGTATAATAGCACTTTAACTGCAAGCAATATTTAGGTAAGTGACAAATAAATATACAGTTCATTTTGTTAGTAGTTAATATCCTGGGACTAATAATAAATATCCTGGGACATTTTTCACACACGGCCAATCTGATTCCAAATTAAGCATCAATGTGAGCTTGTGTTATGGTAACCAGATAGCTGATATACTACATATACTAATTTTAAATACATACTTATATAGATATTTACATCCAGTTAGGTACATAAAATATTGAAAGTGTTAGTATATTTTTAAAAAATCACTCTAATTTACCTTCAATTAACTGCCCAATATCTAGTTAAACGAGTTAAGTAGGTACCTACCTGTTTAACATAATATTTTTTACTGAAAATAAAGTTGTTAACATTATTCGGACCGGACTTTGATTAGGTAATTATATGTAAGTATGTATGTTATGTATAATATTATTAGCAATAGATACGCACTCTATCTTGAATGTGCATTATTTAGTATTCTGTTCAATAACATAAGCCGGTTTCAAGTTAGGTCTTCTATGAAAAGTACTTGGATTCACAGTATCCGCTGATAGTCGTACAATGGTCCTAGTTTTAGTACTATACGAGTAGATCATAATGGCTTTACCTTGTACTGCGCCAACAACTAAAACTTAGCACTCACTAGTTGAACGTTTGTCTTTCAGTTGAATCCGCATTTTGGATTTACCGGCTTAGAACAAAGTTTATTGTTATCATCGGGGAGCACTGTCGATCACTTATCGTCATCACAATCGTGAATCGCGTGTTGTAGGTTAAAATGGTGCTCGCAGCACGTGTCTCTGCGTCGGCGGCTGCGGCGTGACTGCCGGCCGGCCGACCGCAAACTTTAACCGGCGACCACAATGGGCTAATTAGAATGGCGAGTCGAGCGCGCTGCGGGGTGGGGAGGGGGACTCCACCCACGGTCCTTTGCATCCGCCTCATGGACGAGTCCGATACTCCGATGTGATGAGATATCGACTTCTTATCAATGTTCACCCCATCCAACTGACAACATTTGAACAGTGTTCAACGTCTTCCTCGAAAAGCTTCCACAAAGCTATTACACTATCACGTAGGTATTTAAATATTGATCCAGATAAGTAAAACAGAAAATCTACGGTTGAAATATGTATTTAACATTGTCGTTAAATACATATTTCAAAAGTTACAAAAGTTTATTAATGTAAAAAACAATCGTTTTAAGTATGATATTTGATATGACCCTATGTAGAAAATTAACATGGTCCTTCCTATCCGTCCTGCGCTTTTTACTTAAGTATGTAAACAAAGGGAAAGAAAAAAGAATGAAACTGCTAACATATTTAAATAGATAGAAACATAAAAAGCCCAGCAAGGGAAGGGAGACCCAACCCGCAGCGACTTCTGTCGTCGTAATAAGTCAACGACCTTTCAATGTCAGCGAGATCTCGTACAGCGAATCATCGGCAACGATAATTAAACGAATATTATATTTGATTTCCTCTCAAAAAACAATTTTATCTATCTGATGACGACAAGAAATAATTTATTAGCTTAATGCCCATTTAAATGGACTCATTAACGTGAATCTATCGAACCTTAAATGGAGTTGGTATCGCTCATTTGTTAATCATTTCCAGTTTATTGAAATATCATTAATCTACGTTGTGTTATCTATTTACACCCACGCTTATGAGTCGCCAGTACTGTTTCAATAACTAGAACATAGATATCAAGATCTACTAATGACAATGTAATTTATTAAATATCATTGAAGATACCACCTTCTAATGAACTGTCTAGTAATTTAAAAGCTTCGCTTACGCTATTTCGTGCGGAAAGTCATTTAAATATGGAATGATTATTTCCATAAAAAAGCAAGCTAGCAAAAATGTTGACAGGCTGGAACTGTATCCTAATCTCCTAGATCGCTTAGCTTAGACTATCCAACAATAACAATAAATCAATTAAGTACCGCAAAATATAAATTTTATACCACCTAGCTATCTAGGTTATAGATTAGTAGAATGTGGCTAATTAGTTTAATTTAATTGTAGTACTTTTTAAGTTGACATAACAATTATGCAAGTCTTTAAACCATTAGAAGTGTCAACAAACTTCAAAGACCACCAAAATAGGCTCATCTACGAGTGATGATCGTTTAAGTTTTCCAGTCAGTCAATAATTTCTCGAAAGTCTTTAATGGGCCGTTTTATTGTGACTCACATAATCCGAGCACAAATCATGGAGATTTTGTAGTGTATAACTAATGTTTTAGGATTAGTCTCAGAGCGTTGTGGCGAATCAAATGTTTACTAAATTCGTCAGTAAGTTTGCTTTATTTAACTCTGTTACATCGCAGTTTATTTTATATGGAAAAAATATATTTTTAAACAACTTTGTAATTAAAGAACTAAGGCTTACTAGGAGAATAATGGCAATTGAATTAGAGCAGTTGCACGAACACGAAGATTTAAGGATTCTCGTAGTCGAAATTTCATATTCGATAACCTTAAACTATCCATCGAACCAAAAAAAACGAATTAAATAACAAGACCAATGAAAGAGGACCAATAAAAAAGAAGTACAAAAGTATTACAATTGGTTTGAGTCATAATCAAGTGTACGGTTCTACGTATAGCGTAACCGTTTCACGGAGATATGACTAAACAGTATGAGTAGTTTCATTCATAATTCAATTGGGTGCAGTGATCACTAGACTATTAGGTAACTCTGGATTTTATTATTGAAACGTGTCATGTTTTGTCATCGATAACGATTAACTATGTAAATATTTATAATGTGTAGGTGCGCTTATGTAAAGAAACAATAGGTATATTTATAATAATATAACTTGAAGTTTGTAGCCTTTTATTTTTACGCGACTGCGCCAGAAGAAGGGTTATGTTTTTCGACTGTATTTTTCATGAACTTTAGTAAAATAAAATATACAGATTATTTTATTAAAAGAAAGAAAGTCTATAAAAATTTTTTTTTGATCAGATTAAACGTCGGTGTGCAAAGAAAGGTTCCTAAGGGTTCATACATAAATTACCAAGTAATATTAATCAGATATTATAAATAGCTAGAAATCCATTCACTGACTCATCGGTCGTTCACGTGGCCGTTATCATACACATAAAGGTACACTATTATTATGGCACACAAGTATATAGTAGATGTTACCTGCGCGTGCGGCGATTACAACCAACTATGACTCAGTCAACATCCTGTTCGCCTTTGTGGACTTTCACGAATATTAGCACAGTTCCAATTCGAAAACTTTTTTCCTAATAACTTAAAGGAAAGGTAAATATTATTATTTATTTGCCACTATCTTAAATCAATTGCAATTAAGTAATGCACTTATTTCTATTGGTTTCATATCTTATCTTAATACCTACAATTATGTTGAAACCCGGAATTATTAAATGTTTATAAATACAATTTAACATTCCAACGATTACAATTAACATTTTTAACGTGATAAAAATATTCATAGATACCTAAATATTTTTAGTCCATCTACTTACTTATTTAAATGTATCAATGAGTCACTAAAGTTTTGTCAGTCGATGATGATAAAATAATGCGCAAGAACCTATTTCACAAAAAATGTGAGATGAAGTCATAAAATCATTGATAATAAAATAACGTATGGCATCATCTTATAAAATTTTGATAAGTTGATTGTTGAGATAGGTAATATCTTAATCGCAATGGAATGTGATCGGGACAAGACAACCAACTTAAGCTTTGTTTTTATATTATCGACTACAATCCATTACCGATATTTTGTTTAACAAAAATTGCTCGTGGGGTATTAGGTACCCCTGTGGGAAACCAACTGTGGGAAAATAATTGTTTAAAAGCAAGTCCTAGGAAACTAGTTATCGCCAGTGGTTTCATTCGCATATCCGGCGATCTCAGTTTTCCCGGGATGAAAAGTACGTATAAGTCCCTTCAGTCGTTGTTGCGTGAAAAAGACAAACTTCCGCATGTACTTATAATATTAGTACGATAACAAGTCCATTTACTTACTGTAATTTATTATACAATGTGCTACTTATTCACCATAACGATACGCAACACGTCGACATGTTTTAATTAAACCGTAACATACCGGAGGATTTAATTTAAGACCAAGTAACGCCTCTACCAACAGCATATTATATTAAGGAAGTCGTGTATTACAAGAACGGATGTTATTAGACAATATTACGCAAAAACATGCACTAGATAACAAGCATAATCCAATTATAGCTGCAGATTATTTCACTCTGGCTTTTGACATTACGATTCGAAGAACAGTCTACAAGAAAATAGGGTTAGAGAAAACGCGGAACCCCCATAGTGAAAAAAGTCTCCATTGTTAACACAATTTCCAAGTGATTGTATAATTAAGCTGCGTAGACGCACTAAAACAATCTATTAGAAATATTTACATACGCGAACGTATGCTGGATACTCGGAATGATTAAATATGTGCAAGTCGTAGAATGTAATGAATGTTTTTATTGTTCCAACCTCACGCGCTTCAGGAAAATCCGAATGTATTCATTTACATAATGAGTCTCTTGAAATTTGTATGAACAATGATGTTCTTATGTACGTAGTCTCGAGACAGCCTACTTGTAAGTTTACCAAAATAATTTAGCATACTGATATGTAGCCAGACTTAACAATATAGTACGGGATACGTAGAAGATTGACCTTCACCGATCGAGTATCCGAATGAAATGGATTTTTTATGAAATAAAATATGTTGACAAAAGTAACGTTAATGAGTTGCCTAAAAAAATCTGTTCAAGGCTATGTTGAATTAACATTTGAATAATTTTTTTTTTTCGATATCTTCACCGATGTTGTATCCGAATGAATTTAACACTAATCGAAAGTATAAAGTCTTTAGAATATGCAAGCATACGGTTGCTCATGTTTTTTCGTTCAAGACTTTACGGTTGCCAGGTTTAAATAGGTGTATCGGAAATGATATCTTCACCGATCGAGTATCCTATTCAATTATACATCAAAATAAAGCTTATACTTTTTGCGAAACGATGGTATACGGTTGCCTACGAAAATCCGTTCAAGAGTCATGGTTGCCAGGCTTTTAAATTTATAAATTAAGGACAGTCTATCCATTAAATTCGGTGCGATAGAAGGAGACGTAGCGCAGGAGCTGCTCCCTCTACGTCAATCGTTTGAAATTTGGCGAGAGAGAGTCTATGCGTAGGTACCTACTATCAAATGCGACAGAAATAGACGCAGCATAGCAACTAGGCCCACCTCTTGAGAGTTATCGCAGAGACCGCGCCTGCGCTGTGCGGTAACGGTAAAATGTTAGTAAATACCTACCAACCGTTATTTTGAAGCAACTGACAATATACTCTAAATGTTTTTCAAATGAAAATATGATTTAAATAAAAATATAATTCAAATGTAGGTACCTATTTAAAATAAAAATATATTTCGAACAAAAATATTTCTGGAAGTTTCTCCTTTTTCGACTCAATCGACTTATCTCCCGAAGTAATTAACACGCCGTATATTTTTTTTTGCAAATGTCTCACATTTTTGTTTGAAAGAAAATAAATTTATTTCAAATAAAAAAAATTATGATGAAAGGAAAAATTTGGTAAATGAATTATTTTTTTTTGTAATTCATAGTATGTATGCAAATATTCTAATTTCATGTTTTTGTTTATTAAAATTTATATTTGTCTGAATCATTTTCAAAATATTTTCATTGATTTTAATTTTTTTAATTCATTTACCAAATTTTTCATTCCATTTTAATTTTTTTCTTTGAAATAGATTTAATTTCATTCAAAGTAAAAGTCAAAGATATTTATTGCATTAGAGGTAGGTACATTAGATGTCATAACATCAGCATCAGAGGTCAGCTGTAATATGCCGAGTAGGCGTGCAAAATTTATTTAATTATATTATTATTCAACTATATTGTTATGTCAAATTATTAATTAGATTTATTATATCAATATTGACAGCCCGATTGGCTTTGTGCCAATTAACATTTTTGCTAAATAGTGCCGTTTGATGAACTTTTGACCGTATCTTATACCTACATATGTCGAGTATTTTCGAAGGTTTCAAAGTAAGTAATAAGTAAATAAGTGCATGTTTTTTTTCATAAATAATAATTCATAAATAATAATAAATAAATAAATATCCTGGGACATTTTTCACACATGGCCAATCTGATTCCAAACTAAGCAGAGCTTGTGATATGGTAACCAGATAGTTCACATTAGTGCGCCCGTGACATCTGCAAAAAAAGCATAGAGGATCACCGACAGGTTTTTAGTGGGTATGCCTCTCTCAGTAGAGGAGAGTCCCACATAACCACCCACACCGTCCCTTCAAGGTGTGGGGGTATGCAACGCATTTTCCTGTCGGAAAAATATAAGATAAACAAATGGTAACCAGATAGCTATATATATATATATATATATTTATTTAGATATATATATTTATATATATATATTTCATTTCATATATATGTAATGAAGGTAACGTCATTAAACGAAGTTCTTTAAATAATGGCTTGCAGCTATCTGTATTCTGTATTTTGCATATTGACCTGACACATTTCTTCTGAGCTTTGAAAGCTCCGTCGAATTTCCCTAGTAAATAACACTATAACGCAGAGTAGATGTAACATACGCATGATATGCTGATATTACTGTTTGGCGATTGACCACTCCTGCAAGACTATATAACGCGTATGAATATCGACTTAGCTTATTACATACTAGACCAACTTGTGCCTTCCAAGTCATATTATTATCAAATTGAACACCTAAAAATTTTCAAAATCAAAATCTTTTTTATTCAAAGAGGCCTCAATAAAGCACTTATGAATAGTCACTATTAATGCTCGGTTCTGATAGTAGTTTTTACTGAGAAGAGCCGGCAATAAACTCAGTAATTACTCTTGTAATGTCGTCTTTGTATATCTATCTTTACTATACTATCTATATCTTTTAAACAAAAATGTGAGACATTTGCAAAAAAAAATATACGGCGTGTTAATTACTTCGGGAGATAAGTCGATTGAGTCGAAAAAGGAGAAACTTCCAGAAATATTTTTGTTCGAAATATATTTTTATTTTAAATAGGTACCTACATTTGAATTATATTTTTATTTAAATCATATTTTCATTTGAAAAACATTTAGAGTATATTGTCAGTTGCTTCAAAATAACGGTTGGTAGGTATTTACTAACATTTTACCGTTACCGCACAGCGCAGGCGCGGTCTCTGCGATAACTCTCAAGAGGTGGGCCTAGTTGCTATGCTGCGTCTATTTCTGTCGCATTTGATAGTAGGTACCTACGCATAGACTCTCTCTCGCCAAATTTCAAACGATTGACGTAGAGGGAGCAGCTCCTGCGCTACGTCTCCTTCTATCGCACCGAATTTAATGGATAGACTGTCCTTAATTTATAAATTTAAAAGCCTGGCAACCATGACTCTTGAACGGATTTTCGTAGGCAACCGTATACCATCGTTTCGCAAAAAGTATAAGCTTTATTTTGATGTATAATTGAATAGGATACTCGATCGGTGAAGATATCATTTCCGATACACCTATTTAAACCTGGCAACCGTAAAGTCTTGAACGAAAAAACATGAGCAACCGTATGCTTGCATATTCTAAAGACTTTATACTTTCGATTAGTGTTAAATTCATTCGGATACAACATCGGTGAAGATATCGAAAAAAAAAAATTATTCAATTGTTAATTCAACATAGCCTTGAACAGATTTTTTTAGGCAACTCATTAACGTTACTTTTGTCAACATATTTTATTTCATAAAAAATCCATTTCATTCGGATACTCGATCGGTGAAGGTCAATCTTCTACGTATCTTAGACTAATATGGACGCTAGGAGCGATTCGAACGAAGCTTTTGAAGGTTTTATAAGCAACACAGTGCAGAACAAGAAAATGTCTTTAGATTAAATTTTTTTTATTGAGGTACCAGTAAGATTATTATGTCCTAAGTTGAGGTTGGTTGATGTTTATAATCATACCCACTTGTGTGTAATAAATAACAAAAAGCGAAAAACGGTCTTTTGTGGTGCGGCGCGGCGCGGCCGTTCGGTGAGTTGTTTACTTAGTGACGCACCAAGCAACAATACACCATGTCTTTGATCATAAAGTAATCCTATTACAAACAAAACCTGCTATTTTGAACACAAATTATCAGAGCTTCGAGAAATTTCAATGAATTTATTTAGAACTTAATTTTAAGGCGAAAAGAACAAAGGGATATTAAATTTAAAGACAAAGGATGCCTGATTCCTCAACTAAATCCGAAATAAGTTCACAAAATATAAATAAAATTCGTAGTACCGGGATAATTTTTAATCCTTTTAGATTGAAATTCCTTCTTTGGGAATTATTTTACGGAATGCTAAAGCTTTGTTGTTTAACAACAAACTAAACATAATATAATAGGTAGGTAGGTACCTAAAGCGGTTTAAAGTCCCATTTAATAAGCTTCTTCATCTTCACATTTCTTGGTAGGACATTAATGGGCTTCGTATTTTTTTCAATCGGGAGCATGAACCCTTATCAAGTCGACTTTGTTAATTTGAGCTTTTACCTGAGTTTGTATAAAGTCTAATCGATTTCTATGATGGTTACATTTTTATATACCTACTCCCATAAAAAATAGGTACTAATTTAAATTGGTTTTCATTATTGTAGTGAGAATCATCTCACTACAATAATGGAAACCAAATGGCGATCACGCCATACACTTTTCGGTAAACTTTTGGGCACAAATTTGGAATAACTTAAATTCAATATTGACATGTCTCATCTTGCGCTTTTTTATGTTGAACTTATTTCGTGTTATTGAAGATCATAAAGTAAAGTAACTAAATGCCGACAAGCTCGATTTAAAGCTTCAACTGAAAGCCTAATGCCGACAAGCTCGATTTAAAGCTTCAACTGAAAGCCTAAAGCTAACCAATAGATTGAAAATGGTTCTAATTAAATAACCAAATACCAAATAGCTACTCTACTTACTCTAATACCCTTCCAAATTAAAAACTACCCATCACCCTATGGATGCAAAGCAGACATACCCATCGTGCACTCTTAGTTGTCTTTTCCGGGGCAAGAAGGGACTCTTCTGAACGTACCTGTAACAATCGAAGAAGTATTAACTTAATGAGCTTCTATTATATTATGCGATAAATTATGTCAATACTACAAAACTAAATTTGAGGCTGCGTAAAGTGAGATCAAAATGGACCTTCTTTTAATCCATATCAAGTACCTTCCTAACTTTGTAGGACTGAGAAAATAAATACCATTCACGATTGGGTACAAAAAAAGGATATAATTTTGTCACAGATTGGGTCCTAAAACTAAATTGATTGGATGTCGCAATAGATTACATGACCATATTAAAGATGAGTGCATAACTCATCTGTAGTGACATGTGACTCATCAAAATATTTCTGACTCAATGACTCACTCGCAGTTCGTTTACCTGATAATGTTTGTATACATAATTTTGTTGGATATCGTACATTATTCGTAAGTTTTCTAAACACGGTTTACTCATTAAGAATCAAGTAAATATCCACACAATAATTAGATAATAGCGTTATCATCGGTTGACGTTTGAATTGAATAGTTTTTGAAATCTATAAGCTATTATGTTAGATTTATTAAATAATTTCAGATACATAACAGTTATCTTGGTAACAATTTCATCTGAACATGTATACAAATAAAGTTCGAACAATAAAAAAGTGAAATAATCATCAAATTATCATGTATTTTGTTAGTTATCTGCCCACTGCTGCGGATAGTTTTGTTTGTTTCTGTAATCGTTAAATGCCACAATTGTTAGTGTCACCTCTGTCGATTTAAAATGAATGAATTTGTTCTAATTAGAACAAACCCGTTGTTGTACAAGGTCATGGATGTCTTTTTTTATATGAATTTACTGAAAACACGTAAATGAGTTACTAGGTAGATTTATTTATGATTTTAATACCTATATTTATTTAATATTAAAAACTATTCTTAGGCACTTCCCTGTTTAGTTTGTAGGATATCGGTTTGTTATTCTGTAAGCGAAACAATAGCGTGTTCGTCGGTTTGTTTACAATTGATCAATTTACTAACACTGGATTTATGGGAATTATTATGGGAAAAATTGTGGAAACACTACAGAAACGAGGTCACGATTTGTCATTAGGTATAGGTATACGATGAGTGTTATATTCCACGGACTACAATAGTATAGGTAACTTGACCAAACAGGATAAACCGAAAAAGAAACATACAGTGGTATCGAGGAAAATAATGCACTGCCGCTGCGTTCCACATATGGTTATAATATAATCGACCTACGCAAATGCGGTATACGATTTAATCCCGATATAAGCTTTGCGATGGACCTACATACGTGCTCTTAGTAACGTACACATAACACTTTTTATTATGTAGGTATCTTATCCTTAAAATATAACGGATAATTGGATTTCAGAAACATAATTAAGAGATAGTTTTCAAAAAATCGAATAATTCGTCATCAACGGGCAACGTCACAAAAAACATCAATTTATACATAAAACATTGTAGAATACCATCATATTTGAAGTTAGTGAATATAATGCTTTTAGTAAATATACTTAGTCTGTCTACGTTAGATAGAGGATTTAGAGTAGAAATGCTTTTGGGCAGTATCGAATATTATTACCCGACTTCCAAAGAGACGTTTCAAATTTTCTTTACTTAGTGTTCACCTTATAAATAATTTCAGCGTAATGACGTACAATAAGATGTACATTTTCTTAGAACACATGAATTACTTCTTAATGGTCAATGATTCCAAAGTATGAGCAATTTAATTCAGCTTAGAGACAACGCGTAGGCACATTGCAGCTCATAAGTGCGTTGTAAACTCAATAAGCGCCGAGACAGCTGTAGGCGGCCGGAAAAGTGAACTGTCGAGTGTTAACCGACTTCCTACTTAAAGTGGTCGGTGTTCGGCGGAAACGCTATTTTTGGCGCCCACCGCCGCCGCTTCCTCCGAGGAAAGTCCACTTGTTAAGTATAATCAAATCACTGAATATCATATTATCCTACTTTATCAATTTCTGTGTACTTAATTTACAGCGGAGTTTATATACTTTAAATATAACTTGAATACATAGTAACTTATTTTGTGTTCAGATACTAGGAATAATACCATGTGATGTGACTTGGCTAATAACGTTTAGCGCGCCTCGCTTATCGCATTTTTATGTTAGACATACCTATTTTATAGAAACAAATATGCCTCATTTTATAGAGTTAATAAAATAGACTTATGATAACTATGTTTGAACAATAATAATTTTATGTTATTTTCATCATATAAGTAAACTAATAGTCAATTATATCGCATACATTTATAGTAAAGACGACAATGATAAATCAGCGTGAGTAGGAAACAAATGTCCGGAAAAGACATCAATTAAATTGTCGGTAGAATTTACAATAGCGACGTTTGTTTTTTTATAAATACCTACACAATAAAAACGACAATCGCCAATACTTCAAGATAGCCAGGAAGATACATGGTGCATTCCGAACCGCATTCTTCATCTCTTACTGGTCCCTAACAGCATTCCCTTCATTGTGTTCCCGCCTATTATGGCGCGCCGGGAATCCACCGGGACTCTTTTTACCGGAAAACCCAGTTACGGTTGAGCGTAAAGTAATTTAGCTCAGGATGCGGTGCCATTTTTGAATGATGTGTCAAAGATGTGAAAGATATCCTTGTATTATTGCTTTCACTTGATACAGTGACCGATACGATTAAACGTAGTTACAATAAATATAATGTTTCATATTTACATTAACTACGAGTTCAGGGTAATGTGTCATGTCGTTGATGATTTATTTTATGCAATCGTACAAGTGTGATTATTTCAAAGGCCTCACCTAATGGATTCTTCGTATGTCGTCCTGATTCTTATCACCAGTTAACAGTCAGTATTGCATTCAACCATGACCTATTTAAAATGCAATAAATTATAATTTGTGCCATAAACGGCAAGACTGCACAACGTTAATGTGCAACCGTAACTACAGAGTGAATGCGCAGTTGGTTGTTATCAGAGAACGCGGCAATATCAAAGAAAACAACATTTATAATGATTTGATTTCTTGACATTTCAACAGCAAGGTTTAAATTCAGTTGTTAGTAAGATCCCGATGTATGAACGACTGTAACTACCCTTTGATCTGGGCGCACGATGGAAAATTTACGTCCTTAAATACCGCGACTGTAAGTTCAATCTTGCGACACACCCGATGCATTTGTAGGTCACAGATATTGCACAGGGGACCTTGTGTAACATGTATGTCGCACGAACACGGATGCTGCGTGTGTGCAAGCCGCACCGGAGAAAATTGAGATCCTATAAAATTAAGCTAAAGCATGGGCCTTCGCAATGCAAATCTTAAAATCCTTGTAAATTTGCCCATTCGCAATCTCTACTTAAAGCAACGTGAGCTTTAAATATTACCTCATTCAGCAGAATGGGTTTCTCCCAAATTGGAATTGTAAATTGGCAGAGTGGCTTCTGCTTAACTAAAACCTACAATGGCTAGAAACAATTTCCGAGAATCCTGTCAAGGCCAGAATGTGAATATTTCTGAAGTAGGTCGACAAAGTGGAACGCCTCTATCTTTGCATGTAACTGAATCACAGGTTGTATGTGATAATAAGTTAATTGTGTGTGCTGTTATTGTCTGCGTTTTTAGCTACATGGTTTATCGTCATTGGCGTATTTTCCTTATTTCCGTGTTAATACCGTCTTGTTTATCGTCATTAACGGACATAGCTTTTATTATACATGGTTGTTTTTGATACTTGTTACTAGCAGGATTTCTAATACCATGAGTATGAATATTTAGCTCTTCCACTAAAAAGGGTACTTCTTGAACCGAAGATTTGCATTTCACATATTATGTATTTAAAATTATAAGTTATACTTATACTCGTAGTAATACTCTTTTTTTTTCGGAAATAAAGATTCCTTGAAAGTCTTTTAGCTCCTTTATTAGTAATTTTTTTTGAATTGTTAAGTAGTTTACTGTGCATTTATTACATGTTTTGTTTACCATTCTTTTACATCGTGCAATTAATTCATTCTTATCTCAGGGGTCTCAGGGGTCTCGTTTGGGTCAGTCTGTTACTATATTTTTATGATTGGTTTGGTTAGGTTAGTAGAATGTAATAGAAATAAGTAGATTATTATTATTTATTATTCATCCAAATTGAATCGTTATGAGTGTTTAATAACAACTGCCATGCTCACTGTCATAATATTGGACAAACATTATTATTAAAGTCAAATTGGTATTTTTATTGATATGGTTTATGAGTGTTTCCCAATTTACAACGCTGATACCGGATTCTGAGTCTTAATTACATAATAATTACACTTAACGACTGCAAGTCATTATAATTTATGTTGATAAGTTACCTACTTTAAACCTAGAAATACCGTTAATATAAAAACATGATGATTTTCCTGATAATTTTTCTTATTCATTAAGGGAGGATAAATGAAGTGTCTTATTAAGTATTACCTATATGTATTGTATGGCATGTTTTGTAGTCATGTTGCGTCTTGTGTGTTGCCATGTCAGTTTATTGTGTCAACAATGGGTAATGTTGTCACTTACCTTCTTTGGAAAGAAAATTTTTGGTTTTCCCGTGTATGTGGAATACGAGGCCATGTTATCGATTTTTGTCACAACCATAATTCGGCAAAGAGCTCTTATTCGGCACCAGCGAACACCAGTTAAAACAAGAAATACGTTAAGGGCACGTATATTCCTTTATGTTTTCGAGAATTTTCGACGGTCACGTGCTCTACTGTGAGAGTGAATTGATAGTAACACTTTATGATTACAATCGTACCGACGTACCGAGATCGCAACGATTTTTTTGTTCGGGTCGACTTTAGTCGCAATATAGTTTTAATCCTTGGACGCGTCGCGTCCACGTCACCGCGTCGTCGTCGCGACGGTGTGTCTATCTATAACGATAATACTTATACAGTTGGATCGTTCACAGAATTAACAAACGAATTATATTCAAATCACTCATTCAATATCGTATCACATCTTAACCTCGCGGCGGTTGTTTACCAACTGCGTTGCGTACGACGCCACGCGCTGTTGCTTTTCAAACTGAATTTTCGTGGCGAGCAACAGTTGCTTTTATCAATTCAGACGCCTTCCCCCCGCACTGGCTACGCGTCTCTTTCGCACTTCATAATCGGCCGCATTGTGCAAAGCGACAGCGAATACGTGCTTCACTCACTCGTTACATAACTATAACGATAATGCGTATGTATAGGACATAATATATAGCAGACGTTACGTAGATAGACTGATGGCGATGGTACGGTGATATTAGTAGAGCCCGTAGATAGAGTAAAACTAACATTTAAAGCCAAACTCAGAGTTACCTACCTACGTAATGACTTGCGTCCGCTGATAATCAAGTTCTCGGCAACTTCAAATGGAAGATTATTAATCTCTTACCTATTATTTTACCTACCTATTAGGTAGGTTCCACATATTGTTGCTGGTGCGCTATATATACGTAAACTTATAACTGATATACAAAATATTGGGGTCGCTAGTGAACGCTCTAGAGAACAAAAGCTTCCTTCGACCTCTCTTGTGTGTATTGTTATTTTATGGGGCATATTCTGTTATTTATCGCCAAAGAGGGGACATTTTCCGTCTTGAATGCATTAGGCACTACGAAATCTATTTTAACCATGGTATAAATTATATATCTATCTGTAACTATATTTCTGATCCTGTGTTATACAAACTGAACACGATATTTTCCACAGAACAGCAATGCTATTCTGCAAAACATGAAGTCGCCTAAGCGGCCGCCTAAGCGAACCGCGCTCCCTTCGACGTAGAAATCGCTGAGCGAGTTTTGGTATTCCCATACATCTCAAATGACTGAGCGAAGTGAAGTGACTTTCATACCTCTGGGTGATGTTGGCAAGCAATTAGTGCTTGACGTCATGTTGACGCCCTGACAGTTTATATGAATCGATATTATCGGTTTTATTTTTATTTGTGTTTCTTTCGTCATTGAATGATTATAAATTAGTAATAAACATATTACGTAGCTAAGTAAATAAAGTTCCATCTAATTAAATGCGAAGCCAATTTTCTAACGAACACATTGATATATTTTTATATAGAAGCAGAATGAATGTTGTCTGTGGTGCAAACATATGGCAACACAACGCATTTAAATCAATTGCGAAATCGTAGTGGTCGACGACGTAAATTATTCAATTATTATTATTACTGGAAATCATGAGGATAAAGTAAATACAAAGGTACGTTATTGTTTTTACTGAGAGTCGATCATATATTTAAATAATATGTCATATTTTAGCAAACGTGTGGAAACTCGTGTACGAACAAGCCACCCCTCACAAGCTCAAATAGAGATTCTGCTGGTTGGATCGAGAAAGGCATCCTGCATTAGCGAAAGGCTATTCAAGGACACAATCCGCAAGGGATAAAGCTCGGAAAGACTGGGAACAAATAACTTTACGAATAAATAGTATTGGTGACAGCACCACCAAGACTTGGAAGCACTGGATGAAGGTATATTTAATTTATTACTAATATAGTTTTAAAAGACCAATTGACTTTCAAGAAGATAGTTTAGTTATATATGTAGAATTTTACTCTCTAGGTATAAAAATATTAAGTAATTATTTTTTCTTATTCCATTTAGTATTGGTCTGATCAAAAAAAGTGCTGTTAAAAAGAAGGCATAATGGGAGGTGAAGAATTTGCTACTGGAGATATTTTGGGAATCCCATTGTTTAGTGTCAGTGGAAATATATTATTTTATATGAGCAAATAACAGACCTACTGCTGTTTGATAAGATACATTGCTGACAAGTTGTAGGCTTAATTCCCACTGAGGATAGGCTTTTGTGTGTATATTAGTTGTCTCAAGTCTATAGGCATTTTTCATAAAAATATCAATGTGTTTACTAAAAAAATTGTGTGTGTAGTGTATAAATTATTTACTTTTATAGTACAAGTCATGCTAAGTTTGAATAATATACCAGGATATAATTTAATTCTTAATTATTAACTTAAACAACTTGTTTTTAGGAAACTTCTCATCGACCCGAGCAGCAAGATAATATTGTTGTGCAAATGGAACATCACATAACAACAGTTGTATGAAATATTGTTGAAGAACAACGTCTTGAATTAGATAGAGCTCAAAGTCAACAGAATACTCAATTGATTTGGGCTGTGACTGACTTATGTGAGAACATTGTTAGCCAAAATGCTCAAAGTTCCAGGATGATAGTGGAAGCTATCAAGTTGTTGGCTTACAAAAATTGGAGAAGGAATGTTTTCATTAAGTGATGCTGATCAAAGAAACAGAGATAATAATTTACAATTATTTTATTCTACTTTATTTTTATCTTAATGTTTCATAGTTTTCTATGTTTAATTTTAAGAGTATAAAATAAAACAATTTGTGGTCTTCTTTGATTAAAACATATTTTACTTTAATAGTATTTTATTACCAATACCATATGGGCAAAATTCGAAATTAAAAAAGTAAATACAGGTGAGTTAAGAAATATAGCATTGAGCTTAAAACTATAGGGTAAATAAAAGAAACCGTCAAAACTAGGTAAATAAAGATACAATCAATTAAACTAGGTAAAATAACATGAAATCATAGTTTTATTAAAATGTTTTTAAGCAAAATATATATCTTAATATAATTTGAGAAAAATAGAATATATGTATTCTATTTATAAGTCACAAACACAGCTTAATAATATTTAATCTAGCTATTTATAACAATGCTGTAGGATAGGTAGGTACCTACAAATCTCTTAAAATATTTATAGCCTATATGTGCTTACATAACATAAATACTCAAATAACTGCTTACCTGCTGATTTTACATTTAATTTACATAGCCTTTAAATCTAAATAAAATTTCTAGATTGCCACAACCGGTTAATTAGTTGGATTCTTCGCATTCTTGCCACGGCTAGGTCATTTTGGGGTGCATTATCAGGATCTAACCTCTCATGCAACTGAGCTACCAATATATTTTCATGTTCTGTCTCTTCAGAACATAACATTGGTGCTGGAATGCCTGCACAGTTACACATATTGTGAAGCACACAACATGCCATTTCTGGAGAATAGTGTAGTACTCTGTGTACTAAGAGGCATCTAAAACGACCCTTTAGTACCTCAATGGCCCGTTCAACAGAGATTCGGGTTGTCATATGAAGGGAATTGTAGTGCCTCTCAGGCGTGTCTTCTTCAGCATTTGGTACGGGAGTCATAAGACAGGATCTTTGTGCATAGCCAGAATCTCCTAAAATAACAATGCAGTTGTTACAAACTATTACTACTAACAAATAAAATCATAATTTAAAATAAAATAATTAATAAATATTATTTACAAACCTAATAAAAATACTACCTATTTCATTTTCATTTAATATTATCAAGTGGCGTTTAACTTCACTTTTATTAAAAATAAAACTGTTTATGGGTAGCACCACCATATGTTGGACCCACATGCAGTATATTTAAATCAGCATCTGTAATCTAAAATAGAAGGATATTTATAAGTTATAAAGCCTAATTTCATGATAAAAATACTATCCGGGTCTCACCAATTGTACATTTCTAGCATGGTGTCCTTTGCGACAGTAATACCTTTCTTCATCTTCAGAAGGTCTTACCATTGATACTAGTGTACCATCAATACAGCCTAGTACACTTGGTATTTTAAATTTTTCATAAAACCTACAAGGAAGTTAAGTATTAATGTCATCACATCATATTTGAACCAATGTGACGAATTGGTGATATTATAGATATATAAGAGGTCTACCTGGTTATTAGAACCTGCCTTTCTGGTGCATTTTGGGGAAATCGGATATTTTGTTACAATGTGTGGGTGGTTCAGTGCCTTCACAACTTAACGTATACACAGAGATGCTGAGGGCTGTGATATAAATGTATTTGCATTTCTGCTTACAATTTTTTGGTAGCTACCAGTAGCTAAATATATATGTAACAACATTTAGCTCTTAATTGTTAATATATAGGTAAACAACTCATTAACTATGTCATATAAATAGGTAACCACTATTACTTACCGTATTTATTTTGAATAAATGTAATTTTAGATAAATTACTGATGATCTCGCTTGCAAAACAGTAACTTTTAATTTGACAGATAAAATCGAAAGCAATTGCGAAGTGACAGTAGAAGTGATCGCGGAATTTTGTTTGAGAATACCAATACCAGAAATATTGTATAGAAAAATGTCAAAATCTCGCTTGAGCGAGTTGTGTGATCACAGGCACAAGTTTCACATCGACGACGTTAACACGCGAGGGGCGCCACTGTAGATTATTTATGTTTGTGAATACCGATTTGCAATCTCACCGAGATTTCAGCTTTGAGTGTGTTCGCAGAATAGCACTGCAGATCGGTAATGTTCTGTGATATTTTCAATAGATTTCATGACCATTTCAGTGGAATACGTTATTTACACACGGTTAATCCTATTTCTTTCTAAGCAGAGCTTGTGGTATTGTTACTAAATAGCTGATATTTACGGTACTTTACTAATTAGCTTAGCCGTATGGTATGTCCCGGGAACTTCCAAGGATAGGAAAATATTGTATAGGTATCTATACTTATAATAAATCTGTAGAGAGGTCAATTCTGTACATGAAATTTATTTTCAAAATAACTATCAGGGGGTGATTAGTGATCGATACTGATGCCAAAAATGCAATCAGTAAAATTTTTGTCTGTCTGTCTGTCTGTATGTTCCTTATAGAAACAAAAACTACTGGACGGATTTTAACGAAACTTGGTACAATTATTCTTCATACTTCTGGGCAGGTTATAGGATACTTTTCATCACGCTACAATCAATAGGAGCAGAGTAGTGAAGGGAAATTTTGGGAAAACGGGAGAAGTTACTCCATTTTTTAAGCTTCCGTCGCGTGTGCAGCCTTAATGGTTAAAGTTACATAGAAATTATGTTGACGGAAATATTCTACATAAAATTTTCTAAAAAATATCCCGCAACAGCATATGTCTATCTTTTATAGTTGACTCAGAATAACACGTGTAACTCCTGATAGCTTAGCAGTTCGGAGCATTCTGATTATATTTGTTTACTCTTACGTTTATAATACTCTCTCATCCCTAATTTAAAAAAGTTAACATTATTACCTATTTAATAAAAAAGAACCATAGAAATCGGTATAGAAACACCAAAATTATTGATGAAATAAGCCATCGCGTCGTCACACGTGAATACTAAATCATGCTATAAGGATTATTTTTAAACGACTTAAAAAAATAGGAGGAGGTTCGAGGAACGAAGTCGCGGGTTAGAGTTAAGTTAGAGTTAGCCCAAAGAAACTATTCCACGCGAACGAAGTCGCTGGCAGAAGCTAGTTTAAAATAAACGTGTACTTATTTAATTATTTTGTATCAATTGGTAAAAATATTAAATGATGGCTCGTAGCTCCTTATAAGTAGGTAACAGACTTATAAATAACATAAGTTCTTAAACAAACTTTGCCGAAGGGGAAGTGTGACTGGATGACTAATCAGTTCAAAGGAATACGGAGACAAGTCGAGCGTGTTCATTTATGTTTTTTTATACAGATTCACAGGGAGAGGTGGGTATCATAGGTGGTACTCATTGGCGCCTGTTTGGAAATAGAAAGCTGTGACACATCTTGGAGACGTCGCGGTCGCCTGGCGAGACGTCGGCGCAAGCGCACCCGCCGCTGACAGCCGGCGCCGTCGATTCAGAAGGACATGATGCACGATTCAAGTCTTTTTCTGACAATTCTCGGGACTAACATAGTGAGGTACGAGCAAACCAGAACATATAAATACTGCCCATTAGACACCCATAATAGAAACGAGGACTTTTTACTGGATTAACAGGAATTGGTCATCGCGCCTGCGTGTACCGATTGTTCAGAATTCACAACTGAACTGTGTGAGTCAAAGAATACGTGAAGTCAACATTTGTTTTAAAGGTTAAATAGGTGATACCATAAACCAGTTCCCACGAAAAGACACTAGTAGGTAGGTATGTGGAATAAATTTAAAGGTAATTCTATTAAAACCAAAAATAGAAGGCATACATTTTTGGACTAGACTGACAAATAATCTGACCATGACACGACTGTATCTCTTTTCAGAGAGATATTGTAAGTAGTAGGTAAATATTTCTAAAGCCATTTTTTTAACTATTTAACTATTAAGTATGACTGAAATATATATAATATGACCGAAAATGGTAGTGACGACTGGAACGAAAACTCATTCATTGATTTCGGTAAAATACGACAATGAATGACGCAAATTAAACTTTAAATAGGTAGGTACTATATTGTATTTAATTAGCTGCTGTTATTCCACAAGCCAACCTTACGCCACATAATATGTCATGGCGGGTTGTACCAAATAGTAATAACAAACATAAAAAAGTTTCCTTTTAATTGAGGTATATTATATGCAGTAGGTACATAACACTAGCAACCTATAATATCGAAAGTAAAAAAAAGATATAGGTAGGTATTTCCCACAGTTCGAAAATATTAGATATAAGTAGGTGGGTATGATATTAAAAATTATATGTTAAGTAAATTAATTACCTGTGGCAAAATCTTGGTGCTGTATTTGATACAAAATGAGTTTCCTTTTATACAACATGACACTGTCTTCTTTAATTTCATATTACACAAAAGTTTGAAATATATTATTCTCAATTCCCGTCGATGGACACTACACATATGCACACGTCGATGTTCCACTCAATTCTGTCGTCAGTAACAAGAAAATAAACTATATAGTGCAATATCAACAAAATCAAATCAAAATCATTTACGCGACCGAGTTTCATTATTCGACGCTGCATTTTGATCTGCTTTGTAGTGCGATAAAATCTAGAACGTGAAATGTTGTTCAGGTTTTCATTGAAGATGATTTACTTATTTATTAGAATCTTCCTTTGTTTGCTGATATAGGTGTTTTTATTTTATTTTAAAACCTACTAAATACTAAAGTCCTGATAATTGGGTACCTAACAAATAGGTACAAACTAGAATGTCAAAAATGCTTTCAGTAAGTATACTTTTTGTTTTTTATCATTTCCTCTCCCTGGCATATTTTCTCATTATAAAGTTGCTCCAAAACTAATTAAGCGTAGGTAGGTACTTTATCGCATTCAAAACATTCGTATACTTTACTTACTAGCAGTTCAACGAACTTTGTCTAGGAAAGTTAGCACAAGCGTTATTTGATTAATTACAACCAAATCTGTCTGGATTATAAGAACACGTAGAGTTTAGGTACCTATGTATATGTATTATTGTTTAATATTTTTTCCATATATAGTTAGGGCAGGTACGCCTTCGAGCTCGGTCAATGCACCGTCGTACAAAATAAATACACCTTTTGTGTGTGAATACTGAGTGTGTACAATTTTTGACACCATTTTTTCCGCACATCAAAATGAACATTGTTATTGGACGCCAAAGTGTTTTTTAAACATTAGCCCTACAATACCAGACAATAATCTAAATTGTTGTAATCATATTATATATAGATGTACTCGTAAAGGAACTTTTTCCATGGAACAATATTTCGTTTTTATTTGAGACTCTACTCTATGCAGAAACGTACACACGTTCTGGGGTACGCCCTTTTAATTGTCATGAAAAGCCCTAGAGGCAATATTATGGACTTTGTTCTTTAAATTTAAAAATTACAGGTACAGCTGTACCCACCGGTACACGTTGACAACACTTGTGCCTTGTGCCACCACGTTGTTTACATTTGTAGTCACGTTGCTTGATTTAAAGATGCAAAGTAACAAAGGCAAATTTGATTCGTAACAATGAGAACAAAATATTTCATCAATAAAGTATTTTTTTTTGTGTGTGCTACAGAAATTGTATCTATCGCAACGAGAGTTTTGTTAAACCTTTGTAGACAGAAACAAGCTCTAAAACGGGTGAAATGATTTTATCACAAAAGGGTCTACTTTTCTACTTAGTTAATTCGAAGTTTTAAATGAAGTTAATTATTGTTTACGAATTTAAACATAAGTTTCTACTTTATCATGTCTGATTTTCTGACCACAATCCCTACTTGGAAAGGTAAGGACACAAAATGGTGACCACACAGTACCTAATTTAATAACAAAAGACGATCGATATTCAAATCGATGATTGATATCCATGTGAATGTTATAAGCTATCCACTTCATAAATTTCCGCACTATGGATATTATATTATTCTACTCGCACTATAGATAAGTAGCTACGCAATATCACGCATAAGTTATAGCTAAGTAAGGTAAATAACATAATAATCGCGTATTCAAGGGAAATCAGACACCATACTGAGACTTGTAGAGTCGTGGGAATCAAATAATAAAATTATCATCTTGAGGGAAATAAAATAAACAAAATAATGTAAAAGAGTATTTTGATGTAAAAAAGTACCTATCTTATTTTAGCTTTTTTATTTTATTTTCTCAATAGCACACATAACTTAAAAGAATAATATTTTTTTACTTTAAAATATCTGCTTTATATTCGGGCTGAGTTAAAGTAATCCCAAACTAAGCAAATTCATGGATTTCCCGGAAAAGTAATAACATATGATTCGAAATTATAGCAATATCGTTGTAATTTTAAAGTCCACGTGACACTGAAATAAAGGAATAGATACACATGCACAAAATCAAAACAAGTAATAAAATATTATGCAAACCGTGTCAAGTTTTATCTCTTGAGCTCGTGCTCTTATTGTCAACACAAACGGTGTCGTATAACGTCACGGGAAACGCTGATTATGTTCCATCTTTATTTAACAAAACATAAAATAAAATACATAATATCAGCAAAAAGTAACACTGCAAATGCACTTACTTAGAATATTTGTTTTGAAACTTACGAAATTACAAAAATAAGATTATAATCCACACGATGACTAAAAAGCTATGACTAAGTATAGGTAGTTGACTGAATGATTACAAGAAATATCTGAATCAAATGGCTGAGTTTTCTGATTTGAATTAAAATGAAATGCATTTTTCTTGGAACATACCTAGTTACTTAGTAGTAAAGTAAGTATAAGAAAACACCTACCTACATTAAAATTACTTCACATAAGTAGATACCATTTTCTAAACCAATTGAAGACCAATAGCATCTTTTTACCGAAAAATTTAAGGTCTAAGATCAGTAACATTACTCAAATAAAATTTAATATGAGCTCATTGCATTACAATTCTTAAAAAAATTCAAGCTTTCACTACTCTCATCCTGTCGCAAGACAAATTGCTCATACGGATACATAGACGGAATCTGATACCGGATTTAAGAAAGCCTTACTTTGCGGATCTATATGCCGCGGCCTTCCCCACATAACACCTCGGGCAAAGCAAAGAAGGTCTCGTATCACGATCTCAATTAACAAAATATTTACCAAACGAAAGGGGCTTTATATCATAACATATTAAACTAAATAGCCTACACAATCGTTCTAAGCCAGCTTTATTTGTAAATGTAGGGAGATCTAAACCAAAACAACACGTACGGTACCACGGTACAATCTCATTAACATTCACACCTGTGTTTACATGTTACACGCTAATACTGATTGGATATTGATAGTATTGTTGTTGTATAGGTATATCATTTATCTACATATTACACAAAATCTAATTTTTTTATAGCGAATTTGGAATAGCGACATGGAGTCCTTGTTGTAAATGGTTCTGTGTTTGAAAGCAATTTTAAATTCGCGTCAAATAGCTTTGACATTGCAATCGTATCCTTTGTCTGTATCAGTAAGTAGGCGTTCAACTAAAAGCCTAAGGCACTATCTGTTTTCCAACTATGTTAAATATCGTGCACAGGCCAGTTCAATTGGGAACAAAGTGACTAGGCACAGGGTTTGGTTACATGTTGAGTGCAGCAAACGTCTCCGGCATATCGTTGGACAGGACATCCCAATAGAGGCGACATAAAGTTATTTGTTTAAGTTTAGTGCCATCCCACGTGCCTTCGGGCAAATTAGAATATTATGGTTTTATTGCTGCTCATTCATTGACCACTTCCACGAATTACTTTATCCGGCCATCCGATTATGGATCCGTTACTAATTTTTAATAAAAGTACCTAACCTACGTGACTTCGCGACCGCCCGAATGACGTCCGTTTTATAAACCGTAATTTCCACAATAATATTACTTATTGTATTGGTAAAGTTCCCATCTAAATTTAAAGGTTACACAATTCCAAGTTGTTCCCAGTAAATATAACAATACCTACTACAAAGTTGGAACCAAAAACACAGACATATTAAGATATATACGAAATAGATAAAACCGAATGCAGTTTTCCTTCTGCCACAATCTTCGTGGAAACCAATACTTATGAATAAATGTGTGTAATACGCCGTAATTGTTATCATCAAAAAAATTACAAAATACAACAGCTCTAGTGGCATTTTCCTTGTTTTAGAAAATGAACTGAATTCTAACAACAGTTGCTATATACGTTGAGGTGACGAATATATTGAGTTATCAATGAACCATATCGTTTGTCAAAGTAAAGATAATAAACAGCGTGTCGTATTGACGGTCAATGGACAAAAGCATGACTGGAATGTAGTAACTTTTCCGAACATCGATAATGTCACAGAAAAATAAAAACCTTTCATGACAAATGGATTTGGTTTTTTTACAGATAACATATTGTACTTAGATCAACTAAGTAGTTTATCTACTTATTTCTATCGAGAAAGGATGCTGTTGCTTTCAAATGTGAAGCATTTAGTACCTAATCTATAATGATGAAATTTCGACTTTTTATGTAGCAATAGTTATATGTATTTTGATCAGACAAGAACCATTCAACTTCATATCAATTTGATACCAACTGGATACGGAATATAGGAACTGTGTTACACAAAGCAGAATCAAGTTAATACTTATCAAATAATTAAGAATGTTAAATAATCGCAAGTAATATTAATATAAATAGAAGAATATCGGTAGGTAAATGATCTAAAAATAACACAGATTGTAACTTTATCTGTCACTATGACAGAATTATTTTAGGAAGGCAGGTACGTTGTCTATGAGGTCATCGAGGACAAACCATATCACGAAATTAAATTAAATTTAAATTCCGTTGGCAAGCAGCTGTCAAAGTGCTCTGGTAGCACTTGGTCTACTTCCCTTCTAGGATTTGTATTGGAAAACACTATCATATGCGGACAAATTTGATACATAAGGTGGGAAGTCAAACACGTATTGTATTTGATAAGTAGATACAAAGTAGTATAAATATTGCATCTCGACTCGACTTTAAATGATAGGGAAAGAGATGTTGTAGCGATATAAAACTGCTATAATGTCAATTATTATATCGTTATGATATATACATATATCATATTTTTAATAACTACGTAAGAAGACGTAACGAGTTATCAAAATTTCATTCATGTGCTAATGCTTTGTCGCATTACGGAATATTTGATGTATTAGTCAATCAATATGTACCTAGGTATAAATCTGAATTTATTGTCGGTTGATCATCATGTTTTATTTAACTTTGGTCGTAGGTTTTCTCCCTACTATCTAGAAATATAGACTCAAACTAGATAGACACAGACTATAGGTAGATATATTATAAAATTTAAGAGTGCTTTCTTTTCTAGACATGTACTATCTAGTTTAACTTACGTTATATAGTCAATTTAACCCACACATCTATACTAATACTAATAATATAATAGAAAGATTTGTTTGTTTGTTTGTTTGTTTGTAATGAATAGGCTCCGAAACTACTGGACCGATTTCAAAAATTCTTTCACCTTTGTAAAACTACATTATCCCCGAGTAACATAGGCTATATTTTATCATTGTGTTCCCACGGGAACGGGAACTACGCGGGTAAAACCGCGGGGAGGCAGCTAGTTACTAATAATTTGCGTTACTTCACAAATAAACATATCTAAGCAGAGCCTTCTCTCGTTTCTTCTCACCATAAAAGTTATTTTGTTAGAAAAATAGTCATTTATATTCTATCCATGCCCGTCCAACATAACATTGCTATTTCTCAAAAAAGGCAAATCAGGCACTTTGTCCTTAGTTCACATAATTGTAACTGTAAATTGGTTAGAAACCAAAAATAACTATTCTTCCCAAGTATTTTTCTAAGAGTTCCTATATACGCCCTCAAACATACTAATATTTCTAATAATTGAATGGAACTTTTTGAATATTTTTGCAAAAAGATAGGGTGAGAGTATATTTTGTGCAGAATATATTTAGGTTCTCAATTATCACATTACATTAATTGTCAAAGTAGAGACAGACAACCTTCCGATTTCATTTCGGTCTAAAGAGGACCATGAAAATAAAGTACAAAGATTAGATAATCAGCCATCAAGTTTAACGAGTTAGGTAGAACATCTTGATGTCATAAGAGCATATATGACTCTGTAGCTACATACCTACAATTTAAATCTTGCTTTTCGGTATCTAATCAAACCGTACTGTCTACCGACAACAGCATTTGTCGTTCTATTTCTAGAACAATATCGCTTGTCCCGCTTTTAAATTGGCACCTATTGTCGTGGGAATATGCTATTTCTATTTGACAACTTCGTCTATCTACCTACTGTTCTGTGCCTAAGTGTGCTAATAAGAAATGCGTTCGCAATACATGATCTAATATGGAAATAACGGTGACTTGCCTAAGGCTTTACCTGTTAAGTTCACGATAATTTTGCACATTTCTTGGCAATTGAGTCATAGTGCAGTCAAAATGACGTGGTAGCTTACATCGAATCCTTAGCTCATCATTTCTGCCATGCCTTTTAAGTTGAAAAGGAGCGGATATCTTTTATAAATCTTCAATGTCACCACAAACTATTTCTCTATCACTGAATCATGTGGCGTTCGCATTAGTCAAGTTTATGGTTTAGGCGTGTCTGTAAACTAATGTTGACTTAGTTACTAATAGTGTTCGGATGTTATTCGATGTGATAAGAAACACAAGAAAGTAATCTTATTTATGAAGGGCTTGAGTGAGTACCTTTGTTATGAATTACATTGGTTATTTACTTCCTGATTTATCACTGAATAGGTTCGGATTGGCGGATGACAGTATCTAAAGGTTTTAGTAATAAAATTAGTATTACAGAATATTTAATTCAGTATGGTACCTAGTAGTATAGGAACGAATAAGTAACCAATTTATTTGATCTCATATCAATAGTAGTTACAGAAACTTATGCTACGAATTAGCTTAAATGAGTTTAACTAATGAGTCTACTAAGATGTTTCTGCCTTATCTATATTATTCGAAATGACATTTATTTATTTATGAATCATTGTTTCTGACATAATTTTATTTACAAACAGATTAATATTTCTCTTTGGTATTAGGTATATTTATACAAATTTATATGAATCATCAACTATTTGCTTTTAATAGATGCTTTTTATTTTGACATGAGATATTAAACGAGCTCTACTTTTACATGGAAGAAGCAAAGCCAATTCACTCGTTTTAAAAATAGCATGCACTATAAAAATGTTCTATTTCGTAACTGGTATTCAGGGCACATAAACAAAACAGATATTGTCCCGGTCCAAAGGAAATTACTACGTTATATATTACGAGTGTTGGTATCAAGAAAACGTTAATGGATTTAAAAATAACTCCAATGCTGTGTTTTGATGTGGGATAATCCTTCGTAGTATTTTTGATGAAATATTGGGTAGGTAGGTCGACTATTCGTAATATTATTTAAGTTCTCAAGATGCAAATTGTATTATAAATTCGCTGTATTCCAATGCATATGTGTGTTAATTGTTGCCTTTTTAATTTAGCATAAGAAGATTCGATGAGAATTTAACTTTAGTTTTTACTGTATTTTAAAAGGTTCATATGCCGTTAGCATGTCTAAACGGCTGATAACAGATTAGGAGTGGTGGAGTGGTTTGTCTGTACAGGTTTTTGGACTGAAGCTGTAATTCAGGATTTATATAAGAAAGGAGGCTCGCCTTGTTGACTATATAGAGTACCTAATTTCATTCTAAGGAAAAGCATTTACTATGGTATGAAGCCTTCCGTGAGTTTGACCTTAAATAAAATTGCACACGCTGCAAACATTGGACCCATGGACAAAGAACCTTACCAATCGATAGCCTGACCCTTCCGTGCATGCCCCTCATGCTATATAGCAATGGTATGTTGCATGTTTGCGACACAACGGCGCCCAACGGGTGTATGGGTACACAAAGGGAACATTGTTTCTATGTCTGTACCATTCCAGTTTTCAACACACATTGTTGCTAATTTATTGGCTCTCTGATGCGTAATTGGTATTAAATCATTGGTAATAACCATCACATTGTATTTTACGCGTCTATCAAGATATCTGTCTGAGATATTTAGAAATAGAAAAGCAACATAGTTTTAATTTTATTGTTCCTTCATAATATCATGTGCAAGATATTTGAAATGGTTCCAAACAATAACCTGTCAATGTCGCAAGAGGCTCCCATTTATCATGTCGTTTTGTCATTTGGTTTCAAACAATGAATGAAAATAAATTCAATCCTAACTTCGTAATTTTTATTATATTTTGACGTTCTAGGCAACCTTAGAAAGAGGAGAAACATAAGCGGTCTAGTTATTAAAATTAAAATAACCGAAACCAGCTGTTCGATTGTTATTGGTGTCAGGGAAAAAATAGAGTATCCATAAAATACCAGACGCCTGGCAAAGATATTAAAGCAACATGTTCATTGGGCGTGCAGTGTTTAGAGCAACTATATGGCGCTTACTCATGTCTGTCTGGTCGAAGTGCGTGTGATGATCTGCCATACTAGGCTTTTATATCCTGTAGGTATATATTAAATCAGTCAGATTCCTAAAAAAATATTTGATTTCATTCATATAAGGTACATAAATGTCGTTGAATTAAAGTCTAGTAACCTATAACAAAGGTATAAAACATCCAAAATAAAATAAATACATAATAAAATTAAATTATACCCTATCTAATTAAATGTGTTGGCTTATAAATATTATTTCTTATTACGGCTTTGAAATGGTGTTTAAGAATTTTCATGGGTAAGAAAGGTTATCCTTATCATTTACCTTTATGTTACAATTACATCAACAAACATCTAAACAAATGGATGGTAGAAAGATTTAGTGAATAAGAATGTTAACACGGCACGTGTCTAACTGTCCAAGCAACAGCGTAACTCGGTTAGTGCCCACGCGGCACAAAGCGGACATGTCACTCTTGCGAACGCAGCGCGCTGGGAAATTGAATAAAGAAGAAATATGATACTGTCAACTTGCGACAGAATTGTGTGTACCTAGCTTTAGGACGTTAGCAGACCGGCGGCAGTTCAACGTACTTCGTAAAACCGTGTAATGTCATAACGGAATAATGCAATCGGTGGGAGGAACGGCGTAGAGTACTTTTCTGAATTTTTCTGTATTTTTGTCTACCTACTTCTTCATTTTCATACACGATGTCTAAAGTATACTTTCCTGATAAAAATAAACTTTGCCTTACAAGGCACTCCAATGGCAGAATAATAATCACGACATTTTTTGACTGAATGGTAACAGCATAATAATCTTTACATCCGTTCAACATTCACAACCTAAATGGCAAATTGACCGATTTAATTTATTACGACTCACAAAATTGGGCTTAAGTAATCTTAAATTAAAGATCAATTTCTCATTAAATTAATTGAATGTTATCATAAGTTGAATAACCTACCCAGCAATAAAGTACCACCAATCAACAGTTAAAAGATTTACTACATCGTAGACGATTCGTAGATGCCTACTCTACGAATTTACCAAAATAAACCGAAAATGACCACGAAAACAAGTGAACAATAATGTTTATAACTAAGGAAGTCTGGCTGTAAGGATGTCCTTTACACCTCCAAATTGTCCATTCCAATCTGAATTCGTACAGTTTGGAACTTAAGTGCTTAACTAAAAGCAATTTAGCTTTTACCGTATCTAGGAATTACCTCGTTGCGTTTGAGTTATAAATCATGCCTTAATGTTTCAGACTGGTTTTAGGGTTGGGGTAAGAGGACCAGACCATTAAATTATATTTGGAAACTAGACAAATACACGGTAATAAAGCCATTGTTTACTATACAAACATCTCATTCGTAATCGTGAAATTACAAAAATAGAATATACAATTAGGCGAGTATCTTGCAACAATCACAAGTATAATCATTAATGTACATAAACACATTTTAAACAAGATTGACACAGTTTAATAAGTGAGCATCTCAATGGGATGACCTCGTGTTTCATTGTTATGTGTCAGTGGTAACCCTATTAATTTTAGACACTTGATCGTTGAGACCACACGCGGGCGACGGACGACGGACGGCGGTCGGCACATAGAAGTGAAAAGTCAAGCGGTAATTGACTGTCAACTTGTCACAGTATCCAATGGACAGTGCGACACGATTATTTCATTCATGCTCCTTATCAAATACGTAGTTTAGACAATAGATAAAAAATGGTCGACGAGTCCCTGCTCGATTCTTCAGGCGTTTTGTCTAGAGACATCTTTCACTGAAAATACTACATGAGAATCTCCACAATTTCTGTATTTTTTTGCTTATATAATAAATTATACAAAACTATATACAATCTCCGAATTTCTAAAGAAATATGCAGTAAATAAAATGTACTTACCTACTAACCCAAACCATATTACAGAATGCTATTGAAATGAGAATTTCCTTCAGTATAATGGAAATGGGAAATGTTATTAAATAACAGTCAAAATGTCTTGCGCAAATAGACGTTAGTTAGTGTAAACACTACATTATTGGCATCATAATATCGAATTAAAAATATACATAGATTTCTGCTTTACAACCTTAGAATCAGAATTCGAAAAGCTTATAATTTACCATCATGTATGTGCTCGTATGTTTTATTATTTAAAGTAATTAAATAATATAATTTCAGTAGGAATAAATAAATAAATGTGAAATAGATAACTACCAAAACTGTTTGAAAATATTTGAAAACCTTGAAATTTTTAGGGATAAATTCTTTAGTATAAGTACGATTTAAAGTAACGGTAATGAAATATTAAATTTAATCATATATCTATTCTTAGTATAACCAATATTACTTGCAAAGGTCGACCAAAAAGACACATTTAAAATTATACTCGACTATAGTGTGGTTTGTTGCCTAAATAATTTATGAATGAATATTCTGTACTACTCTAATTAATTTCAATTACGATTCATAAGGAGCTCTAGGCTACGCAAGGAGGTCATATATTTTCATTATTCATTTTAATGTTGATTAGATTTGGAGCGAGTATTTCGACGTGGGCGGTAACTAGTTGTTATCTCAATCTAACCTATTTGAACTGACTCTATTATTACAAAACTGAGTCATGATTATGTTTGAACCACTGGTGACCATCCCGAAATATTCATTGAGTACTATCTATTTATTTTATTTTGCAAACCGTCCCGTCTCCGCACATATATTTCAACAAATTAACACTAAACAATAATAAACAATACGTATATATTTTCCGCTTAAATCACTACTATTGTTGAAAACGGAAAAGTTGCGGGGGAATCGACTTAGTTTTATCAAAACTAATATTATAAAGATTTCTTGTTTATTTGCATAGAATAGTCTAGAGTCTTAAGATTTTACTCTATTAAATCAATTTAGCGTCTTATTATATGCATTTATATACAGACAGAACTTTACAGTTCAATTGTTTCTGTAATAATACATATATAAAAAACGAATAAAAGGTAAGGTTAGACAATATGTCAGGTACACAAAGAGTACCTAATCTCTATTACATACGTTTTACACCTACCTATTTTATGGTGTGTACGTGCGTGAGTTTAATGTCAACATAGTAAGTAGATACGTAAGTAAAATAAGCAATATAATGCGAACTATTTAAAAATATCTTATTGGAAATACAATTTACTAACATTCTATGTAAATTTAAACAAACATTCTTAATATTCTCATCACGTCTGAAAGCGATCACCGAGGCAATCAGATTTTATTGTGTTCAGAGGGTTTTCCTCAGGACTTTCCGCAAAGCACATACTTAGCTTAAAATAAAAATGATGATGTCGACTATCGACCGATTGTGCATTGCTTTTGTAATCATCGTTGAGGTAGTTTTTTAGGAGATTGATGCTCACTTTGAATCTATCGTCACTCAATCGTTTAAACACAAATGTTATGAAAATATTTAAAACTTGAATTATAAGAGTTTATTATATAAAGGTTTACATAGGATGTCTGACTCTTAGTTTCAATTACATTATTACAGCATACTTAGTTCAGGGTTTTATATTATTTTTTTGAGAAAAGCCGATGTTTTGCAGTGAATTGCTTGCGACAAAAAAAAATACGTTTCCTTTTTTTAGAGCATTGAAAAGTTTAACGATAACGGATATTCGTATATCGGTTACGCAGTATGTGCAGGGCTGCAGCTATAGTCTATTTTGAGGCAGCATTGGTTACCGGCAGGGCGGAAAAAAAAATCATAATAATTGATCTGCCCTCAAAGCATGGGCTCCTAAATCAATCACCATGTGTGATACAATGAATGAATTCTATAGACTAGCAATGTTTAAGGAAGGGTATTGTTATTTTAAGGTTAAGCATTGCCCCACAATGCCCCTCCCCCCCCCCCCCCCCCCCTAACCACGGCCGTGAGTATGTATAGATATATATAAGGTATTAACTATGTATTTTGATAGTGTATTATGAGCTGAGATCACCAGCTTATTGTTATTACATCACTAATGAATGTCGAGCACTATGTCACGTTGGTATACAACACGCTAATCTATGGCGTGTGTCATGGATTAAACGCAGGTTGTAAACGTTGTCATATAATTCATATTGCAACAGTTAATCCTAACGTTATCTCTGAAAATTACCTTAATTTTAATAGTAAATTATACTCTACACTAATATTATAAAGAGGAAAGATTTGTTTGTTTGTAACGAATAGGCTCTGAAACTACCGGACAGATCTGCACAATTCTATCACTAATAGAAAGCTACGTTATTCATAAATAACATAGACTATAAATTCATCCCCGTATTCCTATGGGAACGGGAACTACGCGGGTAAAACCGCGCGACGGCGGCTAGTGTATTATAAAGAGGAAAGATTTGTTTGTTTATTTGCATTGAATAAGCGCTACTTGACCAATTTAAAAAATTATTTCACTTTTGAGAAGCTACACTATCTCCGGTGTACATAGGCTATATTTTATCCCCGTATTCCCACAGGAACGGGTCTACCTGGGCGGAGGCAGCTAGTTTAAAATAAAACGTCTTGAAATGGGTCATCTGTTGTACTTAATTATTATTCTCAGTCTGAACTATTATGTGGACTATATTTGAAATAAGCAGGTAATAAAATTCGCCGAATTCGTTTGGGAAAGTACTACTAGCCCCCATATGTACCATTTTCATCGTGAAGTTGGAATGCATTCGTATTTCTATGACTTTAATCTATACGGTTGAAAAGGCAGGAAAATGTATAAATAAGATAGTATATTTAAGAAATAATTGCATTTTGTTATTAAAGACTTTGCTGTTGAACTCTATTATATTATTACTTTTAATTAAGAATTATATTAAGGTAAGACCTTAAGTAGGTAATTATATAGCATATTTTTAACACTGTAACTTGATATTATTGTCGGCTTTAATATAAAATTACTCGATAAAATTTTATTGTATCAAGCACTTTACACGAATATTACAATATTTTTTATGGCATTTGAATGTGTTTAATAAAATTTAACTATTCCAGCATGTAGTATCGTGAAAAGGTGAACTGAATTTACCTACCTAATTTAATCATATTAGATATAAATGATAACTTTAATTTGTATGACAAGAAACTGATTTTCTTCCGTTGGTCCAATACGATATAGGAGCGTAGGCGGCGGCTTATTATAGACAAATTAGAAAAGTGTTCTACTATCACCGGTCCAACTTTTTTCGAGCCAAAACATGTAAACATTCGACTGACTCACCAAATTAAATCATAACACAATCTGAATGTTCGTTTAAATTTAAGAAACGGACTCACGTTTTAGGTGCGGCCGAGTTCTAAACACTGCATACCAGCCAAGTATCATCAAGGTATCACGTATTCACGTATGACTACAAGATTTATTTATTGTGCTGATGACGTCATGCGCCATTGACCCGCCGCCGCCGCCGCCGTGCCTGCCTCTACATCGATAATAAACTACAAAAACACAATCTTGTGGTAAAGAAGACATTAGGTATCCATGAATAGGTAATATTCAGAGACAAATAAGACATGTAAACCTGTAAATACGACGGAAATTACAATTTATTAAACAAAAGAACTCAGCTAAAAATCAAAACATGAGAACACTGAAATCAGGCGTACCTACCTACAGGTAGTTACTTCAAACTAGAATTAGAATTAAAATAGAAGATCGCGTGGGTGTTTGGCTTTCAGCTACTTACATTTTCCCCGATAGTTTTAATAATTAACAATGCTGGTAAGATTTTATTTTACAAAATAACTCTTAGGCGAGGAGGTAAGTTTTGGTTTTCATCAGCAATACAATGCATGCAGACAAACAGTCATGAAAAATAAACAATTCTACGTGTAATGTCATTAGGATATAAAACTGGCAGGATATCAAGACTATAATACGATTTGATCAATTGAACTATTTTAAGAACGAGTGAATGAATATGAAGCTTGAATGTTTAATTGAAATTAATGGGCACATTTGCAATTATTATTACATACCTACTCGTAGTACGCAGAAAAGTTTTGCTCATTTGAAATTCTACTTGGCTGAAATAACAAGTAGTCATGAAATCTACCATCGGCGATTTCTGGGAAAATGTGGTGGTAGGAAATACCAGCAGGGATTTAAACCAGTAAAATTTCATTCCGAAAATTGTATTAATTTTGCAATGAAAATAAACATAGATAATATTAGACGTATTATTAGTTCTGCATCGCATAAACTTGGATCTTTTTATTTTATATCACAAACGTGGCAAGCAGGCTTACAGTCCCACCTGATGGGAAATGGTTAACGTAGCCTAAGGACGGTTGCACCACCCGGGGCATCGCCTTGCTGACCATAAAGACTAGATTCTGCCTATCAGTTGGCAACGTAAAAATAAGGGGATGATGCCTTAGTCAGGAGTCAAAGAGGGACTCACAAAAAATAAGTCATTTCCGATTTGATGGCAGTTCAATTAATAGTATATTTTGTACCTCAATTCTTTTGCTTTTAAAGGTATGGAAGTAATTAATCTTGGTGGCTGTTCATTATTCCATACCTACCATAAATTAAAAGCGGCTATCCAGTTCGCCCAAGGCTGTCTTTATTGTGCTAAATGATAAAGCAAACACCCTTGAGCGCTGTGAAGTGCTAGACCTGGCGTTTTAATGTGAGAATATACTCATAGTATTCGGATTTCATTACAGAGAAGTTTAATGTACAGGTATATTATTAATTATTTATTAGTTATCAAGCGAATAAAACTTGTATATCGTGATACGTACCTAAGTCAAATGCACCATGAAAATAGTTATTTGTTATACAAGAGTGCAAAGTTGCTTTTTAACCGCGTCTTCAATTTTGATGACCGAGCAAGCGAAGGATTCTAAAATTAGAATCCTGAGCGTTAGCGAGGGAATCAAAAGAGCACGAGGTGAAAAATCTTTGCACTCGAGTGCAACACGTAACTTTTCATTCCACCTCAGCGAGGAAATGACTAAATACTTCTCGCGTTCATTTGCGCATTATTAACAGTTTCAGTCAATTCTGTTGGCGTCAAGCAAACTTCCTCGTCGCTAGAATCACTCATTTTAGTTTTTTCACTTGTTTTCAAGTTTCTTGTTTTTAATATAAGGTTTAACAATGACGTGAAAAAATGCCGCGTAAAGAACCGCGTACAAAGCAAATTGAAAAAAGAACACCAAGAAGGTGCCGAGTCTGAGTTTTTAACAAATTAAAAAAAAGTTGTATGATATATTCGGCACCATAGAGGTAGCAGTAAATAGGTTTAATGTTTTTTTTTAATTCACAAACTTAGTGCACACGATGTTCCAAATTCAATTTACTTTATCCTCTAGAGAATAAAAACGGCTTTTCCACTCAGATATTGAAGATTAAAAATACTCTTTCCGAGATGGTGGGATGAAAACATGTTTTTTTATCTAAATGTAAGGTCCAATTATATTTTTTTGTCGATACGTTATTATAAATATGTAGGTACTTGTATGTATAGTTTTCTTTCAACTAAATTCATTTTGATAGTTACAAATAGTAACATATGGTATTAAAGCTTCACAAATACAGGCTAAATTGTTTAAGCATGTAATGATCGTTACCCAATATCGACTTATGTAGACGATTCCATTGACTTTAAGATGACTTTGGTCATAGATTAAGTATAATGCTTGGGAAGGACACGAATAAAATTCTTTTAAATATTTGATAGTTTAAGCTTGTTTATACATTTGCATTTATAAATTCATTTTGACTTAAATATATCCATATTAACATGTGCACTATGGTCGTTGTGAATATATTGTAGAATTTATTACCTACAATATTGTAAAGATTAATAGTTCTTTCTGAGACGACAAGTCTGCTGGTTCATTGATGATGTTTCCTTAACAGGTAATTATTGTCATTCTTAGATACAATATGTTTGTAATCTCTATAAATATCCACACGAGGATTTTGTGAATGGGATTAATGTTTACAGATATTGGCAGAATAGTTAATAGAGATAAAGCATCGAAACATATCCTAATCAAGGGCCTAGAAGAGCCTGTATGTAATAGTCAGCTACTGAAGTTACTACCGGTATAAAAGTCAGCCTTCAACAGTGAAAAACCAGCATGAAGCACAGTAGCATAACATTACTTCCTAATAAAAACAATATACTTATATTTAAAACTTGGTCAAAAAAGGAATTACTTTATAGTCTGATATTAGGTTTTAAAAGACATGTCTTTTTATTATGCGGGTGGAAAATGACAGTATTTATAATTCAATTTGAAGTTAAGCCATCTTATGTAAGTTTTATGTCGTGATAAAAAAAAAAAATGTTTGTCTTTGATGTAATAAAAATATTATCTACTAGTGGGTTATGTGTAAATGTAAATAACCAATATACATATCGCTGTGACTTTTGAGAAGCTTGAATGCATTCTGTGTCACTGAGAGTGGAACTCACAAAGGTAGCGTATAAACCAAGCGGAACAGACCGTTGCAACCGCTAATAAAATGTAGCGTGAACTCGGAACAGCGGCAGTTATTTCGGGATTTCGCCTGGACTTGCTCCAAAAGCTGCGTGAGCAGAATCAGAATCATTCGGTCACTTTCCTTGGTGAGTCAATGACACGTGTGAGTAAGGCACATCATGTTCCTACGCCCTCAACGTGGATTCTGAAAGACATCGCAATACCAATTCACGGAAATTTCTATTTTTACGTGATCTGCTATTCTTAACGCATGCTCTTGATTCCGCGTAGAAAAATTCAGCCGAATCGAAATGGTGGAATTTTGTGACTAGTCAGGTAAATATTATGGTTGACTTAATGTACGAAATGAACACTTATTGTGAGTTATGTTCTCAATGAATTAGTCGATTAATATAATACTAAGCTATTAAATATATGGTCCAAATATGGTTGTAAGAATTTTGTGAAAAACGTATGCTATAGTATAAAATATCTTAAAAAGATTTGTTTACCTAAGTCAAAATATTTTGTTGACCTAAAAAGCTTTACAGTGGCTAATCTTGGAAATAAACCTGCCCGAGAAGTGTAAAACACATTTCTCAATCGCTGTCCCACTTCTGAAGCGAGAATAATTCTTGTGTGATTTGACAAAGACTGTGTGATGTCAAAAAAGATTTAAACAACAGTGTTTATTTATTAAATTTACTTGCACAATTTACAAAATGACAGATTATGCGGCATCTTGTCAAATCTTCAGTGATGATAATCAAATGTTTTATTTACATGCGTAGATAACTTTTCCATATTGCCTTAAGAATTGTGATAGGAGGGTCCTTGATCGGTAATCTATGCACGTTAGATCATCGCTAAGAACCTGTCCAACAACCTTTAAGTACACAGAACGCGAGTGTTAATGAGATAAGCGGACGTTTATATATTCAAATTGTTAACACAGATATGTAAAACCATTTAAAAAATATCATGCACATCGGTACGTTATCATTACGAACTCGAGTGGATGCGCTTGACGGGTTTTTAAACTTCGATACCTTCTTCGCAAATGTGTGTATACTGTGCAGACAATGATTTTGGATCTATGTGTGCATTGGGATTTCTAATTCAGGTTCTGAGCTCTCGTTTATAATGAAATTCGTTCTGGCCAATTATTCGGTCCGGCGGATCCGCTATATTCAATAAAAAAGTTTTGTGTTCAGTTATCCTTATTTTGAAACAACAAATTGAAGCCGCATCGTATTGTACATTCGTTATGCACCCAAATTACATCGAACGCCGAATAAGTAACGTCTGGTTGTTGCATTCATTTCAATAAAGAAGACGTGAATGGGGTTCACAATCAAATTTTGAATGTCGAAATGCAACGTGAGTTAGGTAGGTACTATGCATCGCTCATGTTTTATAACGTCGGTAACATTGGAATTGCGTATAGTAATAAACCTGGCATATATCTACTATGAATAAAGTATTTTTGGTGTTTAAGCAATAAGTAAATATACATTGTTAAAGTGAACTCTACCTGGACGTGATGTTTATAAATTAATATTTTATTCTTCGACGTTTATATACCTGTTTATAAATTGTATCTTAAACTATATAGGTATAGATTATATAATATGTTCATACCGAGAAAACCAATGAACTAGGAAAAGTGAACACGAATATCCGACTATAATATTATGTTTTGAGATTATTTATTTTAAAACAAACTTCAATTCTGCATAGGAATGCTCACATAAAATCCCGAGGTAAATTAACGTAAATATCATTTGAGAGCTATTATCAAGAGTACTACATTAGCTGATGTAAAGCAGAGCGACCTCAAAGTCAGGCAGATTCGTTCCGCTACGATAAAGGGATTAGTTCGTCACGCGGCGGAGCACTTGTGATATTCTTGTTGCTATAGCTACCTTGGCTAAGTAAACATTTGTAATAATTCCGAGGCATAACTACCTACCTGACCGAAAAAACGTTCCCTGGCTTCCGAAATGCTCTCGTTACGTGGTCCATCTGCTTCATCACTGTTTGTGTCATCGATCTGCGTCGACTCCTGCTGAGGAGGTGGAGCGTCAGGCGGGGACGGGTCCGCCGAGGGCGAAGCCTGCGCCTGCGCTTCGGCGGGCGCCACTCGCTCGGAAGCGTTTTCCGCCACGGTTATCACTTTCTTCGCACCTCCGATCCCGTTACCACCACCTACACCGTTACTTTTTTTGCTGACACCTTTAAGTCCTTTCGTTTTTTTCTTCTTGTCTTTCGGTTTCTTAGGCGGCTTGCCTTCCAGGAAGCGTCCGCTGGCGCAGCACTGCACGTTACCCATGTCGGTGCGCGCGCATGTCGCGGTTTACTCGATCGGCGGGAGTCGGCTCGGTCGGTCGGTCGTTCGAAGCGCGTCGGCGTCGGCGTCGGCGCCGACTCGCGGAATGAGCGTGGCGTGAGAGTCCCGAGCGTCGCGGCGCCGCCCACCCGCCCCAGTATTTTCGACAATCTTCGGTTTCGCGCTGACCGCCGATTACGCGGATGCCGTCCGCGAAGGATCGCACCCGAAAGCCGAACAACCGCGTGCCGGCCGCGCTGGCGTCATCGCACGCCCCTGTCCCCCGCGCGCCGCAAGGTCAAGGCGCACTCATTGTTTGTTCCCTCTGGTGGATAGCTATGGTTACTGACTAGACGCACACCGCTTCACTCACGGCAACTAGACGCCGAGTAACGCCAACACCACCACACCACACCGCCAGTCGTCGAGCTCCGCACGCGACTCCGTCGTTACAATCCGACCAACGATCGATCACGCGATGTTTATGTTTGGCTACCACGGGAACGGTTCTACAGGCGTGACGCTGTTGCACCCCTTTCATGCACTAATTGTTACCACAAGCGTTCGCGTATCAAATTGGTAAAGATTAAATTTACGTTGGTGTGTCGTATCGTAAACGCGAGCGTATAATGTGGTCTCCAATGACGAACTTGTTGTTGTTATTATTATACACGTATAATATATGTCGGTGTGATATCGTGCGCGTGCGCGGGACGCTGATAGCGCGAGAGGTACCAGCCACGTGTCATGCCACTCATAGCTAAATGTAGTCATGAACTATAAATTAACCCATAAATCACACACTCAATAAAAGCATTTCCTTTTCACTCAATAAACTCATTTATACCCAGTTGAAATATAGATATTTGTGATAATGTGCAAACAAATGCAGCTTATAGTTTGCCCTAACGGCTACGAGAAGGAGTGAAAACCAACGCAATATACTCGTCGTAACAGCGTAAATCTGGGACATGGTTACGGTCTGTCGAAATTGTTTTGTAGATGTGACTGTAAAATGGAGCATGCAGCCAAGTGATTTATCAATGGCACTTGTATGACCGAATATTTTAATTTGTTTTGTTATTAGGTTTAACAGTTTAACAGACCCTCTTCAAAGCTGATTTAAATATGCTGTACCTAAGATATATTTTTTCAGCAATAATAGGAGATAGGTATACTCTGCATAAACTTTTTGATTTGGCAGATGAGGAAAAAATGTACATTTTCGACCGTATATACCATAACACTTATAACGATTAATAAAATATATCAGTATTTATTAACCGAAAATCGAAACGCTGTATAAGTTTATGGTTTTTATGTCATTTGTATGGTAATTATTTTATTATATTATAGCATATAAGAAATTAGTCATTTACTATTTATAGAAATGATCATACATACTGCTAATGAATTGGCAACAGATTAGGTTTTGTATAATTTTTCCATTTAAACGATATATAAAATTAAAAATGCATACCGGTGATATGAATCATATTTATATAATTTTAAATATTTAGAATCTTATTAGATTAGATCTACGAATTATCCTTCTCAATTCAACATGAAGGTGTCCTTAGATAAAATAATCCGCATCCTTACTTCTCACTTGTCTGGTGGACAGGCTAAGGACATAAGTAGGAAAGTAACATACGACGACGGAAACGAGAGGTACTCGGTACTCTTACCTACCTTTTTTTTTTTTTTTTTTTCGTGGGGAAATCCTCATGGATACTTTGCCCCGCCTCGGGGGAGGGCGGGCGGGTTATGCCGGACTCGACCGGCTAAAACCCCACGTTTGTCGCCATCAGCGCTGTAGAGGGGTCAGGGTTCTCCGTACGGAACACGTACCGTGGACCCCTCCATGCGCGACGCTGATCGCCCGTCTCGGGGGAAGCGATTGGTAGCTTCCCCAGCACCCTCGCTGTGCTCTCGCACGATGGATCTAGACCACATCGATCCATCGTCTTCCTCGGGTTTGCTTACTGGGCGGTCGGGACCCCCGTTCCAATCGCCCGCAAACCCAAGGGTCCCCGTTCAGTCGCCTTTTACGACAGGCAGGGGAGACTCTTACCTACCTAATGAGAAATAAACGCATAGCTTCATGCGCCGGCGCCGCTGAGAGAAAACAGAAACTCGCATCCGCCACTATAGCGTAGCAACGGATTAGGTACCAAATTATTTTGAAATCATGTCTTGAGCATTTGCTGGGTAGGTAATGAGGAATGTAATTATGAAAAAATATTAAAGTTTTGTCATTATCAAATATCCATTAAAATTGGTATGCAACATTGAGAAAATAATGTAAGGAGAATATTTTAGTAGTCTTCTGAAAATATCTCAGTGGATAATAAATAATAGTTTTTGGCATATTATAATAGACTTGATAGAGCTACAGCAGCACTTCATCTTGAGAAATTATTAGATCTTTCTGAAGCTTGGGTTTTAATGTAGGCGGACAGTACCTCTATTATAATATGTTATGTATTTATGTATTTATTTATTATTTATGTATGTAGGTATGTATGTACTATGAATTTTATATTTTTTTTGTAAATCTGAGAACATTGTAAAAGAACCATTTTGAAACGAGCCCAGTAGCCATATAAGGAAGTGGTACACAATTAGCAGTGAAATTTGAGAAAAAAATCTGGAAATTCAAGATGCCGTGAGAGCTACATTGACAAATGGTTGGAAATTACGAAATGAAGCCTGGTTTGCGGACTTTAAAACAGGTTTTCCGATGTTTCACAATTAGGGAGACACAATCTGTTATATTTTTGATGGAGATAATATTTATGTTTCAACCCTTGATTAAAAAAAGCACAGGTAAGAAATCTGTGTTTCAGATGTAAGAATCTTGTTCCGGATTATCTGACAGGCCTACAAATTTTATGTATGTAACTCAAAGAATTACATCTTATAATAAATCTACTCTTACTCTACACTCATAGACACAATTATATATCTTGCTAAGGTACCTAAGGCGCAGAAAAATCCAACAATTCTAGTCAAATTTCTACTTATTTATACGTCATGCAACAAAAAAGACATGAAAATGGCTAACTTTAAAATCTGTTTTTGTTATAAATATACTACATCTACTTATAATATTAAATGTAGCCACATACACATAAAATTTTACATTATATTAAACGCAATCTAAACTGTTATAGTGCAAATACTACTATCTAAAGACTGCTATTGAATATGAGTATCAAGTCTATTTATAACAATGGTTGAACTGATTTTACATCCGCAACGTTATGTTCGAGTTAGTATTTTCGTACCTACTGAGGTGAGTTGAGTAGGTACTTTCGTTCTATGCAGCAAATAATGTACCCGTAATTCTCAAGTAGTTTCACCCCATAAGAGGCAGAATAACCCATTTCTCTAGAAAATCTTTATAACATTATTCAAAACTTCTGACAAAACCCATCAATCGGGTGATTCTTCATAGATGTTTTTACCCAGAAATACATACATATAAAACAAAAAGTCAATTGCTTTTTATAAATATTCAGACTTTTCCTTAATCCTAACAATATACCTATTTACTATTGTGATATTTTATAAACAGGACGTAAAAACCAAACAATATTATTAAAAAAAACTTTAGTAGGTGGTTACTTACCGTATCAGCATCACTTTCCTCCGTAGCCATAGCGACTCTCTTATTGAATTGCTGTTCAGCATTATCCAGTTCTCTGTTCAACTCTAAAGTTTCCAGCTCCAGCTGCGGCGAGGCCTGCAGTTCCTCAACGCTTGGAGACGAGGGCTCATGGTCTGAGTAGAGGAGGTGACGAGCTGGCATCTTCACCACGAGAGGTCTGAAGTTCACCCTGTTGGGACCTGCAGGTGAAGAGCGTAAACAGCCTTTAAATACAATTTTGGATAGTTAACTAACGTTTAGATCAAGAAGTAGCTTAAGGTTTAAAACACAAAGGTAAAGGCTTCTTTGAAGACTTCTCGTCTTTGGCAAGGCTTTTAAAGCATACGAAGTTCAAAAACATTTTTTACGATGTTAATGCGGTCTTAAAACGAACATACTCATATTTATTTTGGTATTGGCACCAAACTTACTGCTTGTAAGATTTAAACTACGCTAATTTGGCATTGAATGTGAATGGCACACGTTCATTCTTTCATATTATAATCTGCCTATTTACATAATCTCGTTGGTATTACAGGTTACGCAAGTGATCTTGCTCCATACATTTCTCAATTCTGCTCAAGTATTATGCATGGGCATTGATTGACGTAGAAACCTGTGCACAATATTTTGGGGTGTCTCCAATTCAATTATTACTAATGGAAACAAAAAAAGACATTGATAGATATTTAAAACAAGCTTAATATCGTGCCATATGCTTCTAAAATTCCAAGTAAAGAAACCTATGTACCTACTATTGAATATACCTGCTTCTAATCTTGTTGACAAAAACATTATTATTACATGTTTGTATGTTACTGGTTCGTTAACCTTACCTTTGGCATCGTCCCTTTGGAGTTTCTTCATTGCCTCCCTGGCCGTATGTAAAGTCTGCGAAGTGCTTGCAGAAATAGGTCTCATGGATATTTTTTGAAGTCCACTACCTGGTACCAGAGATGTGACCACTCTTTTAGGTTCATCCCTTTCTGGGCTGCTCCTATATTGACCCAATGATTCATCTTGATCGGCATCTATATCTAAGAAACAATCCTCGAATTGCTCGAAGTTTTCTAAATCGGAATCTAGCTCACTTCTAGAGCCGTGTGATTTAGGCCTGTAAAAAGAATCCGAGTTTCGTCTGTAGTCTAATTGCTTCGATTCGGGCGAGGAAAAACTTCGCATCACGTAACCCTTGTGGTGTGCCTGAGGGGACATACGCTCTGGCTCATTTTGTGTGGCAGGTGAGGAATAGCTTCGAGGCAAAAGGCTTTTCGAGTTGTGCATTTTGCGTTGCTGTTGCTGGGTTTGCCTCATTGATATCAAACTCTTTCCTCGACCGGGGGATGAAGCCGGAGCTGGATCTTTACGCCGCATGATGTGGCTGTATCTCCAGCACGATTTACGTGTGCAACTTTATGGATCTCGGTTCGAACTGATGAACAAATCTGCAATACTCTCGCATGTAATTTTAGTCTGTGCTTTATGCGTGTCGATTTGTTACAGATCGAATTTCGATATCGGGTAACAAGGCCGGGTGCTGCCAGATGATATATCATATGGTAAGCAACGGTGGACACGAATAACTTGGTGATACAATTGAATACACATGGCAATTTAATAAGATTAGGTAGATGTTGGTCCACTTATGCTAAGATGCACGATAAGAGTCAAAATTTAATCTGAGGTTCACGTTTTATGAATGCTCGTTTCTAAACACTGATTCAATTATTAAGTAGGTATGTGACTACTTGCCCACGTGTTGACTCCAATAAAAAACTGATTTAAAGTTCTATCTTGTTAGAATTCTTTTACTTTTGATCAGCTGGAACTAAACTTTGCAAACAATAAACAAATTTTAAAACACTCGAATTTTTTTTTATCACAACATAAAACACGTGACGTATGTACATAAAGTTGAGCTTTAATACACAAGAGCTTACTCCACGAAACACGAAGAGCCTGCGTACGCGCACCCGTAGGCGAACAACTTTCTCTTTAGTAGATCGTCGTACATATATTTAATTTACTACAATTTCGAGGACTTCGAATTATTCAAAATATAACAGAATTTTAACTTAACTTTCTTTTCCATTTCAATTGAATGTTGACTGTTGCTTTTCTTTGTAATATTGGTTATTAAAAAAGCTTCCTTCATTTATCGATGGTTTAGAGTACCTATACAGAAATAGATGTTATAAACAAAGGAGGTATGTTTTGAGGCAAAAGTTAATATTATATTTATTTTTTCTGTTCTGCTAAATTTATAATGTTATTCGACTGACTATTTATCTCAGAATCATCGATTATGGTTTTATAAGTATGACAAAATTAAGTGTTCGAATTGTCTTAAAAATATATGTACTACATACATGCTTAAAACTTTCAAAGATTTATAAACTTTTGAGTAAATTCCTAAGGTCGTCCTTGTTTTATGGAAAAAATATAGATTTACAAATAAGAGCCTACATTTTAAACGGTTAATAAATTTATTGTTTACAAATTTTGCTCTAAAATGGTCTAAAATAATTGCTCATGTCTAAAAAATTGTTAATGGTCTAAAAATCTGCTGAATACCAATTCAGCAGATTTTCTTTAGAAGCACTCTCTGTTAGCAACAACCTAAACTAAAAGCGACTCTTCAATTTTCTCGAACCTACACCGCATCTACACAAACCACATTATTTTCAAAGGCGCAGTTTGATATGTAGTTCTATATTGTTACGTTAGATGGCGCTAGTAAATGGAAAACAAAAGTTAAGTAAATTTTTATTAAATGCAGTTACTCATCTATTTTATAGCAGTTACTCGTATTTTTATTATTTTTCAAACAGCTAATGGTATGTGATTTGTGAACACTACTGTCTGATAAGATTCGTATTTCTTAAGGCATCGTCAGAGCGTTGTAGACCCGGAGATAATTTTTGTAATTTTAAAACTCATGACTGTTTTACTTCACTTTACTAAGTAGACTATGTTCTATTCAAATACATATAGAACATATTATAGACTAGTATCATTTCTCGATCACGGTGGTAACTGGAGGAATAAGATGTTATATGCACAACTTAATTTAAATGAAAAAACATCAATAAACATGAATTTTGATATAATAAATTTCATAGATTCAAAAATAGTCCCACAGAATATACACCAAAGTAACACACTATTCCATTTTATCATTTACTGTACTTTAATATGTTTAACAATTTTAAGTGATTACATATGTTACGTTTCGACTAGTAAGCGTTTTATATTCTAACTAGTAATAGTTAGGTATTAACGGAGGAACAAATCCTGTTTCTAGAGCAAGGATGTCATAGATTTTATCGATAATTCTATAATACATTGCCACTAGATTTTTTGCCTACATGTACCTATTTGTGTTTAAGGGTTAGGTAAATGGACTAGATGTCTAACAAAAATTTATACTTAATTGAATAATATTAAGGAACTTAAACATAAGCCGCTTTTTCTAATATGCTTGCTTTAAATATGATTAGGAAACTAAACATAAATAAGTATAGTTATTTCTACTACCACGATATGTATTCTGATTGCATTTATAGATTTATATACAAGCTATACCAATGTTTCTAGAGATATTTCTGTTTAAGGTTCCTATAGCCTAAAAGTTCTAAACAAGAACGTAGTTTACATAAGACTAATGATTTTTGTCGGCTGCTTTAAGAAAAACCATTGAAAAACGTTGATAATGACCGATCACGTCATCGGAAGTGGTCAAGGCTCTATTTACAGTGTCTTTGTAGGTAGGTACTTACATTCGTCTATTCTTGTAATTAACTTAACAAAAAAAAACAAGCTTAAAGTTCAGTGTGATCAGCCCTAAATGTTTTTGTTGAAAGCCATTATCGCTATTACCAAATGTTTTTCAAACGCAAATACTATCGACACATAAACCTCCTACCTTACTTAGTTGTTACTCGCGGGCAAAGTTATACAACGTCAGTTAGTGCATGCGCCCGCGCACGCCAGAGGCGGTTGCATAGCGTCTATCCATATAACCTGCGGAACGGGCACGCGCGGCGATTTCTTTTTATGAGTTATTTACGCAAATATAGTGACTGGTATTTGATTTCAAATAGTAAAAAGTAAGCTTTTTTTAAGTGTAATATCGAAGTGTTCGTTTTGGACTTAAGTTCGGTGGGCAGACAATTCGTAAGTACCTATAAATTACGTAAATAAGGTTTGTCAAGCTTGTATTTCGTGGAAAATTATGTTTGTTGCTTTTTCTCTTTTCAGCTATCTTTCTTATTAGATTTAAAACGACAAATAGAAGTTACATGATAAAAGTATTGCTATTTAAAAATTAGATAATGTTTTAGAAAACTGTATTCTAACGACAAGTATATGATAGTATATGGGTATGTTTTTAATTTTGTAGGAAAAGCTAACCTAATTAACAACGCAATCGTGGTTTAAATTCTATGTACGTACAGTGTACCATCTATTGCGACTACGACACGTTTGAAGAAAAAACAACGCTTGTTTATTGACAAACAATTGCACAAATTGCAGTTCCCGCGTAGTTTAATTGCATCCATTATTACGTAAACATTACTGGGTCATGGTTGTCGTAATTATATGTATTATTTGTATTTAAATACAATTTTGGATATTTATTCTCAAAATAGAACATATTCACACATAGTTTGGCACCATGCTGTGTTTCGATCTGCATTGTGGGTTATCGGGAATACTGAAGTTTAAAAGAATATCCAACTTTCAAATTGCACCAATAATTTTACTAATTGTAACAAAATGTGTTTTTTTTAATGTAGCAATATGCGTATCAATAATCAGGTAGGTACCATGACAGACTTAAAAAAATCTTCATCGCAATAGGTATATTAGGCAAACACATATGTTGGGAGCTTACTGTGTCAGCAAGATGCTTGTGTAACTTCTAAAGGGCATGTTTACTGGTTAGTTTCACAACAGACCTGGGTTAGGGAAGAGAGAGCTTACCATATTCTTTATTTAAAATCCGTTATTTATATTGATTTTTTAAGTGCACAAGTCTAAATCCAATGTGTTATTTAGAACCTTTAAACTTCATAAGAGCAATTCTACGATCTTACACTAAATCAATTGCTTGGACTTTAATTATGTGATGTGAGTAAAACCGTATTTGTAATTGTAAAGTATTAAGTAACATCACGAACAAACTACAGGTTAATCAGATTCTATAGCTGGCCTATTAGACTCCTCTCATGTATACAATGTAACCTTAACACAATAAATCATCAGCATAGATGAAGGTCTGAATTAAGCTACATGACTGTTATCTATACTATAATTATACAGAGGAAAGATTTATACTTTTGTATGTAACGACTAAATTTAAAAACTACTAGACCAATTTGAATAATTTTTTCACCAATGGAAAGCTACATTATCGAGGAGTAACATAGGCTAAATTTCATTTCCGTATTCTTACGGGAACAGGAACTACGCGGAAACAGCTGTCAAAAGAGACATGGTGACCTGCACAATTATTAACAAAGTTATCCACGAGCGCTAAACGATTTCAATTATTTTTTACCATAAGTACCTACTATCAAAATCGTATACAAACTAGAAAGCGTACATCCTTTACCCAACTATTCGTAGATGACCTAACAAAGCAGGAATAGTTCAAATAATTAGTGATCTAATGCTAAACATTATGCAGCTACTCAACTTTCGAAACAAGTTTCCTATTATGAGAAAGGTGTTTGCAGACTGCATCGTTTGTATAATTTTTTCAAGCCAGGCTATCATTAACAGAATTTCAGATTAAATACGTATCTAATGAATTTTGTTTGTTTATAACGAAGCTTAATTGCGATGTTTTTAGAAATCGTCTAGATTAAATCTAGTTATAAATGTGTTGGGTAATACAAGTAGGAAATATACCTACTTTTAATTTAACTTTTGAATAATTGAAGTACGTACATAGAAGAATCCCATAGTTTCTTATCTTGCAACTAGTTATCTGCTAATTATATAATTTGAATAAAAAGTCTACATCTAAGAAATACATACCAAGAAATAATTTAATTAATTATTTTTTTGTAGGTATTTCATTCCAAGAGAAACATACCAGAAATAATTTAATTTAACTGTAAGAAATACATACAAGAATGGAATAAAAACATAGTGTGAATAAAAACTAAATTAACAATTAATTAAACTCAATTTATTTGTAGGCAAAGAACGAAGTTTTATATTACATTGATTAAATATTATCTAGTCAGTCTGAGAGAGAATGGTATAATACTGACCTGGCCCGGAATGCTAGACTATTGCATGGTTATCGACCATTACCAAAATATACTTAGTGCGCTAATATTTTTCATTATATCGATGAATTTGCAGGACATATCTCCCCTGTATCATTACTTACATTTGTGTGTCACATAAATTGTAGATTTTTTTTATACCATAAAGGTGGCAAACTAGCATACGGTCCCACCTGATGGGAAGCGGTTACCGTAGCCTATGGACGCTTGCAACACCATCGGCGTCACTCACGCTGTAGTAGTTAAAGAACTAAAATGGTAGTATTAGTATTGGCAAATAGTGTGTACTAATAAATAATTTACGCGTAGTTTACCCATCTAAACATAGTCCGGTATACTGGTGCAATATGACACAAGCTTTTACGCAACTAACGGTAACCTGTACTAGTAGCTCAAGTGTAAGTACACGCGAAACGAAACCCACTTTAATGTTGACATCTCGGCTTATTCTTATGATATAATATGTTCGCTTCGGTCGAAAATACCGGACATTTGGATGGACGAACTTTCTAGCTCTACATAATTCGCAATAGCTGGATGACGAAGTAATTATGCAGTGTTAACTAAAGATAATAAGTGTAATGAGCATATGAAATCTAAAATTTTATGTGGTTAGAAATGATTTCTAGTAGCTACTGTTCTATTACTAATATGCTCGTATCACAATGGTAATAATCACCACATTGAATATTAAGTGGTTCAGAAATGTTCAAAGACTGACATTTAAAATATAAATACTTTGATACTGTTATTTAAGGCATACATATGACCTTAACAATGTTTTTGATTGGCACATAATGTGCGGAAAATAAATCATTTGTCAGAAAATATATTGTCAATTCTAGTTGAAACGCAATATTGCAATGAATTTTGTTTAACATCTGTCTAGGAGAATTTTAGAAATCCACAATCTTGTATAATAACAATAATTATCCTGTCCAAACCGATGCGAATTGACTAAAGACCAAGTCAACCACAAAAGCCTAATGACAAAACCTTCGTAGACTCGGACGTTTTGAGGTTAAAATGTCCTAAATTACACATAATGTGGTAAAAATACAAATGTCATAGAACTTCATGTCGAGTGAACATACTTATTAGTCGATACCAGTTGCAACACATCGTACGTCATTTCAGAATTACAGGCAATTATGTTTAAACAGCGCTTGCATTCCAAACATCTATTTTAATTTCTAAAGAGTTATAAACAACTTCTACGACTGAGTACAATTCTTCGTTAAGGGAATTCCCGTAAGAATAATTCTTAATGTAGCAATTATTTTTGCAGGCACAATCAAAATGACATCAGACGTGAACGAGTGGTACAAAGGTCGGAAGGTGCTAGTAACAGGTGCATCAGGTTTAATGGGAAAAGTCCTTATAGAAAAACTACTATACAGCGTACCAGACATAGGATGCGTGTACGCATTGGTTCGATCGAAGCGAGGCAAGACCCCGGAATCACGCATCGAAGAAATGTGGAAATTACCTGTAAGGCCACTTTGCAATAACCGTTCAATACCGATTATGAAGTAATTACTAATATATTATGTACTTTTTCAGTTGTTCTCTAGAATAAGGGATGAAAAACCACATGTGATGAAGAAACTCATACCCGTAACGGGTGACATACTCAGCGATGATCTTGGAATTGATAAAAAGCATTTAGAATTGCTTTACAATGAGGTAAATTCTCATTGTTTTTTTTATATACCTAACCAAACCATACACATATATCTTAGATGTTTTTAAATAGTCCAAACTTCAGCTATTGGTATATAAATTGGTACACCTACTAGATATGTCTACTAACTATGGTAATATTAAGCCAAATACAAAGCAATGTTTAGGCTATAAGCATCAAATCCCATGAAATGAGGTACTCGTATATCTATCTTCTATTAAATGCCTATGAAACACTAAGTGAAAGCTGTTTGAAATGTGGTGGAAAGTACAAGTATGTACACGACTTAAATCAGATTGTTGGTTCTCGCGTTGGTGAAATCGCAAAATTATGAGAATTATGTTATTGTAAACAATAGCGATGCGTGAATTTTAGCATCTTCACTCAGATATTTTATTCAACGCGTAACCAGACGACACTGCAATTATATGTAAGTTAAGTTATTAAGGGCTTTTATTTTTCAGGTTTCAGTAGTATTTCATTTCGCTGCCAGCTTGCGGTTAGAAGCCCCACTAAAGGAGGGTCTAGAAATGAATACAAAAGGGACTCTTCGAGTGTTAGAACTAGCGAAGAAAATGAAGAATCTTGATGCATTCCTTCACCTTTCTACAGCTTTCTGCTACCCAGATTATGAAAGAATGGCTGAAAAGGTATGTTGACTATGTGAATGAAAATTATGATCTTGTTACTCCTAGCTGTGTTTCTCAAGTTAATAGGGCAGAAGAATAATAACAGAATAATCCCAAAATATATTTTGTAAATTATCTAATTCCAGGTTCACGATCCACCGTCAGACCCCCATGAGGTCCTCCGTGCAGCGAGCTGGCTCACCGACCAACAGCTCTATCTCTTAGCACCTTCGATCTTGCAGAAGCATCCCAACTCCTACACGTACTCTAAGAGACTGGCTGAAGCGCTGGTTAGAGAAAACTACCCACATTTACCGGTAGCTGTAGTGCGACCTAGTATTGGTAAGCTGATGTTCGTGACTGAACACACTTTGCACGTAGTAATCATATAATCTTATCATAATAGATGCTCAAATTAGAACCAATTTATTTTATTTAGAAAATACATAGCAGTGTTTGGTTTTTACTGGATTTCGTGTTTATGATGATCAGTGGTCTGAGACAATTTGAATGAGTATTAATATTTTAGATTACTGAGCCATCCTGAAAGACATATCCAATGAAATCAAATGATTCAAATATTCGTTTAGAACATATAATATAATTAGCTTTCGCTATGAAGAGCCGGCAATAAACTCAGCCTTACTGAATTGTAGCTTAACCTTATTGATTTTTAGCTTATAAAGCTTCATATTTACTTCAAATCCATTTTACATATACCTACTTATCTACACTTTTCGTAATTCTCGAAAGCTAGCAGAATAAGGTAGACGTTGTTTACCTAATAGGTGATTTCAAGAGATGATGGAACAGTTTCTACCAAATGTGTTATGTAATACTTAATCTAAGGTCTATAGAACGTAGTAACATGACGAACACACCTATTTTTTCATTTCATAACATAGTTATTAAGTAGGTAACGCTATTATATAAAAAGTTATAGAGTTCCGGTTTTAGATGACTAATGTAGTAATGGTAAGAGTTAGCTACGACATTTAACTTTTTATCTATACTAATATTATAAAGAGGAAAGATTTGTTTGTTTGTTTGTTTGTTTGTAATGAATAGGCTCCGAAACTACTGGACCGATTTCAAAAATTCTTTCACCTTTGGAAAGCTACATTATCCCCGAGTAACATAGGCTATATTTTATCCCTGTATTCCCACGGGAACGGGAACTACGCGGGTAAAACCGCGGGGAGGCAGCTAGTACTATTATAAAGTGCCCATTTCGACCTAATTTTAGTTTCCAAGTTATGATTACATCATTCAGGTTACTAATGTATGTAGCGAAAAATTATATTTATGCGTTAGAATAACGGTAACAATATTGGTTGTACATTATTTATTAAATGGTTCAATTCCTGACTTTTTTACCAATCTACGATGAGCAAAATTTTATAATTAGCTATGTAGTTAAGTTTCGTTTTAATCGCTGCCGTTGCTGCGTAATCGTGTAATAAATATCCATACAACCATTTACCCATCGAAGCATTGAAGAATGGTCAATTGAAAGGGTTTATTTGGTTCCCAGTGACGCCAGCTTATAAGGATCCTGTGCCAGGATGGGTGGACAACTTGAACGGTCCCATCGGCCTGATGGTGGGCGCTGGCAAAGGCGTCATACGATCCATGCATTGCTACGGGCATTATCACTGCGAAGTCATTCCCGTTGACATGGCTATCAACAGCATCGTCGTCATCGCCTACACGATTGGAAACCAGACAGAAAGGTGAATATAAATTTCATTAAATTTGCAAGTAAGAGAGAAATGTATGTAACTTTATGAATCAATTACATTTGAATAAACAGTTACCTACGTTAATTTCCTTGACAGTCTGAAGAGTAGATAAACTATACTAATATATAAAGCTGAAGTGTATGTTTGTTTGTTTGATTGAACGCGCTAATCTCAGGCACTATCTACTACTCCGGTTTGAATCTATTATTACATTATTACATATATTATTACAGTGTTAGATAGTCCTTTTATCGAGAAAGTTATAGTATAGAAAGTAATCTATATCATCACGCTACTTCAAGTAGGAGCGGAGCATTAATAAAAAATGTTGCAAAAACGGGCAAGTGACGCTAAGGAAGTTGCTTCGGTCAACTAGTGTTTTATATTTGTTTTTACGTTCACAGACCTCAAGAAATTCCAGTTTATAATTTAACAACTGGCGATGATAGGGACACGACGTGGAAGCAGGTGCTGGACATAGGGAAAGCGACAGTCCGCAAGTATCCCTTCGAAGGTCCACTCTGGTACCCCGACGGAAACATTAGACACAACAAGTTCATACACACTCTCTGTGTATTCTTCTATCACATTATACCGGCTTACATCATCGATTTCTTAATGCTTATCTTCGGACAAAAGCGATTGTAAGTATTGTATATATAAATATTAGACATGGTGTTATTAATGATAATATACAGTACTTTCTAACCACTGAAACTTGAAATAGTACACGTATAGTACTCAAATCTAGGCTTTTATTCGCACAGTTCTCAAGGCGTAAAAATAAAATTCAAAACAATTTGTATAATAGATCTAAAATACAAATATGGTTGTTTCTGAGAAATTTTAAATATATTTTTTCTAGCATGGTGCGTATCCAGAACAGAATATCAGTTGGTTTGGAAGTACTGCAATACTTCACGACTCGCGAATGGTGGTTTGACACGAATAACTTTAAGTCCCTGGCTAAAAGCTTGAATCCCGTCGATTTTAAGCTCTACCCTATGGACCTAACGATCATAGAGGATGAGCCGTACATAGAAAGTTGTATGATCGGCGGAAAAATGTACTGTTTGAAGGAGAAAATGGAGAATCTTCCGAAGGCTAGACTCCAGAATAACATGTGAGTATATATCCTCTTTAAAATATAAATAACGGATATTCTCTAACTAATTGTTTTAAAAATACTGCAACACTCCAAATGATGCACATAGCTTTGTTGTTTGTTTCTATATTTATTATTGTAATGTCTTTTTTTCAGATTGTACTTTTTGGATAAACTGGTAACAATTTTCTTTTACCTTTTAATACTTTACTGGATTGTATCGTACTGTGAACCAGCTCGGGTCCTACTTTCCTACGGAGGACCGGTTGTGCGTTACTTGCCCCTCGTCGGTAAAGCAGTATTCAAAGATTAGATGCTATAATTAGTATAGAAATCTAATAACGGTGTATATTCATAAAAACATCTTCGTTTTTTCATTGTATGTAAAAAATGTACTATTGTCGGTTTCCTTAAACGTGGTTTAACAAATATTTAGATTACTCTATAACACGGTGGGGTAACTGTATTTTTGTAATAAAAATATTTAAGGATAATATATGCCTAAAATATAGATAATAAGTTATGAATGTTATCATTACAATATCAAAGATGTAAATAAATGACTAAAATGGAATTTAAAAGTTGTTTATTTTTCTAACAAATTATATGAATATTTTTTGGTCTTCTAATATAGGGTAGATAAATAATTCATTAATAGGTATTCATTTAATCCTAAGTTGTATGCTTTATTTTAATATTCTGTTATCGATATTATTTTCCTCTGAATCAACGTCGTGCTCGCAGATAAAGAAGCATTTCTGGAAACAACCAATGTCGTTAAGGGGTCCAGTCCAGAACATGGAGCCGCAGGTTTCTTTGTCACCTCCGTTGGGTTCAGTGAACCTCCTGTCCCAGTCATAACCGCTGTCGGCTAGTGGTACACCTAGAATTGAGAATGATTTCATGAAAAATATTGTGAAGTGTGTCTAAAGTTTTTTGTCGAGGCCAACTACACTAGACTGTGGAATCTTAAAATGGATATCCGCAAAGTAACGCCTGAGTCTATTATTTAAAGACTGGTTCATTTCTTGGAAGTTAGGGTCTCGACATCCGACGCATGAGATCGAAACCATGCATCACTATCAACTTTGGAGATTTAATTTATTGAAGGTTTAGGTGAATACCTTTAATAGTTTTCCATCCTTGTCCATCTTTGTTGTGGAAGCCAATATGAGAAGCGCCCCTTAAATAAGCCCCCCATATTTTATCCTTAGGAGCTTGTTCAGTGATCTGCACTAAATGATCAGCTTCAGCTTGACTGTTGATGATAGCGAGGTAAGACAACTCTCCGTTACACACGGCATAGGCGGATGTCCAATTCATTGGAGTCAAATGGAACTTGTAGCATTTGCCTAAAGCTGCATTTAATACGTAACCTGAAATTTAACAAAGAGATAAATATGTATTTTTTTTAGATTAACGGATTTTTTTTATAAATATAGCTATCGAACACACCGACGCCGCGACGCGGCAGTAGGTAAGTTTGTTTCAAGAAGCAGACGAACTGTCATATGTTATTAAATATCCTGGGACATTTTTCACACACGGCTAATCTGATTCCAAAGTAAGCTTCAAAGTGAGCTTGTGTCATGGTACCCAGATAGCTGATATACTACATATAATACTTTTAAATACATATGCATAGGTATTATAGATATTTACATCCAGACACGGAACAAACATCCTACATTCATGCATACAAATGTTTTTCCTGGGTGGGATTCGAACCCCCAACCCGCGGCTTGAAAGTCAGGGTCACTAACCACAAAGCCAACCGGGCTGTCAAATTCTATTAGCGGCTTAGCGCCTTGATTGGCGATAGTAGGTATAGGTACTATTCTCGTTCGCATAATTATAATTTAGTCAGTATAAATAAATAATAGCCTATCTACCAACGAAGACCAGATTAAACAGTGTGTTGCGATGCACTGACTTTTTGTTACGTTATCATTACTCAGTATTTTAATTTTAATCTGTATATATGTGTATACATATATTAATAGTTATTTGTTATACAAGAGTGCAAAGTTGCTTTTTGATGACCGAGCAAGCGAAGGATTCTAAAATTGAATCACGAGCGCAGCGAGTGATTCAAAATTAGAATCCTGAGCGTTAGCGAGGGAATCAAAAGAGCACGAGGTGAAAAATCTTTGCACTCGAGTGCAACACGTAACTTTTCATTCCACCTCAGCGAGGAAATGACTAAATGCAAAAAAAAAAAGTTGTATGATATATTCGGCACCATAGAGGTAGCAGTAAATAGGTTTAATGTTTTTTTTTAATTCACAAACTTAGTGCACACGATGTTCCAAATTCAATTTACTTTATCCTCTAGAGAATAAAAACGGCTTTTCCACTCAGATATTGAAGATTAAAAATACTCTTTCCGAGATGGTGGGATGAAAAGCAAATTTATAATATGAGAACACATTTATTATTTTATTTTCAAGCATAATAATAATAATAAATAGTAATAACGTAACGGGGATAAACCCACGATCGAAGTTTGCAAAGAGGTCATCGGGCCACTTTGCTATCTTATCTTAAACGGTTCATAATGTTATAGTATGAAAATAATGGGTTAATTGGCCTTAGGATTAAAGATTAACACTTTCTTAGAGTTTTCCCGGAATTTTGATCCGAAGCGAGTGGTTCCACTTACCACTGTAAGGCATATCACACTTTTCGTTCCACTCGAGTGAAGTGAGGGTCTTTTTGCAGACAAACTGGTATCTATTACTGCATTGTTCATCAAACATGGCGCCGGTTTTACTCATAGTTACGCAGGCATCCCCATTGCCTGAACTATTTGGTTCTCCGGGAGCAAAGTTGCTATAAGACACATCCATTAAAGAGGTACCTATAAAAAGACACACACACATATCAATCAGATTCTAAAATACAGATTAAGGCGAACAACATATTCTATTAACAGAACTCTTACAATAATTATTATTTTAATTCGAATTTGGCTTCTAGGATTTAATAATAAGATACCTTACTACGGATTGCAAATTAATTACAAAATGGTAAATGTTGCTGAACAGTTTCTGATAAACGAAAGAACTGTCACAGAATTAAGCATCACAAAAACCTTAAGTCCATGAAACTCAAGATTAACGAATACCTATATACAAATGATGAGCCTATATTTGAATATTATACCCTTCTTACCGTCTAGGGTTTCATAAATTCCGTCACCCAACAATGCAGACATGCCAATGAAGATGTTATTAAAGGAAATCTGCTTGACACCCAAAAACTTAATCACATCCATAGCTTCATTATGATTGTCTGGGTAGAACAAACTGGCGCCTTCCAGTTCGCATGCCTTCTTCGCTTCTGACCAGGTCTTCTTCAAAGTATTGGCTTTATAAAAGCTCCGATGGTCGTCAAAATATGTATAGTCGCGTCGGAAGAATGTTTGATCGCGTTGTCCATCTATAATATTATATAATTACCATATTACTAATTCTGAACCATTGCAGCGTTGGTAAATATTTCATTTCTATTTGATCCTGCTATAAATACTTACTGTAAATACTGTACTTACATGAATATTCACATATAGCAGCTATGAGAGTTATAAGCACTATCTTCAAACACATTGTGATTTGTGTTATTATCAATCCGTGTGTTCTCCAAGACGATTGTCACATAAATGGATCAGCGAGCTTATTCATCACCAAGTTTAAGTAGGTACAACATGAGATAAATCGGTCCACCGCTTAATAACAGGAAAACTATTACATATTTCTTTGATAAATTGTTGTTATTCTAATATAGTGCAATAACATAATAGAAGTAAGTATATTATAACTAGGTACCTAAAACTTATATATAATAAACAACTTAATTAATAGTCTTAGCTATCCTTATATTATTATGAAATACATAGATTCAAATTAAATTCAGAATAAATTAGTATCTAATTATAAGAGAGGAAGTAGTTACAATTTATAATTAATCCGGCTATCCTGTACTAATGTGCAGTAACTTAACTTTACTCAGCTGTTTAATAGGTGTTTTTGCCTAATTTTAAGAAATCACGTTATCCTCTAGGTAATTTTGGGAACAGCACCATCTACCGAAAAATACAAGAATAATTGTGTTTGGGTTATATTGTCAATAAAAGCAGATTTACTAATAGCTACTAAAAGCTAATAAATATGAATGCTATTTGTATAAAATTTAACCAATTTTATTGTTTATTGAGTTTTATGCTGTTTCATATTTATTTTATTTTAGACTTTATGTACATGTTAGCATAGAAGTTAATAGGAATTCCAGAAGATTTTTTAAGAGAAAATCATTAGCAATGTGCATCCGCAGTGCATCTCTTATCGATAGTCGCGTCAACATCATGTTCACAGATAAATAAACACTTTTGGAAACATCCCACGTCGTTCAGACGGCCATTGTAATACATGGAGCCACAGCTCTCGAAATCGCCTCCGTTGGGTTCATTAATAGCCCATTCACTGTAACCGCTATCTGTTAATGTCACGTCTGAAATAAAAAATGGGGTCTAATAATAGCAATCAGCGTTTTGAGTCGACTACGATGTAATTTAATATACATACAATATATCGCTTATAAGTTGTGGAAATACTTAGGTACTTATGGAATTATCCTAAAATTTGAAAAATCGTTTACAATTACTGATCATGTCCGCGTCAGATAACGCTAAACGTACCTTACCTTTGTAAGGTACGATAAGATGAATAGAAGAACGTAAAATATCTGTAACTGATTTTGCGATAACAAAATCCCTATGAATAACGAAATAAAATTCTACATGATCGCCCGAAATATTTATGTCCCTTACCCTGTATAGTTTTCCATCCTTGATCAAATTTGTTATGGAAGCCAACATGGACGACACCCCGCAGATAATCTCCTTTCACCTCGTCTTTCGGGGCTTGCTCGGTTATATTGACCAGATAGTTTGCCTCCATTTGACTATCAATCACAGTGAGGTACGACAGCTCAGATTTGCACAACGCGTACGCAGAGTCCCAGTCCTTTGGTGTTAAGCTGAACTTATAGCATTTACCTAACATTTCGTTGTAATCATAACCTGAAATATAAACTTATGTAGAACAATGTTCTCTAATCTCTGAACAAATAGAATAAGGTGTTTTGTTTCTATGAAAAGCGGATGGACACGTTGTTTAGTGAATACATTGTCGAACCGCTTATCTTCCAACTGGAACTGCTTATTTGAGTTTAAAAAATACTTATGGTAATTTTGTTTTTGTATCAAAAATCAAATAGGTATTTGCTTTCTACCTAAGACACATCCTCACTTATCATGGTGGCTGTAGTAAAAACTCTATACATAAATTAATTCAGTAACTTTTCTTTACTATAGATACCTACCCTTTTATGTTATACCAGATAGCTGATGTAAAATAAATATGCAACACTTAAATATAAATAGAGCTTAACCAAAGAATAAAGTAGTTTAGCATAATTCGAGACTATGAGCCTAAAAAAATCAAGCCTTCACAATTACTGTAAAATCTGTGACTTGAAATATCTATGCTAGATAGAACCTCATTCATACCACTATACGGCGTGCTGCATTTGCGATTCCACTCCAGAGAAGCCAGGGTCTTCTTGCATACGAAAGGGTATTTTCTATCACATTGCTCGTCATACATAGTTCCGTTTCGGTTCATTATAATGCAGTTTTCGTTACCACCGGCATTATCGGGCTGTCCTGGACTAAACTTGCTGAACACATCGGTGATTGGGGTACCTGTAAAAATTGGTTTACCTACAGCTTATTCTATAATGTTTATTCTCTTCCTAATGATAAGATACTTTAGGAAAAAAGACGGCAGGTAGATTTTGACGCCACCACACTCCGCGTATTTTATTTGTTCATATATTTGAGTTAATAACGTATCAATCGGCAATGGTATTGCTAATGCCTATGGACAGCAATGACCACTCATCAGGTGTCCCGTCCCTCTATTTGTCGGTCTAAATACTATGCAATAAAAAAGCATGACAGCATTAGAGCATACCTTCATTTTTATGAGTATTAAAAGATTACTTACCATCAATTGTTTCATAAATACCGATGCCAAATGAATCGGATGCTCCAACGAAAATAATATCAGAAGGCAGTTTCTGCTTCCACAAGTCCCCTATAGCATTACATTCCGCCTCATCGATTGGGTAAAACAAACGGGCACCTTCTCGCTCGCAAATCCTCTTAGCTTCCTGCCAAGTCCTTTGAATCGTATTGAATTTGTAGAAGCTTCTGACCGGTTTCACATATGAGTAGTCTTTCCTAAAATACTTCTTGTTACGTTGTCCATCTATGAGCAATAGAATTTTGTTGAAATAATTCACCTTGGTTGGTCAATTGATATATTTTTATGATGATACAGTCATAGATATATTTTACGTTATACCGGTCTCGTGAAGAAAGTTAGTTAGATAGGTACAAAACTTTACACACTACAAGTGTATATGGAAATGGATGATTAGATTTATCAGAGTTTGAATAATAAATCTACATTATGGATATGTTAACCTTTCTATTGAGAACTATCTAAATAAAAAAAACATCTTCCCTCATCTAAACAAAATATGTATATAATTTATACTTACATGAAGATCCAATACATTGAACTAGAAGAACAGCAAACCAAAACTTTAGCCAATTCATCGTTAAAAATAAATGGCACTTGTAAATATTCAATTAGAGAAAAGCGTGTGTTATCGACGAATTATTACACGAACTCGAGTAGACAGATGAGCTGAACTAACCCCGCAAAGTATAAAGATAAGAAATCTATTAAAACAGGAAAATGGTTGTATTTAAATAAATAGTCACAAGTTATATTAAGTACGTAAATAAATTATTATCGTTACTTATTTCAAAAAGACCTTTAAATTGTCCATGTAGGTAGAATAACTATTTTGTTGAATGTTGAAGATTACGTTTTGTGTACGTTTTTTAAAGGTAGGTATCAACTGAATTACTTATATGACATTTATATTTAAATGAATTCTGTCATGATAGTACCTCAACTGATAGGTAGTCTACACCTACTTGTACAGTAAAATGTAGTAAGTAGAATAATTTTCCCTATATGTGTATTTCCCTATATTTCCATGTATGTCTATTGATCTTTGGCTTTTGTTCTCGTGGTCTCATCTTAGCTGGTATTGTGATTTCATTGATATATTTTATTAATCTGTTTAAGACCAATTGAAAACCAAATAACTTAGATTTATCTATTTAATGTCGTATGGTATCTGGATAAATAAAAGACGAGAATATTTTTTATAATTTTATGTTGAGGTGTAAGTTTATTCGCATAACAATGTTTCATACAAATTTCCTCATTTTGTACACACCTTTTCTTGGTTTGTTTTTGTAGTTATTATCTTTTATAAAAGTCGACTCTCTAAAATTTTAACATATCGTCATGTCTGTTCCCTATATCTAATTCGCTTCACCACTGTTGTTAAATAATGTAATAACAGAGGATATACTAAGGCAAAGTATTAGGAGGAAAATAATAGTTACTGCGGACTAATAGATTTAAGAAATAACATACAAAATTATTGTGTTTCAATGAACACGGAATGGGCCCTTAATCGCGTAATATCAGCCTTCCCATGGTTTGAGGTGGTACAAGAAGTGTTCGAGAAACTTGGCCTTAATGTACCACTGCGGTTGGTAGGAGTGAGTGCAACTAGTGCAAATATCAGAAACCACATGACGGTAATACTGGGCTGGGACCATTGATCTATCGACATTGCACGCATCACATCACGCATCACATCACTGGTATCAGTGGACTCAACTCAAGCCAGTCCACGAGGCTGCCAATTACACCTAATAAGAAAATTCGTTACTAAATAACAACTAAATCACTTTAAAATCAATTCAAAATGTACATTACTCATCTTATCCATGTAAACAAATCTAATCTGCTACAAAAAATTAGCAAATTTAAATACAAAGATCACCTAGTCCTTCTATATAAAATTAATCACTTAAGTATTAGAAAAACACAATAGTGAAAAAGTGATGATCGCATCGCGACCCACTGTGATATCGTTTATTATGCCTTTCTGTGTACATTCAACGAATGAATAGCGAAACATATTGCGTTGACACATTAAAACTAAAATTGACTGTACATTTTATATTTAATATGTAAATATTTGTACATATTGCACTCTGAAGTAACAAAATTATTAAGAAATATCTGTCGAAACGAAGAATATATATGCAGAACAAAAATATCTCAGTAAATACAAATCAAAGAAATTAGCAATCACAATGTTCGTAGCTCGTACTCTAAGTCTAAGTCCCTATGGCTTACAAAGCTTACAAAAGATAAATACAGAGGTCATTTACAAAAAATATACTTCTACCCAAATAATATAAAAATAACAACAGCCATCTGTACTTTCTTAGATGAATAAAATTAAACGTACATATGTCAAACATATGACAATAGAATCTAAAGGTATCTATGTACAAAATTTTAATGGACACTTGTAGACTTTCCCAAAATCAAGTCCACGTTTATGTTAATAGACTGGACGTGGCACGCTTGGTCACTTCAATACAGTACAGTTCTTAGTGCTTCCGTACATAAATTAAAAATATAGATCAAAAAGGCATTAAAGAAGGGCAACTGGTCGTAACAGCCGAAACCACCGTTCCTCCCTCTTCCAGTCTTGTCGAACCGCCGCCGATCTCCTCTCTCTGTCCCTCTACATCCCCGACCCGAACCGACCCGATCCGATCCGACCCGACTCGGCCTCGTGCTCGTGCTCGAGTATACCGTCTCTCGTTATCGTCACATCTCAATAAGCGATATAAACTTATCATCTTACTAAGGTTCCATTATCAGCTAAGACACAAATTATATTAGGGTATCTCATTACTTATTACTTTCTCATGTGAGATTATTACATACTTAATAAATCTATTACAATTTCGAAATTGAATAATATGTATCAAATACGACCGGCTGTGCACCCACGGAAGCCGAAAACTATGAAGCTACATGAAATACTACGCGTCGAATGATGTATTAACAATTACTTATCGAATGGCAGTTATAATTGTCACGAACTTGAGATGTGGCCGAAGCGAGTGCGCACAGCTCCCTCCGCCACATGCCAGTCATAAGGCAACGTATCATAGCGTAAGATTCTCATGACTGTTTCACATTTATCAACACTACTGGTACTGGTACCAACTGAAATGATATACATCAATATAAACTCGCTATGAACTCACGCACACAAGAACGCACCGTGTATATACGTTTATAATGGCAGTGTGTTTGTTATAAATACGCCCCAATATCTTCGGAGACATCTAAGACACTCCAGTGACATTTTGTGCTTCGTTTGCTATTTTAGAAACGCCTAATGCTACGATAAAATTAAAGAAGTCGAAAATATTATGTATTAAAGCGGACTAGCGCGCGGTCCGCGGTGCAAGCCCGATCGTCTCACGCTGAATTTTATACGTATATTAAGAAATGCATTTCCAAAAACTCCAATCATACGAATTATGTAAATATACAACACACTTAATGGCATGTAAAGAAGACACATTCAACACGCACCAAACAGACACTTATATTAGTCCCTAATCGCGTAAAATGTATGGATGGTGAAGTGTCGGCGAGTAGTGATAATGTACCTAACACGAGATGAACTTACGACGCGGCTATTGGTGTTTTATCTATGTACTGTACACGTAGTACCATAGCGTAGTACACACGAGTTGCGATGCGATTGCGACACAGAAGGCTTCGAGACGGACACGATGCGTCGTGAATATCTACTGAAGAATGAATGAATGAATGCCCAGAACGGAAAACAGGCCTAACGTATGCTTCAACAACGCTTACCGGTAATTGAGATCGATTAATTTTAGGTTCTATATACTATGATTTTCCACTCTTCAACAATGTAGGTACACGATACAGGTAACGCGAAATAAGGCATTTCGTATGTGATTCGTAAACGTTTTACGGGCAGTTTGTTCTTCTTTGTGTATTTAGTAAGTATGTATATTAGTATTATTATAATATGTGATTGCTATTTATACAACGATTAAATTTTTCATTACTGTAACAAAGCAGAGACAGATTTGGGTTCGAATTGGTGTCGTATCACGTTGCGTGCATGCCGACTATCAACATTTATTACATTTTGTAGTGTCTACTACACCAATATTGTTCCCATAGAGTAAGCTCGGCCAAATAGAGAAAGTCAACATTTCTATTTCTTTTATAAGCCATAGAGTAGAGGTAAATCAGCTGCCTTTTTGTACTTTTTTTACATTAATAGTAGAAATAAAGGAATGTTGCATCTAAATTATACAAATAAATACTTATGTTAAGTTATAAAGTTTGTATGGTAATTTTAAGGGCGCTACCATCTAGTCCCACACCTACATAACAGCTGCCTTGAACATGCACGCAATGTCATGTCAATAAATATGTAAGTAGTGGATTCAATTTAATTAATACATTTGTTTTCATTCTTTAGTAATATAATAACTGGGACAATTGACCAAACCTGCCTCCATTTCTTAAACTTAAGTTACAATATGTGCAGACACCGGTATCCTATGTTATTTAATGTTCTATTTGTATTGTATAATGCTTAGAAAATAATAGTAAATTGCACGGGTTGCAATTATTTGGCCTCTAACAAAAAAATAAGAAGAAATCTTGCATTTGAGTTGTTGTTTGATTAATTTGAATTGAATGTATTGGTTGTTATTATCTTTTTAGTATTTATTTAACGAGATGTAGTCGTCGCTAGAATGCGTTTCGAGTCATTAATCCGTGGCTTAATTCAAAATACCTACTAAACAGAGAAGATTTTCATTTGGGTAAGCTACCAATGGTCAGTAGATTTTAAACCTTGTAATAAGACACACTTATATCAGACTACGGTAGATAATTCAACATGTTATAAATGTAATCACAGCAATAATAAATTATATTTACTCGTTAACTCGAGGGACGCGGGCACAGGACGATGGAACATGTATCGGAACTAAAACTCGACAGGACACGATAACACGTCTGACATAAACTATATATAAACAAACATTGTCGTAAATGACCATAAATAACGTCCGCCGACGGACATCTCCCGAGTCGCGGACCGAGTACGCAGCGCAGCGAACGGCTCATCACAATATCATATTTATTATTCAAATGGTTAATCAACGCGTCGTTAATTTTGGTAAATAAACATAACTATCAACTTTTCACCCAATAGAAACATCTCTTCATATATTACTTTTTTTCTCTATAACACTCGTAATGTACGTACGTATGTGTAATTTAGGAGGTGTACTTATCGAACGAAGTCTTATCATACAGTCGTATCCGAGTGACCAACTCAGTATCCAGTCGTAAACGAAATATACGCGGACCCGCGGCGAGCGTCGGCTAAAACGAGACGAGGTCGTTTCGGCCGGCGCCGGCGCCGCGCTCCTATAAACGATCAACACTAAATATATATTCTCCAAACGTTCAACAACACATATATTCACTAATCTCTCGCACTCATCGTCGTCGGTCACCGAATACGTACGAAATCGAGTACGCGCGGTACCCTCTTAAGTGGTAAAATTTGCACAGTCCTTATAAATACGTTGATCACGTCCGACGTCAGTGTCCGTGCACTTCACTAAAACTAGCCAGTCTATGAGCGTTCTCTCCTGAGTGTGTCGCGGGCGTGGCGCGGGTGTGGCGCGGGTGTGGCGACGCTAGAGGAGGGGGGGGGTGGGGGGCGGGGCGGGCGCGCGGCTAGAGCAGCGCGGGCGCGCTCGCCGCCACGGCCTGCACCTGCGTCTGCGCCGTCGCCACGTCCGCCACGTCCCAGATCTCCTCGAGGAACGGGGGCAGCTTCCTGTTCTTCAACTTGAGCGAGATGCACATGTTCGAGTTCTGCGTGCCCAGCGTGCGCAGCTCCGTCAGCACGCCGAGGATCTTGCCGTAGATGACGGAGCAGCGGGGCGCCGCGCTGTGCTGGTTCATTATGTACACCCGTAACGTGTTCAAGTAGTATCTCTGGATTTCTTCGACTAGCAGCGGTTGCTCGAGACCGGGCCGATCTGAAATTTACAATATATATCTTCTGTTAATATCATGTGGTTAGATAGACATTCCTTTTGCAGCTACTTAGCTACAGCTTTCAATCGTTTTCACGCATTCGACCAGCTACCCCCAAAACACAAAGCAATAATGCAAACATTCACCTGAGAATATGACGACGGCGGTGAGTAGCGCGTATTGCACATTGTCCATGGTCATGGCGTACATGCACCTGCAGAAGTGCAGCAGGTCCTCGATGACGTACGCCATGCCCGCCTTGCGGTAGTTGTCCCGCGTGTACGCCTGGTTGTTCGCGAACAGCACGCTGTCCGTCGCCGCGTCGTACCGCCTCGCCACTCGCAGCATCATCACCTCACTTGAGCAAGCCTGGAAACAAAACATGAGGTGATGACACGAATTCAAATATCAATATATAAATAGAATTAATTGATCATTCTTGCAGCAGATTCAAAAATGTAGGTAAGTTCTGCACGGTGCAACTAAAAATGTAGAGGTTTAGTGATTTCTATTGGTGAGGGAGGACCTATAGATAGTTCATTCATCTTCTGTTCTTGTATCTATATTATTGTATTAAGCTGGTGGTCATCCTTATAAAGTTAAATAAACAAAATAAAATTAATTTAGAATTTACCAATAATACACGAGTTATTAGGGATAAATACACCCGTATACGATACAAATCTTTTCAATCTTTAATAAATAACGTTATCTAATTACTACATATTCTTACCTTTAATAAGGTAATCTGATCAGACTGCGAGATCTTGGCAAAGCCTGGTAGGCCTTTCGCAAACTCCACAATGAGCTGCACTGTTAGGATCGTCATCTCGGTGATCTGACGGAATGGCATATCTGATTCCTCCTCTTCTTCATCTGATTGCCACGTCTGGAATAGAAACATTACATTGTTAATCTTAAAGCTTTTAGCAAACGGTTGGTTTACGAAAATGTACTTTAAACATTTATTGTTTTTACTTTACGTAATTTTATTTATTATTAGCAACTTTTTGTTTTCTTAGCGCTAATGGCCTTGCTCATCAGAATGATATATTTATAGACAAATAGTTTAATGTATTATCTCATGTAAGTGAATTGTTTGTAATTCTAATGAGAAATAAACATTTTTAAACCCGAACCCGAATATTTCGGTACTTACATTAGTAACCCTTTTGAGATCTTCATCTGACGGCTGCTCATAGCCTTCCTGGTACCACACGAGCCTCGCGATCAATGACTTCTGGTTCACCGTGAGGGGAGGGATGTTCTTCAGCCGGTTCTGCTCCATGAGCTTGTCCGTGAGGAATCTCGGGACGACCTCGTGCTGAAAACATTCCAGCTTCACGTAGGAAACCGTGCGATTATTATCTCGCATCACATTATGTTATGGTTAATGGATGGATGTGAATATCGAAGCTGCATGAGTTATGTATATGATTCGACATAGATAAAATATGTTTGGATGAGATATAGACAGACATCGGATTTTATTCAGTTGAATGAAGTGCAGTTTTAGAACAACGATATCACGTTTATAATGTATCTCATTGCAAATAAAGTTATGAATAAAGGAATAAACTAAGAATGCAAAGATATCAAGCAGTGCCTAGTCTATTCCGTCTACGTGTTGAATGATACAGCGTATTTTGACGATTAAATATGGAATAGCAGAAACATATGACATGATGAACTTATAATTTAAAGAACTTACAATTCGAGCCGCCTCGGGGGGCGGGGGATCACATTGCATGATCGGAGGCATGTGATCGTCCACTGTCGTTGTACTGACGGGCAGTTTGTCCTTCTCTCTCTGTGCCTTTTTTTCTTTTCTCTTTATCGCACACTGGTTCTCTGGTACCACACATTCGGGCCTCATGCCAACCGCGAGACATTTCTTCAACCGACACTCTTGACATTTTCTCCTCATATACATGTCCATTTCGCACGCGTGTCCGAACTTGCATATGTACACTGCATTTTTGGTCACGCTCCGCCGGAAGAAACCTGAAATTATTTGAGATACAATTTAAGTTTCAACTTCAAACCACATCAGATTTCATACGTGCGAATTATCTCGCTGCAATCAAGGATAACAAAATGACGAAATAGCAATCGCGAACCGGTTTTTTAACGATAAGATAATGTAGTCATGTATGTAAAGGTTGCCTGAAAGGCGGGGGTCATTGACAGCGTCGCTACGTAGGTACAAATGTCGATTTTTATTACAAAACAAACAAGATAGAAAGCTTGTAAATTACTCGAATTGGACGTAACTGGTAATGGACAAGGAACGAAGTGAGCGGCATAATGTACATAGATTATGAGTGTCGAGTCTGGACTCGTTCAGTGGTTGGGAATCAAACGGCATGTTTATGTTCAGGTCGGCTGTGAAGGTTGGCGGAGATGTCCGATAGCCGGTGAATCAAGTAGACGCCCTGCAGACAGCTATTGTGACGTCCCGTCTCGACTCCACGACTATAATATGCACGCGTGCCTCATAAAAACCTCGGCACAATGCGCCAATTTAATGCTGAATTGGCACGTTCGTGGGCGATCAGCAAGGGCCATATGAAACAACTAGGTTAGTAAAACGCAGACTGTCTCGACTCAGCTCGAAATACAGATCTGCTTACGTGGCCAAGCTACTCTCGTAATTAAAAGTACCTACATTTGTGTCACGAGTGGACATTAAAAATGCAACTTGCAAATTAAATTACTTAACATTTTATTTAATTTTAAGCTATTGCATAGCTTTTATCGCGGGCTCTGAGCGCGGCGACCGAATCAAGAAATTCCGTAACGAAAAAAACCTAACACATCGTCTAACGTCGTTTAAGTTCGGCAGACTTCGGCACGGTGTTTGTTTGCTATCTTCTTAACTCTTTGACGTTTTGAAAAAATGGCGTTTGACATTTATAAAAAACAAAACTCAATTTCCGTATTCGCGCGTAATTATTTTGTTTCTATTTCGTGGCAAGGGTACCACGTCATAAAGCCTAAGTATTCAAATACGTATGCACATCAGAATGCATATTATTAAAAAAAAGTTTTACGTGACAACGACTTTGAGTGGTAAAATAATTTTAATGTGAATATTCATTCGTATAGTAGGAAGAAGGATGAAATAATAGTAACAATTTAAAACCTAACGTGACGTGAGCGGAGCGTAACGCAGTTTCTTGAAGTGTCACCCGGCAAACCAATTTATAAGACGTTGTCACGTCAAAATATATGCTCAAGTATTTTTACAATGTACAAGGCGTCCTTTCTAACCTAACCTTTGTTTAAATCCAAATGTATCATTTATTTAGTACATGTAGCGGCCATTTGCATTTCTAAGCACGCGATGTTGGCGTATTGGTACAAATGTTTGTACGTTGGGCCAACATGGCAATGAAATTAGACCTTTTCTCTAAGATTTATATGAGCTAGTACTTATATATTTTTAAGCTATTGCATAGCTTTTATCGCGGGCTCTGAGCGCGGCGACCGAATCAAGAAATTCCGTAACGAAAAAAACCTAACACCCCCCACTCCGACGGGCAAGGAGGTGTGGCTTGAAGGCCGTGCATCGTCTAACGACGTTTCAGTTCGGCAGTCTTCGACAGTCGACACGGCGTCGTGTGCGATTAGACGTATTGTACGACTCTACGAAACTCGCACGAATCGAGACGAGCTGCTCCGAAATCGGACGAATACATAAGCTGCTTATGAGAAAGTATATAGGTGTATATGTATTTATGTACAACAGTGAATAGCTGTACATGTAAAATTTGTGTATGAAGTGTTTTGAATATGAATGAACAAAGTGCATTTATTATTAAAATAAATAAATAAAATTATAATTGCATAAGTTGATACAAAATGCTATGCAATGCAATAGCTTTACCGCGGCAGTCCCCGAGTGCCTCACGTAATTTTTTTTTTTATTTCTATAGTTACCTACATAGCTATGAGGCAGAGCTTATTAATGATGTTTAATGCTGAATTGCATCAGTTGGTTAAGTTTATATTATAATTTATGTGTATACCTTTGCAGCCTTCACATGTGAGCGCGTTGTAATGGTATCCAGAGGCTCTGTCGCCGCAGACGAGGCATAGTTCCTCCTGTTGACGAGGTGCAGGCCCCTTTTTCTGCCGCCTCGCTTCCCCATCTGTACTGCACCCATTTACACTTGAAGCCGGTGACAATTCTTCGCGACCTATAACAAATAAATACCATCTATAAGTCTGTGTTTAAGACTGAAATGCAACTGCGCAATAAAAGCGAATCGACCACGGTAGCCCAACGGCGCAGTATCGAGAACATCTAAAATCGGACGCTATAAAATTTGCATATATTTCATGTACCATTTGTCGAGCCGGCGGGCGAGGGACGCCCGTTTTATTTTTCATTTTTACGTTCGGAGCAATGTTCCTTCGACGAAGAGATGTTTTCGTAACGAAATACTCGCAAGTAATTTTAGGTGGTAGCGTGGACATTTCCTGCCCAAACAAAGGTGCCTAGAGCGACGTCCGCATACTGATGAGGTTCAGCATTCGATTTTGGTATTCGATGCGTACGCGGGAGTAGGTAGGGTGTGATGCGCGATGGAAATGTTATCGGCAATAATTTTACAATCACGCAGTCGGAACTCCATAAAAAGCAACACAGGACGAATAATTATTTATATTCATTAGACTTATTTATGCTTTATGATATGAACAATATGTCCGTTTTACTCTACGTATGAGCAGATCTTCGTCTTAAGTAAACTGGATAGTGTGAAGTCGATATAAAATTAAAATAGATATTGAAATTGTAACCATTAATTTTCTAAAGCGCACGAGTTTAAATATGCTTACATACCTATAAACAACGATGAATAAGGCTTGAACTATGATATGAACACATAATCGGACAAGAGTAAAGTACATTTAGGCTGGTCTCTCATTAATTTTATTTACATTTTTATTGTGTCCATTAAGTCTCCGACGCGGGTCGGTGGCCGCACTGGTAGTACCTTCGTTGCGCAACCAGCCGAAATAGACGATGGCAAAAAACTAGTTCCACGTGGGATTAAACCCAACACAGCTTACGGCGCCATCGACGTTCATCTATAAAGACCTCATAGAAATACTTTAAATAAGAACACACCGCGTATAGAAGCCTTGAATTAAATATTTAATTGAATGTGTTTCATATTCATCGTCATGTTATTAGTTTTTTCTTTTAATATTTATTTAAACGGAGTAGTCATACGTAATTACCTAGTTATATATTTTGTCTTTTGCGAACGCTGCTTTAATTTGTTTGCAGTTCTAGAAATAATCAATTTAGCTTAGTATAGGTTAGGTACCTACCTACCTACCTACCTACATAAACAGTCATACGTGCTTGACAATATGCAATCTAATCTAACATAAATAAATACAATATATGTAGTATGTACCAATTTTATATTTAGAAAAGTTTATACTTAAATGAAAGGCCCACTTAGAAGTATCTATATTATTTCTTAGCACCTAATTTATATTTTTAATAAAGTCTCGTCAATTTTGTGAAGGTAATAAATAAAATAAACACTGTACTTGTTTACATTATCCTACCATTTTTTTGTAGAATTAATGTTGCTAAATAAATACCTATCATGCAAGCGGCCACAATAATTCAGTCGATAAAAACGACTCAATAAAGAGGTCAAGAGCGTCATTTTATCGCTAAGCTATTTACATCGAAATGAACACCACCTACTGTTAATAAGAGCAATAATAACAATATTATGTTCACATTGCACTGACCTGCGCACGATGCAGACATATTTATTACCTACTGTACCTACTCTACATTACATAGATACTATTTTTACCACTTCTTTGCACTCCTATTCGGTTCATAATTCAACGTAAAGTTTTAAATGAAGCTGTAAATTTAGTCGTAATGTTAAAGTTCGTTGAAAATTTATATAAATCATGGCCATTTAGGCAATCCGCTACCAGCAATCCAGTTCTATCGAGGTAAGTTAAATTTCGACATTTCGTACTGTGTACATTGTAGCAAGGCCATGAGGTTGTCGACAGATCAATAGGTCAGCTAATTTTATCTGTTCTTCCTTAGCAGGTTGTACCTAATAGTAAGTCTTAAGACATTGTAGGTAGCCACTTACAGCGTACACATTCACAATATTATTGCATAAATCGATAACATATATCGCAAATACACATCAAAACTATAAATACAATACAGGTAAGTATTGCTATAATTGTTATCAATTAGTAGGTATTTAGAAAAACCAGTTTCCAGTTTAATTATTAACTTCAAGTAGGTATGTCGTAACAGTGCAGTCTAAACAAGACTGAACTTCCATAATTAGTACCACTATCAAATCACTGTCCGTGAAAAAGAAAGCTAATCAAAAGTTGAATGCACGGATGACCGAGTCAGTGTGTTATGTTATTACATCTCAGCTGTTCAGTGTGTTGCGCCCGCGCATTGGAAGGTCTAGTTCGTGATGCCTCGGCATATCTCGGGCTTGGTCGGGTGTGCGAGCGAGAGGCTCTGCAAGAGCGACAAGTGGGGCGCGAGCGTCGACCGGGGGCAGCGTGCGGCCTTGACTCTTGCGTTCCCCCTCTCCGTCCCGCTTCCTCGGCACGCTCACCGCGCAGCCACATTATTTATGATAGCATCAGAGCTCGAAGCAAGCTCGCGATTCTCTACTAACTAATAATAACTCGTTTTTCCTCTCACGCCACATTTTTTAAGCTTGAGAATTTCTTTATAAGAACTTTCAAGTAGTTATGTACCCACCATCCAAACTAGGCAACCTCTGAAGGTAATGATTTAATGCTTCTCAGTGACAAAAATATAAAAGATTTTGCGTTTATAGAACGCTTTTGTGTATTGTGCATAGAATATTGCAAAATCTTGAAAAGAGAGAACAGGCAAGTGTTGATTAAACAATACCAAACTTTCACTGACCCCAGAAAACAGACAACGCAACGCAACTCAACGCATTTCGCAGGCGGGCCGCGTAAGCTACTAGCGAAAGTTGTCCAAAAGTAGGTATTGCACAAGCCTACATGGCACACGTAATTGAAATTCGGGTGCGGCGAAAGTTATCTCTATGCGTCGAGGCACGGTCGAGGTTGTGACATCACTTCGCTTGAATAGTTGTAGGGCCGCTTGGCATTCGTCAAACACGTTTGTACAGAGTTATACCAACCTATGGGAGACGTCCACTGAGATTTCTTAATCGTAAATCAATATTCATTTAGTTATAAAAGAAATAAGATTGAACAAAAACGCTAAGTATATCGAAGCGAACAGCATTCCAAAAGGCGATATATGCGTCGCGCGTCGTGCCGACACTTGTTGCTTCTTCTCTAGGTACCGTCCAGTCCACGGATGACAGAAAAAGAAGCAGAAAAAAGTGTTGTACACGTGATCGATGCATCAACTGGGCGGAGACTCGCGATGTTACTTTCTACGATACTTTCTAGCAAGAGATGTGGGCCGGAGCCGGCGCAACTAGAGCGATCGGTTTCTCCGCGCGCCGGGAAAATCGGATTGAAATAGAAATCGCAACGCAGTGGAAATCGCCATTTTCGCGTCACACGACAGCGTGGAAACGTGTCTAATGAATATTATAAAATGCATCATACTTCACATGCATGTTATTTGTTGAGGTACCTACTGATAACGGTACCTAACGTCTAGATATGGTGATGTTTTATAGATAGCGTATTTTCAGTTTTAAATAGAACAATAACTCTGTAAAAGCGCAAGTAGATTAACGGTAGGTGTGTGTAACGATTTTAAATTCAGGAGGACGACGTCAGGAAACAGATCATCTGCAGAGAGGGATCTTCAGTTAGGGCGGACGCATCGGGCGGACGCACGTGGAAGTGTTTACATCCGTCGGAGCATTCGCCCGGACTCCGGAGTGCACGGAGCATCCGGCGCTGAGCACACTAACTACTAAATACCTATGTAAAATTAACTTCTGAACACTTTCAGCCTCTGATTAGGGATAAATAGGGTTAATTTATAGTTGAAAGACTCATTAGAATTTTGAATTTATTTTATGACATTTGTAGAAGTTATAAGCCAAATGAAAACTTATACATAATATGCCGTACATAAAAAAATACCTAGCTCAGTAAATTAGAAAGTGGTGGCCATTATCACGTACACATACACAGCATAAGTGAAGTGAACGTAATGGATATGCCACAACTCCCCATCAGATTGTTCCGTTTATTGACAGTGTTGGTTATGTCAAGCCCTCTCTCTTCCTCATACCGTACTAAATAGACAAAACTAGGTATGTCGTCTCTGTCTATTCCCCAATATAGTTGAACGCACCCACGCTCCGCGCCTTTTCGAGTAAACATGGGAATGAGTAAATAGAAAAGGAGGGAGATATAATTAGAATAAATGTTGTTTGGTTCCCTTCAACTGGAATGAGAATTTAAAAACCTTAAATGGAAACCAGATGATATAACTTAGGCAGAGCATTATTAAACCATTACTATAGTTGCTCACAGCATGGTTCTAATCAATTAGCAGGTGGTATAGATTTCTTTAAACCAACCGTCGGATAATGAAGGCACTTGTTGACAATTAGCTAGCTTGTGGTTGTGCATAATATGCACGTTAGTTAGGTAAGGCTAATGCGCAGCAGACCATTATCAACATCAACGTTATCGCTGCCCTTGCCTGTTCACACGCAGACATGACCTCGTGCTTACGGAGCGCAGCCGTTGACACCGTCTCACCGTCCGTCGACGAGAGCCGAGATTGACAACCTTCTGACTCCGAAACTTTTTTTTATTATTTAATGCAACACATAATTATTACCCTCATTTTGTGGAAATATAGAAACAGGAAAGTAGGCCAAGGCTCGATTAGCTGACGTCACAAACTTTATCGTCCGACTAAGGACTAATTAATGTGACCAGCTCACCAACTGGGTCAACGACTCTTTGTTCCGAGAGCTGATAAAGCGTTTACTAAATTAAGACACTGGGTCGATTAATCCACACGCTTATTAATTTCAAGAACGCGGCTGCGATATGTATATTGCAAGGTTGATATCGTGGCTAAATGGTAGCCTAACATATTATTTACAACTCGCTTATACGTTATAGCGCAGTCTAAGTAGGTCATTAACATCTAAATTCCGAGAATATTGAACGTAAACGAGGAAAATAATGTTGATGTCGCAAAAGTAGGTCACTTTCAGCCAAAGGCTCAAAATAACCATAGTTGGGTCATCACAGTGACCGATGGAGTGACATGCAATGGTAAAAAAATGTTATATATTTTTTATCTTTTAATTTATTTGTACAAATGCTAGCTTAAATGATTTTCTTTTTAAGACAGACTTCAAAAAGATATTTGAAACGATGGAGATATCTATATTTTCTACAGCATTTATGCGTCCGGGTATATACGGGGTCGGTAACCGAGTATCAGTAGAGATAAGTCCACGACGAAACGCTTATCAAACCGACAAAGAACGCTATTGTTTTCGACGAATTTGACGACGAGCTAGTTGTGATTGATCCAATCACGTGGCTGCACGTATTTAAAAATACATACGTATGAACATCGATATATATGTACTACGTACTAGATAGGGCGTTCCGAACACTCGCTTTTATCAACTCAACTGAACTGCAGTCCCCACACCCGACTTTAGTGTGGCTTCGACATTCATTCAGTGCGGGTGCGCACGGAGCAGCGTTAATAACAACGATAATCCGAATCAAAGTAGACCCTGGACGAAAATAACTAGTCAGTAGTCAACTAAGTAAAATTACTACCTGTTTAAGTGAATTAATAGGTGATAATTTCGTAATTCCAGAGTAGAAAAACAATTTATCTATTTAAATACCACGCCATTCTACAATCATATACTTAAACGTGCAGATGTTCCCTTAAAACTGGTTGTAGGTAAAAATATGTAACTGAACACAGACTTGATATGTTTTTTTAGAAAGGTTTTAATTTGATTAATTGTTAATGAGTTTTTAATTAGTAGTGATAGTTTGATATTTTGAATAATTGTTTTATGTTAATTCAAGCCCTGGCCCGTACCTCTGAGTACTCATTTAAGCCATGTGAAGTCCGCCAATCCGCACTAGGCCCCCCTAATATTAATATAATACATTTTGAAATCGAGTTTTATTCTAATGAAGTTTAGAAGGTAAAAAAGATGTGTCACATCTGCGGTGTGAACTCTATAGGGACGACATCTTAGTGTAGTTAACTGAACGAAACGCGTAAGCGCCATGAAATTTGCGGCGCTTACGACGTTTTGGTCGCGAGAAAACTATACTCTAAGCAATCTAGCGCTGTATCTTTTAAAATAGTTTGGTTAGTTGACACAGCTTTATACAGCGCTGCAGCGAACTTTAGTTCTAACTCTTACCAGTTTTTAAACAAATGTTTTACATGAACGTTCTTGTCTATCGCTATACGTCGATGCGTATGAAGGAAACACTCATAATTTCAGAGAATTCAGAAAATAATTTGTCTTCAAACAACATTATAAACATTAAATAAGAATTGCAGTTACACTAAAATAACAGAAGGATACAAGGAAAATAAATACATCACCATTCTCAATTAAAAAGTGTAACAAAAATGTTGAGTCATGAAGTATCAAAACAGAAGTGTACATACCTACCTATATACATATGTATATTTTAGTTTTATGATAAACATCATTTCAGAACAGTTCTCAGGGGATTTTGAAGGTGATGGCAGAGATAATAAGTAAATACCTACTTGGAAACTTTTTCTGACAAACACATATACGGAAGTAGTAATAATATATTCTATCAGATACTTATGTTGCAATGTTATAAAATAATATTTAAGTATATTGAAGTGGTCATGCCAGCAAGGCCTCCGCCGCGTGACCAGGCCTCAGTAACGAGCAAAAACTCTAAAACGACATTCGAAGCGGAGATGGAAAAAACAACCGATCGTATCTTTTGTACCGAAACTCCATTGTACAGTCACTTACATTAGCTTTTGAATTACACAATATTTTGGTCGATATTTAGGTATACGTACTCATATGAAGATAACACAAAGCAGTGTAAAGCTCATCTGATTGTTAACCATGTACATCCAAACCCTCTTAAAAGTTTTTAAAAACTTATAACCTGCCATTTTTGAGATATCACGTAAGCAAATGATTGTACCAAGATGGTACCTACTTACATAGTTACTATATATGCATATAACTAAATGTTTTAATACTGCGACTTCCAAGAACAAACATAAAAAAGTAAGTGGTTCTTACAAAGTTATAATAATGGTAGAGTAGTAGCCAGAATAGAAATGAAATGGACATATAACAATAATCATAACAGCTACATACGTTTTCGCACATGAAAATGATGAGACAGAAATAATTGTGGAGTGAGGCCCATCCCGTGAACTGTGTCATGGGCTCGACCCACGCTCGGCGGAAGGTCGCCCGCCCTGCTCAACGGAGACTCGTCTCATTACTCAATAAACGTGAACCGACAACTCCAAAGAATCGAATGAATCAAACGAAATTCTACTCCAGGTCATCCTTCTACTTCCTCACAGATTTATCACTATGCAAGTATATAAATGAAATCATAGTATCACACACTTCAGCATGAGTTATGAGCTTTAACAAAAACCCTTTCTAACCCCACACGAAATTCGGTGAAAGGCATGCCACGTTAAGTACACGTTGGTAGCGAAGTAATAATAATCGCTGCTGTCAGTTTGATGGATGGGCCTGCAATGACGAGGCGGTAGATATAGTAAACTTTCCCCCTCCCACTGCGTCCCTTTCATCCATTCAGTGCCGTTAGTGCTTAAGGCAAGCAAGAGTTTGTAGCAAAGACTCGCTAATCACCTCTCTGATTCGCAATCAAAAAGATAGAGCCGAAGGAAACATATACTTCGATATCGTTCGTAGCTAAAAGATGCTTAGTTCCACTACAGCAACGTCTACCGTTTCTAAAATCATTACAATTCAATGTGTAACTACAAAATAATTTTAGTTCAGATAAATCGCTAAGGTGGAAAATTCTATTAAATTAATTAAGCAGACAAATTAGATTTCGATCGTGTTCACAGAGTTCGTTTGCTACCACTTACGTATTTATGAAGGTAAATGTTTCAGTTCGAGTTTCCTAAATTTATTTGTCACAGCTGCTGTTTCTCAGCGTGTCGTCGTATTGGTTCAGAGGGCGAAGGTGACCCCCTCTCATTATTTGAACTTACAAGTTTATTTTAAAGAACAATAGTTTACAGATGGCGGATAATTTGAAATAATGAATTATTAGGAATAAGAAACATAGATTAGAAACAAAATCACGTCTGCGGCTAGTATGACTGTACGAATTGACCTTATCAATAAAAGCCAGTAAAATTTTGAGGTGTCTTGCATGATATAAGTACCTACCTATAACATAGAAATTACAAGAACAAAAAGTATACCATAAAATTCACTGTTACCAAAAAGTACGTAGGTACTTCACTAATATACTCTTTTGGGTACAGTTTATAGTAAAACTAGCATGTAAGTCACATAGCCTTAATGTAGGTGTCCAATTGCTAATCGCATTCGAGTTTAGAAGGCTGTTAGTGAACATTTGCTTAATTCATAATTGCGAAACGTGCCTGTCTATAAAACTCGAATCGGTAAGTATATAGGTACCTAATTGCGTTCGTCCGTTGAAAATAAATAATTCAAGGTGTGATGACACAAGTTTAAGTTACTAAGCAACCGGTTAACCAAAAGAAAAAATACCATTAGAATGACAGGAATAACTATTGGCTTTAAATGGTATTTAGTTACGAAAGAAAATCAAGGTAGGTACTTAATGCTAATATTATTTATGTTGATTGTTCGGTGTCAGCATTAATCTTATTAGTGCCACCGCAACATTGCCGCAGATTTAACGAGCTCCAATTGGAATTCCATAGCAACGAAGTTTTATTACGGAGTGCTACTGAAACAAAATACATTGTTAGCGCATTTGCAATCGTTCTTGGGTAGTGATAGCCAGCACCGGAGTAGTTAGGTGTAGTTAGCGAGAGCAAGAGCATTCCTCGAAGCCGGACGGACCGGTTCCAGACTGAGGCTGTTTATGGCCGGACCAGATATAAATAGATGCGCTGCAAACCATCCATCTTCATGCTTTAGTTTTTTTCTGTATCAAACAAAAAGTATATGAACAGCATCGATTTAATCAAATAGGTACCAACTTAGATCGTATCTTACTTTTTACTCACGAAGAACAAAACGTTATTAATTGAAATGCTGGTGAGCGAGTGATCAGTTATTAATATTGGCGGTTGATCGTTCTTTATTGTTTCAATACCGGATATCTTATTTGTACATGTTCCCTATGAGCTGTGTCACCAACAGTGTTGTTAGAGCAATTTATACGTCCATCCACAGGCCGCTACCGGCTACATATCGAGACAATAGGCCTTGTTAAGAGCTGCCATACGTTGACAGAGCCATAAAACAATCTAATCAATGCAGCAAGTAGTCAGATATGGAGTGACGGATTGCTACAGGACACAACTATGCAAGAAAGCAAAGGCGGTTGGTTTCAGATCAATATCAACAGACATTATTACTTGCGTGCGAGTTGTTCATTGCTGACAAGAGTTAGAAACAGTGTCGATAAAATCTGTGAGCAGTTAAACATGGCGGGCAGTTGCTCTCACGAGCTAGTCGCGCTATTCACTTTCACTACGAGTAACAATCTACCCTCTCTTACGAACGATTACGACCAACTCGTTACGCGGTATCTGACCTAATAACAGGGATTACCCATCGTCGAATCCACGAGGACATATTGCATAAGCGACCACGTGGAGTCAAGATCGTTGACCCCAGGAAATGTGTCGCTGATACACTTATATACACCACTACTATCACGCACCTGTAGCCCAGATAAGACCGGCATTTTGATGCACGATAACAAAATTCGACACACAATAAGTAACGAGCAAACGAACACTTGGGTAATCAACCAATAAAAACTATAAACTTGGTTGATTTTTCACTTTGCAATCGCAAGATGGCCTTACTCAACCATCTCTACATTCTGCGTTCGTGCCGGAGTCACCCACTTTAGTCGGCGGTTGCCAATTCGTTGCATAAACGACCCAGTAATGTCAAAGGAGGTCATTGTCGCATTACGCGGGCCGATCACTAGCGTCAGGTACACGTTAGCTAGTTACAGGTTAGATAATTACCTATATCGATTGAACCCCAGTCTCCTTCAGCGTGTCTGTGACCCCGATGTAAATAACCTGAGGCGGTTATACTGTAAACAACTTGCGTCAATCGCTTGCTTGGTAGGCGCGGAGCGGCCACCGCGGGCGGCGTGGCCACGACGCGGATGACCCAGCCTCGCCTCGCCTCGTCTCGCCCGCCCAACCATTGATGTCCGACCCGATGTGTTCAAGTTTGACTTACTGCTCAACAGAACTATTTTCGTCGACAGTATTGTAACGTTAACACAGCAATGAAAACCAATAATACAGTGCATGTGTTGAGGCGATTCATTATTTTTGGAATCTCAAGAATGTGATACAACATGCAAACTTACTTATATATCTTATATTTAGTGTTGAATCGAATCGAATATGAGGATTTATTTATTATTTTAAAGGTACTTATATAGAAAACTTTAAATATATTTAGATACTATACTGATGGATATTTGGATGTAATACATATGATTACTGTGTTGAAAAACCGGTTAAAGTGCAATTTTGATCAAAGTTTTAGTCAAAATAATTACTAATGTCTAGCAGGTTTACTTTACCCTACCTATTTATTTGTGCAATACGATATCGGCGACCCTGAGCTCTATCTCTAAACAACAAGAGTCGTAAATCGTGACAATACATCGTCTCCCTTGTTTATGTCAACAGTTTTATTATAAACGTAAAAGTAGATGTATGTATAGATAAAAAGGTAAATGCAAGTGGATATTCATGCAACGAGTAGGTAGGTGCATAGCTGGTGTGCTATCTACAAAGTAAGGTGACCTAAATGATAAGATTATTTCAATCGCTCTACCTACACAACACACATGCACAATGTGTGAATGTGTGTGATTTGCGTCGGGTTCGTTCGTACAATGACATTGTCGACCTTGACTACTGTTGCCTCGTATATCAAAAGTCAATACACACACATTCATACATTTGGCATCAGGAATGTTGTGGCGTAAAAGTATTTTCGCTACAGAATATTATACGGCTAAATACAATAGTATCTTGGAATCGGTGCAGTGCTATATTAAAAATGATGTTTATCTTTTTAACCGTATGTATGTAGGCCCATGTCTACGCGAACTGATATAGTAAAGCAGTTCAACACACGATAAGGTGAAGTGAATGCCAACGAGCTACAATAGATGCACGACGTCCAAGGCCAAATGAACAAAATAATCATGAGTGTGCCATATACTTTATACTAATGGCCACCAAAATAATATAATTACACAACATTGCTAATAGAGAGGGACACAACTTTAGTAGGACGATCATTTGCTGAATATAAAAAAATAATAGATGTAGCATTTTACGATTGAATAACGTGATGACACTACACATTTAGCCAACATTACAGATCTGAGAATAAGTGTTAAGGATTATTTTTAATATAAAAATAATAATTCACACGGGATCAAAACAGAACAAAATTAGGTTTGATGATAATTTATACGATAACAGATATATTTTTTTGACATAGTGTTTTCTTTGAAGTGTTTGGCTCTTTGGCTCATTAAAGTCCGCTTGCGATGAGTAGGTGGATGTTTTCAGTTGAGGTGAGATGAAGCATGTAAAGACATGTATTCATTAATTAAAAGCGGAACTGTGAAGTATTTTTCTTTGTGAATTCTTTTTATTCTTTTACGACCACGGTTAACTTTCAATATTTCGCGAGGTTAATATCCTTTTTGATACACAATGCTCTTAAATGCGGTTATATGCAGCTGACTTTATAATTTTAACAGGTTTTTGTACAGTACACTTATCGAATATATAATCATGCCATAAAGATACTTTTTGATCATTAAAGAACTGGTAATGATGAGATACAATTTTAGGCGATGATTCAAAGCGTGACAAATAAACCTCTGGAAGATAAATTTGTATTACCGGTATAAAGGTTTTATGCAGGTTTAAAGTTTTAATAGACATGATTTGGGTACGAAACAATGATCAAGATTTAAGTGTGTGAACAAACTAAATTGTAGTCATAATCGCGGTTCGCGTTTCCACAAAAAGCAACCGTAATTCCTTTAAAATAAACCGTGAGGCATGTAATAATAACACATGTTCATGTTACAATGTTCTAGCTGAATGTCTGTAACATAGGTACATTAAGTGTTATTACACCTATCAGAAGGCCATAAACCTCGAATCTAAACTTATGATCTCACTAATTTAAATTATAATGTTCACGTAGGCAGATAAAAAGAAGAAATGTAGAGGTAGGTATATTGGGTCGTTTAAATATAAACCACATTCAACACTAAATTGACAAAAGCGACCTCATAGTACAGTTTCCAGATAATATAATCTTCAAAGATATTAGGTACATAACCAGACATAAGAATTATAATAACAAATACCTAGTGATGTTGTATTTCAAAAGACAGGGACAAAAAGTATCGAAGGAGGAGCCACGCGGAGGCGGTAACGAGTCTGAAGGCACGAAAATGAATCTTATAGTAGGTAGGTACCTAATTCAACTGAGATTACAATAGGTACTTATGGCTCATAGTCACGTAGTTAGACATAGTTCCGCGATACAAGTACGGTCGCTATACTCGCTATTAAAACTGCGAATGTTCCTTATGTTTCGTCCTAAATTACCGCTATAGAGATGTATTGTTTGTAAAAATGAGCGTGTTTGCTATGGAATATTTTTGTTATAGTCGTGTTATGGAATCAGCCTAGTTATTATTCTATTCGCGTTTCTGTTATGTTCAAAACAAGTAGGACCACCAAACATCTGTAACTAACGTTTTGCATTGGTTAGTAGTAGGGCATATATTTATGAAATTGCACCAAAGTCAGTATAAACTAATTCAAAGAACAGGTTATTCTTGTTCCAAAAGCTGTTATAATGCCACTGCCTCTAGTTATAAAGATCATCACCCTACCCTCCTTGATTGACAATGCTTACATTTTCAGGTTATAACAGAGGAGATTATTCATCTAACTCTGTGCAGAGCTTAGTAGGTTATGACACTTCAATTTATAAACTCGTAAAATTGCTTAGAACAGAATTGTTGAAATTAATTACCTAAATTTAATGATATTAATATTAATTAGGTTGGGACACTTTTCACACACGACCAATCTGATTCCAAACTAAGCTGAGCTTGTGCTATGGTAACCAGATGTCTTGTTCTACGTATATTACTTTTTCATCGGCTGCCATCAAACCACGAGTTTTTTGAGGAAAAATATAAATAAATACATGGTGCAAATAGTCTAGAAGATGAGTTTTAGCGAGCCCGTTATGTATAATCATTCGATTTAGATCAATGCTCTGCAAGATCCGGGATGCAGTCAGAGTGCTTCGGTTAACAGTGCCAACTTTGTTCTGCCGGCCTCTTAGGATGAAAATAGCAGATGCTTTCTAAGATAAAATCAGATAGAAACAAAAAACGACCAATTGAAATATGTAATAATCATGAAGTTACAAGTTGGTTGAATTTGGGAGTCTATAATATATATAATAGGTATTTTATATTAATTACTACTATTTAAGTAAGTATAATATAATAATTGAATAAGTTTATTCATTACCTAACGGCTTTGAATACTCGCACTCAGTAAAAAATATAGTAGATACTTAATCAATCAAAAATAAGAGAGAAATAACTTGGGAAAAACATACCTAGATAACGTGTAAACTTATCTATAGGTACTTGAAGTACGTAAACAACTAAGCAAAACTACTTGCAAATAACTAGATAATATATAAGCAACTTAATTTACTGTAGTCATCAAACTTTCCCTATTATCTATGTCTTATACGAACAAAATTTGCTACACAACTCCATTTTCATCAACATAATATAGTACAGTAGGTTTTCCCATCATTTTTATTATAATCATTGAATCAAATACGAAGTTCACTGATTTGTCTCAACTCAAGATACGAGATCTCAAAGACGGTTACAGTGGCCGACTCGGGTTGAGATAATAGAGCTAACAAGCGACGCGATGGCTGCGCGTGCGCACCCGACCGAATCGGGCACTCGACCGCATATCCGCCGCTATGCCTTCCTAGATTCACTACACCAATGTCATAGGGGACTACATTCAATCTTTCTCCAGCCTACTTATTCACTTTTCATGTTAGGTTTTGGATTAAAACATTATATAGTTTTGATAATTAATGTTTCCTTTCAAAATACCTAAATGACTTAGTTTATCTTTCTTCGTAGTCTGTTTGTACTGACAAGTACATAAATTTGGACATGGTAAGTAGATACTCGTAAAAAGTAAAAACCTATCAGTGTCTATAACTATGAATGTGTATAACTATTGAAAAGTATTACAGACATTATGGATAAGTAACCTAACAGTTTATAAACAAGTGCCAGACTCTAAGGATCAACTTAGGAGAACAAAACTACAATGAACAATAAATGTTCGGATATTATAATCAGAATAAATTTACAAACCCTCGTAATATTATATTATAAAATTGTTGTGAAAAACTCACAATGTGTGACGCTCGTGGCCCGTTTTTTTTTTCATAAGTGTCAACTTATGTCATTGAACTCGGAAGGTTAACCGAAGAACCGAGTTTTCTGTAAAAACTGATTATTTGATCTGTAGCTCTATACAAGTGACAAAAAAAACCAAGTTGACTAGGAATTGCTAGATACTATTGAACATAGCCTAGCAATTTTTTTATATGGCGACTATTCAAGGGGTAAAATATAATAAAATAGGCACGGGTTTTTGTTAAGCGCACACTTAGAAAATGAGGGGATCAGGCCGACCATTAGATTATATCAAGGGGTTGCCAAATATGTAAGTACGCGTTTCATTAATGAAAAAAGTGGTCCCTAACAACTGTTAGAGGCAGCTGCTCAGTCTATAGATTAATATTATTCTAACACCAGGGTCGGCTTACATTAGTTGGGAGTTAATAGTTGCAAAGTTGACCAGATTTGCATGTTAATTGTTAACAAGTCAGAATTACAGCACATTAGTACTATTCATTATTCTGTACTTAAACGGAAGGTTCTAATGATCTAAAGTACCACGGCACGGCATTTACATATAATAGCAGCTCGTGTTACGATTAGTATTACATAACATGTACCTATTATTAAAAACTGATGAAGTCATAAGCTATCTCCGTAAAGAGAGAAGGTCGGCGACCTCCTTGATTAAGGAATCATCAATCATGCATGACTTCACGCACCACAGAGAGTGTATCATATTTCACACATATTGAAAAACGTTCGTATAACATTAAAGGATTTTGTTGTCGAATTTATTAATTCCCGGTAATTTAGAAAAGTCTGCCGTTAAATAAAACAGAGTCAAAAAGCCATACCGTGATTATGTTGCTACCTACCTAATAATTTTCTTAGTCGTAAACATTAAGTACTATATCATGATGTACATGAACTAGATAATAATGTATTTACGTCACTCAGTTAATTAATGCCCAGGCCACAGATAACAGAAATAATAATCCAGGCGTTTTGGTTGTAATGTGCCATGTTTTGATGATAGAAGTAGGTACCAGTTAGACGATCAAAGGATAGCGCTGTCCAATTTAAATCAAGTCAGATAGTGGAATGAAACACAAGAAACATAATAATTATACAGAAATGTGAAAGTATAAACGCGTCAGAACAGTAGGGAACAATAATGATAAAATCCATAATTAGTTCTCGATGCGGCAAGGTCTCCAGAGGTCCGTAACCCTCTTGCTGTCAAATAAACAAACGATTATTCAAATTGAAAAACAAATGATTTCCGTTCGAATTAACAGGCAGTGGTAGCATGAAATAATTAGAACTAGTACACGATAGTTGGCTACTATTTATGTATGCGACGTGTCAAAAAACCACTGTGACCTTGGCGCCCCCACGCGGACGTGCCAATACATTCACCTCAGGCGGGGCCCGTGGGGCAATATGTTGTACCCTTCATTTATTTTGTAATGATACATCACCGCTTATGATAGCCTTTTACCAACCTTCTGCTAATATTATTTTGGCGACCGACGGTTTCCGCCTTGCGACGTCAGAACATCGACTATTTGCATCAGTAAGTCACTAACGACGCATATAATGACTTCAACTCCTTTGTTAATCTAAAGATTTGTTTATAAAGCAAAAAAATTTTTACTCTAGTTTTTAAAGTATCGTGAAATTATTTATCTCCTTTAGCAATTAGTTATATACATTTATGTGAATGATATACTCATTGCTGTTTTATTTATTGCTAACTTGTTCTCTTTTCGCTAATCTTCTAACTGTTAATACATGACCATTCTTAACAAGCAATTTGATGAATCTATCATTTAATGACTGTATTTGTTTCAAAGCAAATCGTCCAATTGAACAATTGATGCTTGTCACTGAACGTACCTACTTATTTTTGAATTATTGGTGTGTATTTGTAGATAATAAAGACACATATGGGTTGGTTTAATAGTCTTGAAATACCAATTTTAGTAAATATATGTGTTTTGTTTTACGTCGTAACTAATACTTTACTAAGTATTTTAAGTAAGGTATACGTAATAGCCAGAACCCTAAGAAGTACCTAACTGCGCAAAATGTTACCTAGTTATTAACTAAGCAATACCTCTATCGCATGTTAGTCAACTTGATGGATTAGGCAGCTTTATTATACCGACTTACATAGAAATTAAGGCCAAAGGTCTGAACTTAGGCACCATATTTTTATACTTATTAAGGTCACTGAAACTGATTATTATTAAAAAAAACATATGCCTTAAATAATGCTAAAAATTACTTTGTACGTCAAAACTGTAGGCGATTGTAATAATCCATGGAAATGGACAATGCTATTGTAACCACGACTTTCGATTTTAACCACATTTTCATCCCTTAATTTAGTCACAGAGCAACAAAAGTAGCTTCAAATTTTTTAAATGAATAGACACAATAAAACAACTGCTTGCCTTTAAGAGATAAATGAACAAAGTTCAGGAGTATATATTAGTTAGGAGTACGCCATCCCTTAATAAGCCAACCCGCATTGGACGTCATTTGTACCAAATGCGTCAATAAAAGTCTAAGCCCATGGCTAGTCAGAATCATCACTGATAACTTGGTTGGTAACAGCCAACCATGCGGGCGTAGAAACATTAAATTACTCAATTTACATCAAATAAGAACCTTAATTCATGCGACGTTTATGGACGATGTTTACTTAACAAACATCGTGGTGATGATGTATCTTAAAAAATACAATGTTCACGGCATTGAACAAGCTCGGCTAAACCAGGAAGAGACCCTGATACCAAAATAGACAAACTAACATTCAAAACACACAGCCAGTGACTTCAGATTATGTTTGTACAAAGTCCTTACTTATTGTTATGTTGCTAGACTTGCATGGAATATGTACGTTAGATAGTAGAACGAGTTTATCTGTGGTATAGGACTTAAGCTGAACACATTATTTGTTTATCAGAAAATTATAATTCTTTGCAAAAGCTTAAATATAATAGCAACGGTACAGAAAGTTTTAAGCGTTTTATGTTGCTTAAAATTAATTGGTCGCCTTGCTCAATTAGCTTCATTTCTAGAAAGCTGAATCTGAATAATGATGAAACAATAGCAATTACTAAGATATGTACTTTGTATGTACGTGAAACTTGATTTATCGCATGGCCGAGCATTGAAGAAAGTGGAAATCTGCAGGGGTGACGCCTCTCCACACACGATTGGACTCTTTAAAGTAGGTAGGTAGGTGAGTACGAGTACATTCCTTATTATTTTACCTTCTTAGCTGAAGTCGTATAAGAATAGGCAGTTTATACCACAAATAAACACCAAATAAAAAGCCCAAGTAAGACGATATTTACCATTTGATGTTGGTACATAAATAATAAGACTTCTTTTCAACACGAAAAATACAATGGCCAAAGCTTTCAGGGAAACGTTTTTCATGAGCCAATGAATAGGAAAAATAAACATCATCATCAATCAATAACAGAGCATTTTACTGCTTAAAGCTCTGTTATTTGTTACATTTTCAATAATAATAATTTGCGTGTTTTAAAAGCGTTGGCTTTTGACAGGTCTTTAACGGGCTCTTTGTTGTGCAAAATAAAGAAATACCGTGGGCAGCCTTAGAGAATATAAATTGTGTTGATTTGCCTTTGAAAATCACAGCTAAGCTTGGATAGCATGGTAGTTATTTGTAACATCCTCACACACTATATAGTTATGAAAGTATATCATGTGCATACGTGCCTTGTCAGGCGATGCGATTTACCATCAGAAGTGGTCTGTAAACCGGTCGGACCGGGCTGTAGTCGCTTCGTCGAAACTCCATTGCTTCCAGCGGACTCTTAAATTGTTTATTCTGTTTGAAATGGCAAATTGAATGCAATTTGAAACAGTTCACGGTTTCGGATTATGATTTCGCACTGTCCGTCCGTCCGATACAATCCACGGGAACAATCTTATTATCTGATAACTACTTGATGTACCTTCGAATAATATGATCATGGCATGTAAAACACATCATGAATCATCTACCTTGACTGTTCCACTAACTATTTACACTTTATTATTAATAGCTTCTGCCCGCGACTCCGTCCGCGTGGAATAGTTACTTTGGCCTAACGCTAACTTTCAACCCCCTTCGTTTACGTAGAAGGATGGTCCCGCAGAGCTAACTGATGACTGCACGCGCCGGCCCGGTACATAAAGGCGCGCGCAGTACAGTACTTGAACATTATTTTGGTGCAATGTTATTTTAAATTTGCGATATCTCCTAAGATATTCATTGAAATCGAATGATGTAAAAGGCAATTTTGTTTTAAATGAAATACTTGTGATTAATAACGTATTTATTTGGATAAGGATTAATATTATCTTCATAAAAACACCTTCACAAATAATGCTTAATTTTCGAACAAATTTGTTTAGTATAAAAGTGGTCACAGTGAGCCAACCTTAACAGATAGACATATGCTATCGCGGACTTTTCTTTAGAACTTTTGAAGGAGAACAATTCTGTCATACATCATTTTAGCGTAACTTTAACCGTTTACGCAGCGTACGCAGCGGAAGCTCTCAACTGGAAATAAATCTCCCGATTTTGAAACATTCTTCATTGGTGCTCCGCTCCTTTTGGTGATAGCGTGATGATATATAGCCTATAGCCTTTCTCGATAAGTGGACTATCCAATGGCGAAATAATTTTTCAAATCGGACCAGTAGTTTCTGAGATTAGCGCGTTCAACCAAACAAACAAACAAACAAACAAACTCTACTCCTTTATAATATTATTATACTAATATTATAAAGGAGTAGAGTTTGTTTGTTTGTTTGTTTGTTTGTTTGTTTGTTTGGTTGAACGCGCTAATCTCAGGAACTACTGGTCCGATTTGAAAAATTCTTTCGCCATTAGATAGTCCATTTATCGAGGAAGGCTATAGGCTATATATCATCACGCTATGACTAATAGGAGCGGAGCGCCAATGAAGTATGTTTCAAAATCGGGAGATTTCTTTTCCAGTGGAGAGCTTCCGCTGCGTACGCTGCGTAAACGGTTAAAGTTACGCTAAAATGATGTATGACAGAATTGTTCCCCATTAAAAGTTCTATAAAAAAGTCCGCGATAGCATATGTCTATCTATTAAGGTTGGCTCACTATAACCACTTTTATACTAACCAAATTTGTTCGAAAATTAAGCATTATTTGTGAAGGTGTTTTTATAAAGATGATATTAATCCTTATCCAAATAAATACGTTATTCATCGCAAGTATTTAATTCTAAACAAAATTGCCATTTACATCATTCAATTTCAATGAATATCTTAGGAGAAATCGCAAATTTAAAAAAACATCGCACCAAAATAATTATCAAGTACTGCGCGGGCCGGCCGCGGCGTGCAGTCATCAGTTGCCTCTGCGAGGCCATCCTTCTACGTAAACGAAGGGGGTTGAAAGTTAGCGTCAGCCCAAAGTAACTATTCCACGCGGACGGAGTCGCGGGCAGAAGCTAGTATTATTATAAAATATAAGTATAGATATTTGAACTATTACCTATATAAAGTATGGTATGATAGCAAGAAGGTAGGTACCTACTAAAACTACAATTCATTCAATATCCCGTTCGACTTTTAGTATTATTGTCTAGAAATGACTGAAACGAATTTACCTCAATACTAAGTGAACAACATTTCAAACTCTTCAGCTGTATTTGGAAGACAAAACATTCGTCCGTTCACGAAGTAGGTAACTAAGTATCTACTAACAGTAAATTTCTTTTTGTTTGATGATGTGTGATGTTACCTACCTGCATAAATATACCTAATACCTACTTTGGTATGTTTTTTTTTGTTCCGACCATAAATGCCGCTCTATTTAATGCGTTTAAAGACTCAACTTTGTTGAACTAGAATATTTACGGACACTCACTTAAGTTTTTAGTACAGAAATAGAACTTTGTCGCTGGGGGTGGCGGAGTGGTTCCCAAAGCATCATTTCACCCTCCTATGATCTAAATCTTAAAATAGGTAGGTAACTGATCATTTAGATTTTAGAGTTCTTGTTACTTATATTATTTTTACGTATCCAAATATAACTATTATTTAAAATTATTCATTTCCTACCTAGTTGCATTAATTACTAGTTCATACAACATCAACATTCTAAGACAAACAATACCCATGGCTTGACAATTAGGTAGATTATAGCTACCTACATCAAAAGACATTTCATTATAAATATTTGGGTTATAGGTAATGCGGCTCTTCCTGGCATGAGTGACGTTTTTTTATTGAGAAGGTAAGCAACCCAAATAATTTGTAGCGATTTAGTAGGTAAATCTTTTAAGGTGTTAATTGCAGGATTCTTTCTAGAGTTTCTAGATTTAAAGCCATGGAAAAAAAAATATTTGAAATGGATTTATATAACATTTACCTAGTAGCCTACTTGCGTAGAATCTCGGGATTACTTACATTATTATAGGAAATTTTCCACAATAACCTTGAATATAACCTAGGCGATAAGAATTACTCATTGCACACTGTCCTCCTACACTAGTGGTCGCAAGCTAATCAAACATGGGCACGACGAAAAACTATTGTTTACGATGTAAGAAAGAATAACTAATGGATTGCAAACTTGTAGGCTAGGCAATGCACATTGTGCTGATTATATACGTACTTCTTGGACCTAGGTTTCTTTAATAGTATTCCACACTACTACAAACTAATTCAAATAACTATACAAGTACATGTAGTAGGTACCTAACTGCCTATAACTAGGATTTTTAGTCACCTCGCCCACAATCTATCAGTCCAAGATTACTCATATAATAGGTATGTTCCTACCTATACACTTGATAAGGTTTTAGCTTGAAGTATACAACAAAATCATTCTCCTAGATAGTTTACCTACCTGTAAGTTAGAAGTCTAGATGGCAAAGTAAATACTTAAATAGCTTCAGGTTATTTAGGTAGGTTGGTCCAAGTTATTGCTGTGATTCTAACACAAAAATGGTAATTTCTTGGATCCCTTATATATACTCCTATTTAGTTATTCAAAATAGGTATGAACTGGCAACTGTAAATAAGTAATCTACACCAAAAATCCTACAAAACGTTGTTGCTAATGTAGGTAAACATAACAATATGACTGTTTTAAGGGCAAGGAGACATCGGTTCGTAGCGCCCGGTCAAGGTATCCGGGCCAAAGGTCGATGACAGCAACAAGCGGCTCGCCTCGCGCTCTAGCCCACAGAACGTTAGATATTATGCTTGCCGCCAAAATGTAAGTTTGCAAACATTATACCTACCTAATAACTTTAGATCCAAAAAGCATAGAAGACTATTTGCAACTGACCTGACGACATTGATTCATTTTCCGATTTTGGAGTTGTGGGTGGCATCGGCAAAGGCATAGAGGGCAAGGGCTGTGTGGGTGGTTGCTGTTGCTGCTGCTGCATAGTACAAGAGGTGAGCAGCGATTGCGCTGCGTTGTACGAGATCCCGTCATCGTAGCCCCACAGCTCGAGCCCACCGTACTCCGGCGATGCGAGCGACTCCGGCGACATGACCATAGCCGCCGGCAGGCCCAGCGCTGTCGACGACGTCACCTCTGACGAGCTCTCCTCGAGCATTCGCAGGGTCTGGAAGCTTCCGTTGTTGGACCAGCGGCGTTTCATGTCGGAGAGCGTGTCAAACGCCCCGGTATTCACGATCGCCGAGGGACATCCTCCGGCCAAGGCTTTCACTTCACTTTTTCCTCGCACTAAACTATCTAAACGCGACTCAATGGACATACACCACTCGTCTACGCAACTTTGAAATCTAAACGAATCGTTATCCACTGTCTCGACTTTCGTGCACTCTTAGGACTCGGAAGTCTCGTTAGAGCGGCAATAACTTTTTATAGAATCACAACACAATCCATGCAACAGGTGAAGAAGAGCACGCGAGTCTCACGAGTTCGTCCGGTGATGTGGAGTCGGAAAGGTTACCGCGTTTGTTTAAGCCGTAAAAACGAGCACGTAGCGCGCGCGCGACCGTCGTCAGCGGAGTACGTAGAGCAAGCGAACGAGCGACGCGGCCGCTCTCACTACTCACTGCCACGGTCGGGTGTGACGTCACGGCGGAGCCCCGCGCGCCGCGGCCGCTCCCCCGCCAACCCGCGCCGCGCAGCCGTGGCACAGAAAGTCAAGTCACCGGTGTCGGCGCGCCGCGCGACAAAATGTAGCGCGCCGATAAAACACCCTCAATTTATGAAGACTCGCTCTATCAAAACAACTTCGCTGTCGGTTACGCAACTTTTGAACTTGAGAAAGTTGTGTTCTGTATTACATCAAAATTGTATAATATAAATGAAAGTTAACTAAGTAGTTAGTTTTTATAGCATATTGCATTTTGATTGAGATATAGGTAGGTTACTAAAGCTATTATAACAAGTAACTAAGTAGGTAGGTATGTAGGTAGACTAGGTAGGGCCTATTTCTTAATATCTTAAAATGAAATAAGTACCTATGACTAATTATTATTTAAAACCAATGGAACCCATTTAGTAAAACCTATATTATTTTTAGGTATGATAGGTAGGTAGGCACTTATTCCGTAGACTTTTAGGTAAGTTAGCTAATAATAAATAAAAGGATATCTAGATGGATAGAGATGTGACCTTATCTTATCTACATATTTTAGTTACTTACCTCAATTGGTTTTATAGTCCAAGTTAGACAAAAATTTGTACCTAATGTAGTCGCATCAACACAACTGAAAAAAGTGCCTAGCTAGATATTTTTTTAGTCTACTACTTACTTAGTTAAATAGAATGAAAGAAATAAATCTGCACAAATATCGAAATTATTGGCACAGAAATTATACCTAATGACTTGTATGTTATCAGGTAGACTACAAGGAAAGTTTTTAATCGACCACTATCTATCTGGGTAATAATACTAAGTTTTGTAAACCTAGACCTATATAAGCTATCGCCCCTAATAGGAATGATAAACGACCCAATTCGACTGTTTAGTTAGATAGACATGTGTGACACATTGACACGAATCACCGATGATGTCCTCCAATCAAAATCAAAAAAATAGAACGACGACCTAAATTGCAGCATTCAGGTTATCTGACTGTTGGGCTATTCATGAAGGTGGGGCGATCATATTTATCTGTGCAAGTGTACCGTACCACGAAATTGTTACAATGTTACGACTACATTGCTTCGCGCGTACAGTGAAACGCGTCGAGTATTTTTGTAACGCACCAATGTATTTTGTGTGTAGCGACTACTAGATTAGATTAGCAGTAGGAATGAATGACGACGGCCACGATTGCCGGAGAACATTGGATAGCGTCACAGCATCACGTGTTCTCACGGTGCGTTGACCTGCCAATGTTTTGGAAATACACAGCACAACCATTTCCAAGCTCGGCGTACCCGTCATGCAATGAAAAAACAACTATTTATCTGCACATAATACGTCTTGCCAGTTTTCATATGCAGCGTTAAAAGTGTATAATTTATTATTTTTATTTTAGTACATCTATCACCCATTTAGGCGCGGTTACGTAGGCGTTTGGCGATTTGTCTATTTCGCTTATTTAATTTATTTTTGCAACAGTATAACTGACTCATTTTATTTTGATCATCAAACTTCTATTAGGGGCACATACTGATGAATGACGCGTAAAGAAAAAAAAAACAATTCTGAATTTATTACACTCTACTTTCCATCTGACTCAACTGAAACCAGATTTGGTTGACTTGACACTTAATTTTATCTAAATATACCTATGGCAGCTTTTTCTTTTGTTTATAACAAACATTGTCATGGCAATCTTTCAATGTATGCTATTTTGATGTTATATGTTGCTTGTTGTCTATTGTGTGGAAAGAGTAACGGGATCTAATTCAACTTGAAAGAGGACGTGAAAAGAAACAGCTATATACAACTGAAGACGCCATTAATCCTTTGATCTTGACATCGCATTGACATTTTAGCAGGCGAGAAAGGATTAAGTATTTTATAAATATACTTGCTGCTTTAACTTTAATAACTACTTTTAATTGAAATGAAATGAAATGAAATAAATTTAAATTAATATTGTTTTTGTTGAATTTCACAAATAAGTTACGAGTAAAAATCATCACAATAGCTCAAATCATCGCTTCGACAAAAAACAATGTTCGTGCAGCACGGTTTGCGAACTGAAGTTATTTTGTAAATATGTACGGTAAGGTTAATAATAGATAGAGCTGGACACGAGAATCTTCAATGATGAGACATAAATCAACAAAATCATTATGTTCAAGCCTTTTCGCATCGTCTGTACCACAAAGTATTTGTATTAGTCGTGAGGTTGGCCAGTCGTGCGTGCAACAAAATGCTCGATTGGTTCCTGTATAACCTAACTCTCGTCCTCTTTGCCGAATTACCTCAGGTTTCCATGGCAATTGTTCACACTAAATCTCAAACGCTTACAGGGTTTTTTGCACCAGCCAGTGATTTAACAATAAATTACTTTACAATGAAGAAAACATTATTTCTAAGGTAACCTATCTACTAACAATATTAAGTAAGGTTATGTTCCTTAATTTGATGTGCTAATCCTTTAATCTTTACTATAAACAAAAGAGGCTTAAGTTGTTTCTAACCAACATAAAATAATATTTCACAACGACAAATGCTGGCAATCTATTCTATTCGTACATAAATCCTGCAAGACTCGAACAAACTGCATGATCTATCTATCCAAACGAACGATTCGCTACAGCCTTGTCTTCGTATTTCGGCCGATACACTCTAAACAACTTCTTTTGCAGGTTTTTTGCTCGAAAGGTTTCCATTAAATGTAAATTAGAGATGAAATTGATCGATCTACCGTCTCTACACCAGCCAAGGTTGCATTATACAATAGATAACTACTTGATTCTGACGTCACTCGTACCTACTGCTTTTCGTTAATCTTTACCTGTTTCGTTCTCGAGTTTATTTTATACAAGGTTCCAATCTTTTATAACTCGTTTATTTTTAATACCTATATTATTGACAGTTTCTTTAGACGTTTTATAAATTGACATCCGCTAATGGGATTTTTTATACATACTTATCTCGTTTTAACTCATTTAACTGTTATTATTACTTACAATATTTATTGTTTCCTTTTCGGACCATAAAACATTTTACCTACTTGGGTTGGAAATGTTGGAACAACTTTATAAATGGCGGTTTTTACATACTGAAGAATGATTAATATAGCCGAATGTTGGCTTATAGCCATGAAATCCTTTGTTGTGGCTTTCGGGAGAATGATGAGAAACAAAATGAACATTTTTAAAACTTTTACCTACGTTAGCTAGTAATAAATAATTTAAATTGATATTATTCAAAAATGATACCAAATATTACCTCGTAGAGATCATGATTATGTAACACTCTTCCATGACTTCTTACCTGCAACAAAAAAAAATAAGTATTTCAACTGTGTCTTTTTCAAAATCAGTAATTTCAGGTCAGATAAGTAATAAAGATTGTAAAACCTTGTAAAAAAGATTTACTTTATCAAATTCTTTAAAGTTTACACCATTTCATGACATAAATGCAAGAAAGTCGATTTATCGAGTAAGATCTGCAAAGGATTCAACATGTCGAAGTGTGGCTTTCTCGGTAGAGCGCACTTGAAGCTAACCAACAAGTTTAAGGAGATGGCGACCAGTTTGAATTTTCCTCGAGTTATTGCACCATTTAGAGCCGGCTGGGTAGGCGTCGTCGTTGTCGTGTTTTTACTAGCGATGTGCAGGCGCATAAAAAGTGGACGCGGCGGAATGGTCCGAGCAAGCGCAATTAAGACCAAGGTCTCCGGGTTATCAAACCCGTGTCGGCGACTCGCGATGCCGGCCGCGCCTCGCTGCTGTCGCAAAAAAATGTAGCGAATAATGAAGTCGATGGTATTAAAAGATAATAGCAGGGTTAACACGCCGGCTGCATAGCCTTAACTGCCCACGTAGCACTGGTCATTCGTTCAACCGTCCGGCGACATAATAAGACGACAACGCCTGGGACATCTCATTCCTCTTTATCCTTGTTGCCCACCTTGAAGTATGGACGGAGCAAGAACATCTTTTTGTTCTATTATTAACAAGCAGTGCCAATCGTAACCTTTTTTATCGAGCTGGTAGGTAGAAGCGCTTAATGTTCGTTGCTAGGCTAGCATGTTACTTCATAGCGCTACTTCGAATCATACTGGAATTTTCGAAAGCGCATAGTGGGTCAGTGAATGGTTCTGGCCGAGAGCCATGGCCAGGTATCGGAGGAAGTCAAGGCTGCGACGCATCAATTGCATACATAATGCTAAATCCTGTTCGTTGACTCCCATGCACTTGACAGCCACTGATGTCATTCGCACCAGTGTGACCTGCTAAGGAACCATGTTACCGTTCTTCGCAGTCACACGAACACTTACATAATGCAACTTAGACATTGTTATCTGATGTTACGTAAACATGGACTTTCAGTTACAAAGCTTTAGTGTCACTTTTGCTTGGGTCTATTTTGCCATGCACCTTTCGTGCACTTGCAATTCAACAAGCTTAGAATAAGCTTTCGTGATCTAATATATACGTTATTCGGTTGCGTTAAAGTTCATTTTGTAGTTTTCAATCTTTATTTTATGACGTTTTCATCTTACTGCACCAATACTATCATTTACGTGATGTAACTATCGAGTCCGAGCAGTGATATGAAATAGCAAGCCTGATCGATGTCTGCCACGGGCATGCATTGTATTGTAGTCCCTGGGAACTGAACTATGAAGTATCGGTGCATGCTTTCTGCCAATTACTAAAAGGGTGATTGGTTAAACATAGAAAACAATAACTGTTGTTTCTGATCTCGATGCTTCACGATCACGACCTGGCTCTGTAAACATCTGATCCCTATTATTCTAAATTACTGTCTAAACTGCAGTTTATTCAGTTATGGGAAGAATAAAGAAATATCAAATTTGGAAAAACGGATAATGTTCTGTTTTAACGCCGCAATGTGCCTAAGCGGATATTCATCATGATTAAAGTCAGCGAAATGTAATAATTGGGGCCGGCAGTGCTTTACGAGCTTATTTACGAGTATCCCCACAGGGAACAACTTATTTTTTGCCAGGAAACAAACTTAATGTGAATTATTGATGTTTGTTTTACGTGTTTATGCAGGCTCTTTATTGCGTGCCTGCGTAAACACCCTGGCACCGGCCGTCAGGAAATTAACGATATTATAAGACACTCTTGCTGAAATTGAAGAGTATAAATCTTGCCGCGTAGGCTTATCCTGACGTACTAGGCTATTAACTCAATATATTAACAAATTTATCATTTCATTGTATCACCTATATTCTTGTACTCATATATTTCTCATAGAAAAGGTATTCAACCAATGTGAGAGGATGTTTATGTGTGTTCTGTCCAAAATCACACATAACAACTCCAACATAAAATGGCCGTAAGTATTTAAGAATAGAATGTCATAGAATAATATTTACAACTAGACATAAAATATAGATAAGTCATGTGATCATAGTATTTACTCTAATATATTTGGTTTTAGAAGTACACTGTTTAACACTCAGTGCTGTTTACAGGAATTAGCCTGCAATTGGGTCACAGAAACTACGATGCACCGGCGCGACGGTGACCGTTGCTCGATGCGCGTGATTCGCCTGTCGATGCGATCTCTCATCGGTTGCGTAATGCATTGTCCTCCTCCCACTGGCTGGGTAATACAGGTGCGATGACACTACGATCAAATGCAATTAGGACGTGCCTATTACCAGGGATGTGGGAATTAACAAGTTTATCGAACATTTCAGCATTTACTGTCAGCTTTCTATTCGTTTACTTGGTCTGTGTGAAGGCATGCCACGGTATATCAATTCCCAACCAGGATAACTTGTGAGGACGAGTTTGTTTGTTCTGTGCCTGTAATGATCGTGTGTGAAGTTTAGCCCAGTATATATACTATACCATTCACATAGAAAATGATTTAGTTAATTGTGGTAATGTGGCTTTATATTTTGTTTAAAATAAAATGTCTTAAAATATACGAGGTATCTTCGAGAACTAATGTAGTGAGCTGGAGAGCAATTTCTCACGATCACACCGGAACAATAAAAGCGACAAACATTTATTTTACTTTTAAACATAATATAGCAAAGTAACTGACTACCTATTTATTTCTTTGCCATGAGTCGTGTCGGCTGTCGGAGGAAACATTGACTCCGGTAGAGAAGAGAAAATTTGCCAAAAAGTACAAACTTGCGGGTTATTATAGGAACAGATTGACAGCCTGTGTCGTCTCCAGCTTCCTTGCCAACTTTGCAATTAGAAAAAAATAACTCAGCTTCTTAATTTAAACAAAAAATACACATGTTGCAAAGTAATTTGATAATTTGCACGTTTGTATAATTACTTTGAGATCATAGTTTTTTTTGGATCCGCTATAAGGGGGCCAGATGTTATGCAAGTGTTACTTAAATGACTACATTAATTTATGGCTGGGAGCTTGTTACTTATGCTTTGGTCTATTTTATCGACTGACGTGCCCATTACAGCGAGTCTTATATCCCATGTAAATAAACTTCCGCGGTAATCTAAGGTGAGGTCTAATTTGCGAAGGCAAAATAATTGTAGAGTACGAGTTAGACATCAGGCAGACCACCGCGAATAACATTGGTAGCAGCACAAATTGAAGGTAATTATATCTAATTGCGAGTCACGGTCATGGCCAATAAGCACCAATAAGCAACAACATGGGAAGGTGGACTGAAGGTCTATATCTACCTCCGAGTAAGTTATGACTAAATCTATTGTTTGCAGATTTAAAATTAACGATACGTTTTGATCAAACAAAACGTGTAGGTACCGGATTGTCGAAAGTTCACAACACCTATATACTCGTGTGACAAACCTATATCTGAAATTAGTTGTTTCTCGCTTTGATTGGTGCATTTCAAACTATAGTGCATTGTTATCAAAGAATAAATACTTTTATTCCGATCAGCTATACAACTAAATCTCATGTAATTTATGTGACTACTGTTGTGAATTCCGCATAACCTATTATGGCGATTGCCAACGAACAACGGTCTCCGATAGACACCTACGAATGTTTGCCCTAGTTGCGCTGGACTACCGCCAAGGTCTTGTCTAGTTACGGCTTTGGGATTTCGGTGATATCTCAATCTAATGGAGGCGATCCCTTGATTCTATAAACGTACCTGACTAAAGATTTTGTCTGATACACGATCATTACAAGGTAAGGTCGTTTCAATAAGCCGATTTATCGCCCGTTAAGACACTTCAAATTGCAAGCAAACAGTTGAGTGTTCACGTAGGATGAAGCTCATTGGATAATTTAGACGGATTCGTCTGGAGTTCAAGGTACAAAAATGAAAGCTGGCCAAGAAAGTACCGAATGTTATTAGTGAACGTCATGAAATATTGAAATAGTGGAAATACAGGTTCGTGTTTGAACACTGGTTACTCACGCCGGTTGAGCATAAGTCATACGTCGTCGGCCAGGTCACGGGCACGTCTTGCTGTATTTATAGCATCGTAACTTGTAGCAATGATCGGTGGAGGGCAACAAAACCGACCATATTACCGGCAGTTCTATTGTTTGTGCTAGGTATAAAAGTGGAATGGTCGCACGGGCCTGCGACGCCTTTAAGTGCACTTGTTTTAACTTCTCTTTTCATTCGAACGAGCCGAGCAATAATGCGAGAGCTTTACTGCCGCATTGCATTACATAAAACTATTTTCTTGATATTTCCTATGTTCGATATATTTTCTGGCGCAAATGTGCGTACCAATTCCTAACAATATCACGTTACAAATATGCTCTGTACCTAATGTTTTTAAATGCGCGAGTATTTCCTTGGGAATTGCGTGATGTCGTCGAACTAAAATTTATTGGTAGTGAGAACGAATGAGAGGGACTTGTAATTACAGGCGGCAATAAACAAGCCTCGATGGCGAAACCTTTTGACTTTTAATTATTGAACACAACCGACAATAGCTCACTGGACCGAGTGCCTCAGTCGAGGTGGTGCCCTTTAATCAAGTCTTGTAAATCATTTTGCGGGCCGCTCGATTCACTTAATTTTAAATCGAGATAAACATAACAATAACACGTTGTGTGGCTATTACAAAAGTTAAAACAATTTATTCATATCTGCATGTCGGTACATACTGTCTTGTAAAGGCAGTAATAACTTTCCATTTGAGAGATAATTGAAAAAGTTACTTCAAATAAAACACAAATGATATTGTTTATATCTAATCCCGTTTTACTTAAAGTTTCGCCATTATTTTGTATGTACGAAAATCTTTATCTCGTTATCTACAGTAGTTATAGCTCCGAAATGCAGATTTGAGAAATAATTTACTTCTATTGTATAAAAATCGTTAAATTTCCTATGTCAATGTCATGGCATGGCAGGCCTGGCATCAATATAGTTTAACCTTTAAAATCCTGTCTTTCTAGTACTGCCTGGACCTTGCACTGTGCACACCCTTCCATAACACGTATATTTTTTTACGAATGCTATGTTGCACATTAAGTCCGACATTTCAACGGCCACCACTATCGCCTTAATTAAGGCTAACTTAAGTACATGTTCTGTCCTTGTTTAATCCCTATTCTTCATGTCTCACATCCTTGTCTTACATACCTATCTACGTATTAACGATAAGTTATTGCACTAGCGTGGTAAAATACTAACTTTACTATTATAACTTTACTCGTTATACCTAGTTGTTTGAATGCACCTGGGTTTTAATGAATCTGTAATTCAGGAAACGTCACTACGTTAGTAATTATGTATGAGCCCTCGAGGGCTAGAATTTATAATCCAATTGCTTTTTAGTTGATTGCAGTAATTTACTAACAACTATGCATTTTCTGCCAATGTAGGGAAAAATTTGTGATGTATCTTAAGCATTTCATATAAAAATGGCAACCTTTTACATAATTTATGGTACCTAAATATTCAGTATATTATATACAACGTTGTGTTTATAATATATACTAGGTATTTATTTGATAATATTATAATACTACGCAGCTAAGGGAGACTTTGTAACACCTTCATACAGTGTGAAGTGGCTATCCCGAAATAGATCGATCGCTAATGTTGGCAATGTGCAGGAATACATCAAAACAACATAGACTGTCGGAAGTGTGGTGTGCTCGGACATCCATCGTCGCACACCATTCCAGAAGAATGGCTACTTAAACACCGTCTGCTGTAAATTACGATTCAGGATGTTTCCGAGATTGTAAATCATTAACTTTATGTCTCTGTTGTTACACTAAACGTATCATTAATTCTGAGTCAGAAAATTAAACTTGGTTTATTGTCTCCTCTCTAATATCGTCTAACGTAAAACAAAACATTGAACGAAAAGCACCATTAAAACACCGTATTTAAATCCATACAAATGATGTATGAGCTAACGAGTCGTAGGCGTAACGGAACGTAAATATAATAAATTACTTCCAACGTAGATGGCATGCTTATTAAGGTTATGTATTTTTGCATTGAAGCAAATAAATCAGCTCTCCTTTTTGCCATTGTACTGTAAGCTCTATAGAATTGTGTCTGTTGAAAGTGTCATTATCATTATGTAGTACGGTTAGTTTTATATCCTATGTGTATGTGTGCAAAAAGCCGAGCATAATCTAAATTACAAATAGTTATCATTAAGTTGGACAAAACCTGTACGGTGAAGTGAAGGTGTGATTTAGCTACGCCAAAATCTGACCCACAAAACTGTCGGTTCAGTGGAGTTTAAACTCGTCTTTGCTTTTAACGCCTAACCTTTTAAGACAACAATGTCAATATAAATCTTTATCTATGGAATGCACATGACACTGGTGTGTTGGGTACATAGATGAAGGTACCTATGGCATGACGACATCGGCTCATGCACTAGTCATTAACAACTTCAGTCAGTTTGTCCTGCACAGCGACGGATATGCCCTTGAAACTGCGATAACCAAGTGTTTGTCGACAGTCGAGACGAGTTACGTAATGTGCAACAACACAAATACATTCCGTGGCAAGGCATTTTAATCTAACAGGCCATAATATACTATCGATGTGGACTGAAACGTGCTGTGACGAGCAATAAACTTCATGGATAATGCGATTGCGTTTTACTTCGAATGATTTCGTTGGAAATTTGTTTCTATGCGAGAATAAGAACAAATTCTCAACTAAAGTTTAAAAATAAGATTTTGTAACGCGGCCTCTAGCTGACAGTACTTACTCACGCTATTTAATTATATACTTAGGCAGAAGTACGTTACAATTTTGTGAAAAATCTAAAGTTAAATTAGTAAAGATATTAAGATATAGGTTATAAAAAAAATAACGAATTTATCATTTATATTATTATATCTAAAACACGGATATGCAAAAGTCATAAATGTGTGCAATCATATTCAAGAACTAGCCATTCCAAAGTTTAAAGAGGTTAATAATCAGGAACAATTAAGATTGTATGAGCGATCAACGAGATGAACAGAAAATAGACTTGGGTTTATTTAGCTCACATCAGGCTATAAATCTAGACAATTGGCGTAGTCCGGAGCAGACACCTGGGGAGTCGAGAGGGGACGATGGATATAGGTCATGGAAGGAGATTGCGGCAATTCTACATACATGTACCAACCGTTGCATACATTCAATACAATTCGAGCCTAGAATGTTTCAGGAAAACAGCACATGAAGTCATATTTAAATAAAACCTACGTAGAGTTGTAATATCTATAAACAATTAGGTACAAGCTCTAATATTGAAAGAAAAAAGTTGAAGTGAAATGCTACATCAAAAGAAGATATTGAACTTTCGGTGGAAACAGTCACCGGTTGGGACATTTACCGTCGCGTGCGCAACCTTGACCTGGCACGGTCGCCCGTATGGTACCTCCTGACTCAGCGGTGTCGCGCGTGCATCGCTTTGAACTGCACTGCTACTGTGCCCTGTGCGTCATAACATTACCCAACACTCAACCACGATGATAAGAAGTTACTCTGAATAGGGATGCAGTTTACGTCATCATCACAACACAAACTTGATTCTAAAGAGGTCAGCGTCACAACGGCAAATATAGAATTAGCTGGCTCTAGACAATTGGCTCGTTTTCTGAATCATTCTAACAAGAAAAACTTTTCTGTTTACCCTAAATAGTTAGTACGTTAGATCGTTCTTTAAAAGCGCATCCTGCTCAGGACGCGGCATAAACTGGGCCACGCAACCGGGGCAAGGCTGTCGAGGACATATTATTCTATCAAGCACACTCCATCTCGCCGCTATTAGTGAGTGCTGCAATGACCTCGACGCTTATTTATGGACTTCCAACCAGCCTGATGGATAGCTACACTAACAGCAAGGGAAGCCAATAATAAATTATTTTAGGTGCAGTTTTATCAGCGGCTACGAGAATAACAGCACTGATCCATTTATGCGTGTTTGTTCGCAATTATATTGCGATAATCAACTAATTTTTTTGCGAGAGTTATTTTAACGAACCGACAAACACAAACTGGTTCAATAATATCCTTAAATGCACGCGAACAAACTTGTGTCCCAAATTATCATACCTTATCTACGAGGTCAACCTTGAAGTTCTTTAGTCGGCGCGGCATATTTACCAAATCGTTAAGCAGACAAAAAAATATGTCCGTCGGCCAGGTAAATGGCTACTTCTATAAACGTCAACGCAATTTGGTAAAGTATCATTGAACCGATTTCTTCCGTGTCCACGAGGTCGTGATAATGCTTATCAATTACGACCTCTATATTTCGAAGACAATGTGCATAACTTATTATCATATCGTATGGCCTTCCTGTTTTAGGTTATTTGGAATAAAGATGTTATTCGGATCTACGATTGTGTTGATGTGATGATGTTATTATACGGCGATTGTAATAAAAATAATATCAATTGAAGGTTGAACGATATTTTCTTTTAAATTATATAGTTATTATACAAAGGTCGTGTACCTTTGGCTTATATATTCGTGATAAGCCCGTGACCTCTTTGACCGCTTATTATAAATATTCAAACGGCAATACTTTTGAGGATATATTATAATACTCGACGGTAGATATAATGACAATATTTATTTTTACATCTATTTTACTGTCACCTCAATGACTTTACATTTATTAAAGGGCACATTATTATTTTATTCATTGTAATTATGAACACCTGCGCATGAGTTATGAAATTGTTATCAATCTTTTCAGTTAGTTATATTTTAAATGAAAACCAGATAGATGCAAAAATTTAAAAGACATCAAATTTGCTATTTTAACTTTTGTTTTATACGATCATTTTAATTTTTATCTTTAATTACTTCTTGTGTAGAGTGAATAATCTACATTAAAGTGAATTGTGGAAAAAAAACGACTCTAGATCTACCAATCGCAAGAGCAGAGCGACATAAAGCCGTCATTTGTCGACTGAATAGCATATTAAATCGAAAACACCGATCGAATTGTTTCAACAATTCGACAAAACTCTTAAATTCTGATGTAAGGTATAACATAATTATTTTGAGGGGAAATGTGGAGGCAAATTGATTCACCGTTACTCACAACCCTATTCCAATATTGAGCGTTTACACAATATTGTTGAAGAATCATGTATTATTAGGAACAATAAACAGTGTATTGAGTACAATCTCGTCGCACCAACTGCATACTGCGACAACCTTGCGTTATCTGAGTCCACTGCCCTTGGTCCACTTACCGCCGCTATCTCGGGCACATCGCCGCCATCTGATAAACACGCTTGTTTGTAAGTTTGCACTGCAAAACGTTTGATTAACATAATAATATGTGTTCTCAATTTAGGTGTTTACCTATTTTTTATACTTAAAAACCTATATTCTTTGAATTATTGGTTGTTAAGGCAATTCCTACACATGGCTAATCTGTTGCTAGATATTACAGTGTACACATAATTATATAGAGTAACACCTAGACGCATAACCAGTGGACATGGGGGCACATAAATGTGTCCTGAGTGGGAACCGAAACTTCGACCAGCGTTTTATAAGTCATAGTCGCTAACCATAAACCCCAACTGCTAGTAAAAAGTAGTAGGAAGTCAAATATCTGTTGATTAAGATCGCGAAAACTCTGCTACTTTAATAAAATGCATTTTTGCGGACGCATTAATTTTATTAAATAAATGTCCATGTACTTAATCTCTTAAACCGAATTATTCACAAAAATGTTGTTCCTTATCTATAAACTAATCAAAGCTACGTGATTCGATTTAGATTCAATAATGTTTTTAGCTGTGACTGTCGATTTGACATTGGGTACCGAACCGTCGAAATTTAAAGTCTTGCAAAAAACCGCAATACAATGAATATCTAGCTAGGATCGAATTATGGTCTATTAGAGAGCGCGTTTTTTTCTTATAATCATTAGTTTGCTTGTATAGTGGTTACGTTCTTTGTTATAAACTAATCGTTAAACCAAAATGATGATCCAGCCATAGAACAATAAAGCTTGAATACAGTTATATTTGACAATTGACAGGAAGTGCTATTAATTCGAAGGTTGATATTAGTGTAGGCGACAAGAAACAGAGGCTTTATATACCTACTGTACAGTTTTGTCTTGCGTCTTAAAATCGTAGCATCACCTTTGTAATAGATGCATGATGTTTATGGTAGTTTTATGTTTCATTTTTATTTGTAATACTACCATACACTATTTTATTCTATAAATTTGGTTTGGAATGTTGGTAACACTTGCGATTGGCACTCGGGGTATCGGACAATATTATCTCGTCCAACAACATATTTAAAAAAAGTTACACACAGCTCTCATACGGAGAGTATATCTCAAGGTCCACAAGTAAAATAAGTTCTCTGAAGTAAATAAAAATAATATACAGTATAACCAACTTCAGACGTTGCAAAATGTTAACCTGAGCGAAACTGTGTTTTTATGCAAAGTTCATACAATGCAGTCGACAATGCGACACCTGCGTCGCCCCAGGCACCTGTATAGAATTTATAAATAGTTTCAGTTAGACCATCCATTAAACACACGCGTAACACAAAGAAAATAAGGGACATTTTGAAATAATATTCAATATTCGTACAGATGTTCGCATTAAAATTATTGCTGGTACATAGCATAATATAAAGAAGACTTGTGACCAGCAATCCTAATATGTAATGCACATTATTCGAAATACATATTTATTTAAATAAGTATTATATATAGGTACATAAATATCTGCAAATAAGTAACTATTTTACTATAATCACTACCATATTACAATTTACGTAGGTATATTGACTAAAGTTCAGAAAAATAGCTACAGTAATTTTCCGATAAATTATGCCCGAAAACTTTTCTTGTTTGTATTTTTAGTATCGAGTTCAACAATTCTAGTTGTTGGCCGTTTAAATATCGATTTCATAAATAAAACAGTATTATCGATTACACATCGGTGTAATTGACATCCATAGGTAGTTGTTAGTGGCAAAATGATTAACGGTCTGAGCGGGGTTGCCGACATCGTGCCCCTATCAAGACTTTTCCACTATTCACTAGGTAGAGGGTTATCTACCCACTGAGGTTACGTACCTACTTCATAATACAATATATTTACTGTTATGCTTATTATTTATTACAATAACATAATAAAAAAAATTGTTGAGATATATCCAAAACAATTTTCAATTGCATTGCTAATTTATATCTAAATAGTCATTAAAGTTCAAATTCAAAATTGGCTTTTACAAGCACTGAAGAGCTCTCGCAGCAAGTAGCTAGGTTGATATTATTAATCCGTGTCAGTTTCCAAAATAAAATCACTTTATACATCTTGGAGCCAATGTTTGATTGGACGCAGTTCAAAATTACAAGCTCCCCTCGAACCTAACGGACTGTAATTACTAAGATTGAGGCACATAATGCCTGGCACAAGAGCGGATAATGAACAAATCAAATGCAACGAGCTCAAACCATACGTTTACACGCCGAGTAGTATTATCAAACAAGCATAATCTTAAGGGCACTAGACTAGGGAATATAGTAATTAAGTAAGAACCACGTATGCGGAATCCGCAGGTCAGTTTTACAGCGTCTAATATAGCGAAGTTCTCTGAAGAGTAGATGGTTATATCTGAGATGTTATTAATATCGTATATCCTGCTGGTATTTTTATATTAATAATAATATACCTAATATAGTTTTTTTGGAGCAGAATATTTGAAATTCACCTAGAATCGACGCACCTATATCCAAACCAGTATCACCTTAGAATTCGAATCATGCACTATTTTTTTCATCTACAGTATAAATGATAGCATAATTTACATATACTTAATGGGAAATATCTACTCTGTAGTTTGACGGGTTTTAGGTAAGGTTATAAATTGAATATTGGCTTTAGTACATGTGATATATTTTACCTTTGAGACAAGAACAGCACAATGTTTATATAAGTAATAAGATGCACAATGCACAGTTATTAAGCTGAATAATATGTCCTTCAAAAAGCGATAAATAATACAAATGCATTATAAATAAATTAATGCTACATAATAATATTTCATAAAGACGAGTCTATAGTCGAGGTCACGGTTCAAGAAGATATTTAACTCAATAACAGTTTTACGACTGTACGATGTGATAAAATGAGAAAACTAAGAAATTACAAGGAAACAATATGTAACAGTTAATATGATTTATAATTATTTAAGAAGATTTATAACTGTTTAGAATTTCATGACATTTAATAAATGTATGAACTTACAAGATTTTATAATCAGCTTTTAAAATTCAATTTGTCTAGAATCTTCGTAGAAACTGTATTTTAAAATACGGATACTGGCTGGTACATAAATGACAGTAGCCAATCCACTAGTCATGGTAAGTGTGGCGATGTGACCTATTAACTTGTTTACGAATTGATATAGCTAATATTTATTAAATGAGGTTCTGTTGTACAAGAAGACGGTCTTGTAGTCCGATAAAAAGACAAAAGACCTTTAACTAAGGCAAAGTAGAAAACACTATATTGATGGGTACATAAATATTTATTAATTAAAAACATACATTTTTTCGTAATGTGTGTTTATATTGATATATACATAATATCCTGTGCTATATTTCACGTGGGCAATCTGATTCCAAACTAATGAAAGTTTGTACCATGAGTACCAAAGAGCTGACAAAGGTACTACATACCCCCTTACATACAATTACTTCAAATTATTTAATCCAGACAGATATGTTTGTACAAACTATACTTCAAACCCACGACAGTCATCAGTCACAAACCGACCAGTCAATTTTTAAATACATTATCACCACAATTTAACAAATTTCTAGCTCAGCTTTGTCTTATTACTTTTACAAGACTTATCAGAGCAACTGAGAAAGAGCTCGGAGCATGTTAAAAGTGTTGTAGTACCGAATATGGGCATGTTTCACAATTTCCCAAGTAACGGAATAACCGGGGCAAACGTCTAAACAACTCTTAATCGAGTAACTGCTCCCAAATCGATTCAACTTACGAAATATCTCTATGATTTGATGTTCTCTGAACCAGTTTATAGTGTTGGCTTTAGTTAGCAACTAATCGATGTTATTTTAAATTATCGAATACTAATATCATATCGAAATCTATTCCTTGGGAACTATTCGATGTTTACGAAATATTGTTGTTTTTTTTTTATTTACCTACCTAGTTGATAGGTGGATAGAGTTAGGGCTTATGTTGCAAATTATTTACCAACGTTACGATTTTTATTTGGCTTTTTCATACATAAAATGGCACTGAGTGCAAAATTAATAAAAAATCACCGGTATTTTATGTTTGTTTATTAGCACGTCATGCTCGTCATTGTCATTCTGAGTCACGCACGTTTCAAAAACCCGCCATCTTCATTGCTATAGAAGGTTCTCGAACATTATTGAACATAATTAATCTTGTGCAATGATTTTGTACTTGCATCGGAATTCATTCTTATAGCTACATAAACTTCTAGATTTTGTTTTCCACTTGGTTTTTCACATCCGGATAAAACTATCAAAAGAATAAGACAAAGAATGTATTAAACGTGTTCACAAAAACTGCGTAAAACTTTTACAGTTACACACGTACGTTTATGTATAAATCAGCGAAATTACCATTAAATTATAATAGTCTGTTATTCTCTGGGATATTTACATGTTTATTATGTAACTGAATATAATTCAGAATAACATCCTAACAGAATGAGGTATAGGGTATATTATACTGTGAACTTTTTAGAGAAATAATTAGTTAGGTAGTATATAAAAGGTAACCGACAACGTTTCAAAATTCAATGTTGAATTGCGGCGAGTTACTTTTAAGAAAATACATTTGGTAGAATTTAGTTGTTAGCCGCGAAAGGCGGATAGTTGCGCAAGCGCCGACCGCTCGCCCATTGACCCAATACGGCAGCCCTCATCGTCTCGGTCCAGCGCGGCACGTGGTCCGTGCTCACGGCACCGAGCAAGAGCTGGGCTCGTGACTTAGACCCTCAATACTAGCTTTAAAACGTACAACTTATTCACACCAATTGAATCCATATAATAGGCCTCCCATTACGCCATCCTTCTTGGTCCTGAGTCAATTTTACCAGCGCCTTTACCCCACTTAGTTCAATAGATTTATTGAACGAAAAAGTGTACCTATACTACCGATATACATGAATGTAATTAAATATGGTTCCGTCGGAAGCAAGGATATTATTTTGTAGATAAAATAGTATTCTGGCTTCACATCGAATGTCGCGATAATTTATAACTTCCTCGTTTTGGCTACATGTATCTATTTGAAAAAGGAAATATAAATTCCGTTTTTAATAACCTTGTTTTTGGTCGGCGGCAAATCTTGAGCACAAAAAAATGTGTGCTAAAAATTATAGTGTCTTCAAAAACATACCTTGTTTGTGTATCTCCCTACAAAATCAGATTAGACCTCATGTGCGCTTGATTAATAGAACCTGTTACATATGGATAGTCTTGTTAAAATAAATAGTTATGCTTCTACGTTTTGGTTCTTAATAATTATTCTTTGACTATTAAATAAAACGAACCATCTCGGTTTTAGACATGGACGGACATGGACATAAAAGCTTTGCTCCATGAAGTTTAATTTAGAGGAATGTCTACTACTATGTAGAAACTTACAGTACTTCAACATATAGGTAAAATTTTAACATAAATTATAAAGAATATGTATGAAAAATGAGAATCACAGTTCAATCGTCTAAAATGATTTTACTATGTCAAATAAATGCATATAAATACGTAAAGTTTTCGATTGGTATATATCTAGACGTGATTGAAGAGATAGGAAACAAGGGCAATGAATTTATAATTCCAATTTTTTTTATCAGATATATAATCCGTTTTGCAGCTATGTGTGCAGATAGAAAAACATAATCAACAATGAATGTGTGAGTTGATATTATAATGACATTTATGTGTGGGTACATATATGTGTGTATGTAGATACTGCGTCCGTTGCCCTCTCGACTACTCGGTGACATTGGCGGAGCACAAATAAAGTGATAACCACACATAAATAATAACGTATCTGCTTCTGCTATCTCTGGTCTATAAACATCGTATGTCATCATCTATCTGCTTTGTATCGGCCGTCCGATTTCCCATGTTGCTTGAAATCCTGATTTTCTATCGTGGACTTGTATCTGTAAAGTACGCTCTATGGTGCCTATAATAAAATATACAATCAGTGGTATTGCCTTCGCTAATTCATAAAAACAATAGGTACTTCCATCGAATACCATTGATGCGATAGATCTTATTGATATAGCATAACTATTCAATAGTAGATTTATATACCTAGTGGTAGGGTTGACTTTTACTATGCTAAAATAGTATATATACTATTTTAACTATAGATTTAAATGGGTAATTAAAAGGTACAATAACGATAGGTAGTTAATGTCTGTAAGTGCCTTTTTGATTTATGAGAAACATTTTTTTGTGTTGAGGTGCGACATTGCAATGTTTGTTTTTCTCCGTTCGTTCCGATGCGAGTGGGTGAGAACTTGAGATTACACGTGACCGACCGTCCCATAATGACTAATGTGTTTCAACATGGTGGTGCAATGATCTCACACCTTACAGCGTTATGGATGTGGTTAATAACGCTAACATACTCATATTAGGTTAACTAAACTTATCTGTAACGACTAAGTAAGCAACTACGTCACATGTGTTAATAAGACAAATCGCAAATGCAAGTGATTTTTTGTACGCCATTAAAAAGTGTTTGGTAATTTTTCGATCATAGAACTTTGTTCGGAGGCTATTCATCTAAGCTGTTAGACGCCAACCAAAATATAAAGTGACGTAATCTCAAAGTTTAGTGAACGCGCGCCACCGAACTGTGCTCCTGCGCACGTTGCCGCCTCGATCTAAGCCTGTATATTCTCAAGGTCTGCGCGCGAGCTTGATCAAGGCCATCACACTGGCAAGGTGGTGGTGGGAAGGAATAGTGTCTGTCTGTATAGATAGTCTGCTTATCGATGTCGCATTTATAAACTATCTACCAACCGAGTCGAATTATTACACGCGCTTGGATTTAAGTTAGTAATACTGCCGTCTTTTTTGTTTTAGTTTTATTTTATTTTGCTAATAATTGAACTTTGTAATGGATGTTTAATTTTAATGTTTAATATGACTAGGATTAATTTATTGTAGGCACATAGGTAAATTGGTTTTCGGAACACGTCGTATTGCGTGATTATAAAATCTCGAAAGGACATCAATTGGGAAATAATATTTTATTTATTTAAATCTCAACGACCGAGAGGTGCCAAAAAACTTAGTGGAATGTTGTTTACTGACATTAAGTTGCTTTGACTCAGCGAAGCACCATTGCGTTGTGTATAGTAATACATACTTATATATAATCGATTGACAATTTAATAAAATGTGTTTTGGTATAAACGAAACTTTGATTGGGAATATAAAGGATCTAAATTCATTCTTAAAGTCAAGATTTGTATGGCTTATGTTTCATTACGCTAAAGATACAACTTAAAATCAAATCAAAAGTGAAAAAGACTTATTTAATTAAATAAGCAATCGTGTATTCTCGTTTCAAAGCAATATTAGGATGTTTATAATTAAGTATGTAAGCATACAGCCATTGGCTGCTAATGCGAAATAAAACAAGTGATTCAATAAACTATTCCAGTCATGGGAAGTGAGTTCTAGTTTTTGTAGAGCCAGGAGCGTAGGTAATTGCGTCGACGATCGCGGATCCGTGATAATAGAGCTTTTTGTTTTTATTTCCCCACTGGAACTAAAACGAGCAACAATCATTCCCAGACATGGCACATTGTAACCGCCAGCTATTTTAGTGCAGCTAATTTAATTACAATATGTTGGGTATAGACACATATATAGTGTATATAAGTCTACCTTGAACATTAAGGAAGTTACAAATATTCGCTGTAATAATAACACGCTTGCTCCGGCGAAAATATCCTTTAGCCAATAAGTAAGGAATGAATCATATAAGACACATTCACCCGTTCGTAAATAACGGATTTTCTCTTATCTCAGGTACGCCTCACAATTTTTTTACCGCCCAGTTGGGTCACGCTCATGAGCCATTATATTCTTATTTTACTTTCAACGAAGTTATCCGATTAAGCGAAACCCCAATAAAAATGTATCGAATGGACTATCATTATTTTTGCATTTTCGTAACCCAAATGAGAGCTTTCACATTGAATATATTGCCTGTAAATTATAAATATTTCATGCATGAATAATCTGTAATAATAATAAAAATCGAGCCAAGATGCGTGCACGGACTGTGTACGCATGGCATGTAGCGAAGGTATAGGTAGGGAATAATGTTGATGGACTAAAAAATATAAGCTTGCGTTTTCCAATTTAACAATGATACTACGGAATGGAAATGCAACATGCATGCTTTATAATTAATCCGACTTAAGTGGTTCTGACTAATCTATAAAATATATACCTACATAGACGAACTGGCGAAACACGACGAAATTTCATATTAATCTAAGTTAGGTATTTTGTTATAAATCCCTGAAATATCGTCATATAAGGCACTACCCAATTAAATGGTAATTTTCGTTAACGGTTTGTCAGATAATATGGTATCTTATTGAATAAATACAATATATTTAAAAGCCCAAATTTTTGTAATAATATAACCTAACAAAAGGCAAATTTACAGAGGTAATTACTATGTATTATATTAACCTACGTCATACGATACCCGTGTAATTTTCATCTCATTTTAACTTTATAATCCTTGTTGTGGAAATTTCCAGCATGTATTTAATGTATTATTATAACCATTGAAAATATGCTGGATTTCCTTTCGAAACCAGTTTTAAAGGATAAGACAGACTTTCCAACAACTGTAAAAAAAAACAGCAGGATCGCTTACTGACTCATGCAGATTAAGTAATTGAGAATTTCATAATCGTCTCGAATGTAGGGACGCTGTAGGTACATAACATGACAAAATATTATTTGAATATCAGAGACAGCAAAATGTGTAGACAACAAATTCCATGAGCAATATCAACCTTCGCATTATATCACAGCCGTAAATCTGACATATCAATTTTACGTCCATCGCGAAGTAATCCGATTAAATATTCGGGTTTTGATTGAAGCAACACCTTGTTTATATAAGATTATAATTCGATAGGACATACCAAAACTATATTTAATTAACCAAATCTGATATGTATTATTCTAACAAGAAGTTCTACTAAAACTGTTCATCAAGAAGCCTTAAAACTAAATTTGATACCTTCGAAACAGGATAGGGTTTTCACGGTCAAATGGTGAGACATTGAGACCTTGAGTGGCATCGCGCCCACAGATATATGGTTTATGTTACATACCATCCTCTGTACAGGCACCTGATCAAACATGTGGGGAGATAAGCGGGACACTTGATGTGAGACTCGACAGATAACGACGCCTTCCTGGCTCTTCACTCGACCACTTGAGAATATATAACATTTTTTGATCAAAACCGACCAACTCCAGGAATATGAATACTTAAAAATGTCCAAGAACAAAACCCTTGCATCGATAACTTGACTGAAACAATAAAAACGTTTACATTTCTTAAAAAGGTTTACCATTTTGAGTAAACAAGCAGTGCACGACTAAAGAAGGGACCTTGGATTACAATGGAAGAAGAAACATTGTATACATTGCTTCAGTAAAAATCAAAACGTTGAAAGCGTTTTTCGTTTCATATGCAAATAGCCTGCGCTGCGTGCACGGGATATATACGAGCACTTAGATTGTAAATCCATGATTTGATTGAAATCTCAGCGTCTCAGAATATTGTTTGCCTCAAATAATCAAATACGGAATTTTGATACAGAGCACTTGGGCAAAGAATAATCTGAAAATCAAAAAAGCCCTAAAACTTTTGGTAGTAGCTTTTTCAAAGCTTAATTAACATTGCGTATGTTCGGAAAATATTAACTATGAATATCAGAGGAACCAAGCTTATCAGTCGTCTGATCTCTAGGATCGTGTGTGGTATGGCATTATGATGCGTCAGCAGGCAGGACAGGCTGCTTTTTATAGCAGCTATTGTAACATATTGTGAAGCTGCTTAGTATGCGGCGTGTCTCGGAGCTCAGAGCGGTGATACATTGTGGACAGGCAAATAGGTATACTTACACCGACTGAGATAAATGGATGCCGGCTTGTTGCAAGACCCGTCGGTCTACAAAAATTGCTCGTAAATTCAGATTACAGGTGAATACGAACTCGTGATCGATCAATCAAATATCTCGCTATGAAATGCAGATGATTGAATATATAATAAACTGGGATCAATTTACTATTTCACGCTTTAACATGTGTTCAGTGTTACATGAATTAGATACAGAGAATAACACTGGAAAAAATCGAATAAAAGAGGAGGGAACCTAAAACCTTTACGGAGTTGTAATTCAAAGCGACCAGGCTGCATTGATGTCCTATTATATGCAAGCCAAGCCGCCATGCCATGGCCAAAATTTCAATAGCTGCGGGCGATTGAGCTGGCCGGCACGTGTAACTTTTTGTGCAAAACTCCTTGGAATTCTTTAATACTAACTTTGGAAAAGGTTCTCGGGTTGAATATCTTATTATGCAATATTTTAATAGGTTTCCAGCTATTTAAGATGGTTTTAGTTGTAAATGTTATAACGTGTTATGAATATTAATACGATACTCCAACATTTATATATTTTTGGTAACAAACCATTGCGTGATGCATATAAATATGAGAATATTAATGCATGCTCGTTTGTTTGGTCCAATAGCCTTGACATCTTTGGAATGTAGTAAAAGGGCAATTGAATTTAAGTAAATGAATGGGAGCAACGCGTCGTTTATGTTTTCGGTCGTCGGTGGAAGCAGCGAGCAGAGCCGCGATGGCAACTTTCTACGCGACCTCGAAATGCTGCATTCACTTTCCTCACGACTCGACACCGGTTACGCAACCGACACCACGACCGACATATCGTCGCAATGATCGCTCAGCGTCCGCGTCGCGTCGTATTGCCGCAGCGCCCATGCCGACACGTCCCGCCGACTATGCTTCAACAATACAAAACTCGTCTGACGACTCGCACCCACCTAACGATCACCAAATATTGTCTCCTCACATGCTTTCCAAAGTTAACACACATTACATCACGCCGAGTTCAAAGGATGCAACGGAATCGAAATGAATTTCCGCCGACGACTCGCCACAATCGAGGGACCTGGAAGAGTTATAAAATAAGTTCGCAATTTATTCGAAGGGCAAATAAAAACGCCAGGTGCCGAGCCTCTTGCGTCCAAGGTCAGCGTTACCTAGAGCTGCATATACGTTTCTTTTTATTCGTTGCATGTCCCTTCTCTGGAGCCGGCTCGCGTGCGGCCAAACCAGTTTGATGCTGTTCACCATTCCACCCGTAAGGCTGTGCGCCTATTACACTTTAAGTTTTTATTTCTCCATTTTATAGGAATCTTCATCATTCAAGTAAGCTATGGATTTTTCATGAAATATATAAAACGATATATAAGTTTATTTTAAGTTGTTAAGTGCTTGTTAATTTTAACTTTATACACATATAGGTACTCACATCACAACATTTTGTTTTAGTTAATAAAACATTTATTTATTTATTTATTGCCTTCATATGTATATTGAAGCGTTATTAATATTGAGAAGTTTAATCTTTACCGGCAAATCCTATTAAGCAATAGGAGTAAAACAATAAATGTGGACCGCGATTTCGCTCTTTCTAAGAATCCTTCGACAACTGCAAAGCGCGCCAGCAGGAAGTAGGGACGGGCTAAGTTTATGTAACATAATCACCTGCCGAGCTCGAGGCCAGCCGCAGCGATACAGAAAAAACCAAGGTCACACGCCTGGCAGGCAGACCAAAAGCGAGCTGAGTCCTAACATTATGTCGTACCCTCCCCTGTTTTTAGTGCGCTCGTATCGCAGGATGTTGCATAAGCTTTGTTGTTTTGTTATTCTTCGTATAGAGTTCGCGTCGTAGTTTAGATTAGTTTTTTGTGCAGATGTCGAAGCTTCCTCTTCTTTTTGGTCGTTACTTACAGATTGGAACGTAAAAATTAAAGGTTGATTCTTTAAATCAAATAGCATTATTGCCAATCTAGCTTGTTCTTGGGTAATGTTAAAGACGGTCGTTGACAGACATGAAGTTTAAAAGTTCGTTAAAATAGTGCATCAAACTATTCTCGTTTACAGTAGTTCCCACGTCGTCGCCGCTGCGCGTCTCTGTACGACACATTTAATATCTTTAAAGTATAAGTGCATCGTTTTTCATATGAACTTTACCGATTCCGTGGCGTCTCATTTTAAGTTTTTCTCCCTTCTCAAAGCTACGGGTAGGTATCTTGGTGTCGAGGGAAGGAAACTTTTAGACTAAATGACCTGGATAGAAATTGAAGACACCGCGTTGAGAGGAGTTTTAAGGCGTCTCTGAGTAATGCACGACCACAGCAGACGATTTTAAAGATATTTTTCACAATTTCGCAAAGAATTTTCTAAAAGTTTACCCCATCGTCGACCTCATTAAGTATAGTGAAAGCATATCAGTTACTTAATATAAACCTAACCTAAAGATCTAAACATTATTATTATATCTTTGGGATAGCAAAAACTTCACAGGGAAATTTAAAAATACACTCTGACATCGACAGGAGGCGATACAATCATTTATTGAAAAAAGTTCACCGGGGGAATTCCACAGTGAAGAATTTTGTGGGTGAGTCCAAAAGGGATACCATCCCCTGCTATATGGGGCGCCCGTTGCCATTAGCAACGTGTTCTATCTTTGTATCAATGAATGCATTGTGATCACACTGAACGTAACATACTACAATAGATATAAAGTTGAATAGATAATCAAATAAAGAATCTAACTGTGGCACTGTTGACATTATTTGAATGATTCGGGGCTTGAGTGAGATTTATATTCAGCTGCACTAACTGCCCTTCGGTAAGAGCAAAGCCATTCTTTCAGAGAAACAAAACTAAACAGAGGATATGAGAGATATGACCATACGCGTCTGTTATTTATTCAAGTGTTTAGTTTTATGAGACATTAAGTCAGGATTTTTATGTCGTGTGTTATTTAGGGCATCGTTAAACAGTGAAGACGAGCTATATGAAAAGTTTGTTTTGTAAATGATTATATTATAAGAAGAAGAGAAATTTTGCTGTAGGTAAGTACTGCACGAAATATTATATCAAAATAATGAGGCATAGGTCTTGTGCGTACTTGTTCTTAAATTATTAATTAGGTACCTATTTTGTTGGTAACAGCTGTTGTGGCCACACGCAGCCCCAGACGTCCGGAATTGCGTCGCATTGTTGGATAAAAGGCTCGTGTCATAACGGATGAACGCAGGTGCAAATGTAAGAAACGCCTGCTACAATAATAACATGGCAAATATTTTTCAACAAACGATACTGGGTCAATTAAATTCGTCTGCATACTTAGTTCTTAATTTATGTTACAGGCCGATTTTTTTGGATACAGATTCGCTTTAACTCAATTCAGATTTACAATGTAAATATAATTTATTTAATGACAATTTAAGGACTTATCAATGAATATAACATCGTACATTGTTATTTATGATATTAATATATAATGTTATAAGAGTTCAATGTCAAATAGTGACGTCAGAGTTACTAGTTACTACCTACAGGTTAAAATAGCAATATAATTATCGCTAACTATTAGCTAAGTACTATTATTATTACCTAGGTACCAATTGTTTGCATTCTTTATCCTGTTCTTTTAATGTGTAGTATGCTGTATAGTAGTATGTATTGTATATTATTCCATTAAATTAAAAATGTATTGATTTATCTGTAAATAAGTTTTCAACTATATAATACGTTCTACTTCATTATTAAGTTGTATTTAATTATTTTTTTTACGTTATAAAAATCTTAGACAACGCCTAAGATTATAAGAATAAACATTGAATACTTTATGAATACCTGCACTATGTGATCGTCACTGGCAGGCTCATCTTATCTAGTCTACGAAAAATTTTATTATATTTCTATATCGAGTGATATGATTGTTTTTTCCGCATTTACTGGCAACTCCGTCTGTGGGGAACGAGGTGGTGCGCTGCTTGCGACTCGACCGGGCTTAATGTCGACATCTACAATTATAATGCGCCCGCGCCGTCTACCATAATATTTTTCAAAAGATCTTTATGAATTATTTATATCTCGAGTAGACACCATTACAATTATTTCTTTCTACTTGAAGGAAACAACTTGTGAATAATAAGTACCTACCCGGCTGCATTTATAAAAAGTGATGAGGTTTGTCCCGGCAAAAATTATATATTGTAATTGCATAGGTACCGATCGGACCATGTTTTAAACAGCGCATACATTTCAAATGTGTCAATCTTCGAAGTCTCAGTGCTGCCCTTTTTTCTTGAATTATTCAAATTGTGGATTATACCTATATACGTATGTATATATAAATAATGTATACTTAATACTTAATACATTATTTATCGTAAACAGCATAAGATACTTCACATTTTGTAAAACAGTAGCAGATTTTTGATATTTAATACATAGATTGAATATTAGCAAAGTTTGGAAACACACATGAGAAAGTAGTACAAATATACCAATAAAATTCATAATTCAAATGTAAGAACTACTATGAAAGTTTGTTCTTTGAAATGTTAGGATGAAAACGAACGTCAGTCAAAACAATTCTTGCGATTCTCTCATAATAGATGAAAAGAGACTAGACCTTCGGTTGCGTCGTCGTAATGCGGTCGCAAAGGAGGTAAACGTAAACACACTGAGTGTCAGGGTTAACGACCCGGGTTCAACTTGACACATTTTTGGTTGGCCCAATTGTGCGGGAGCACCGACCTGCGGCCGACTTGCGCAACGGGAAGCCGGTTGTGCCAATCGCTCTGTACCGAAACGGGAACGATGTGGTTCATTTCCGGCCCCAAAGAGACCTGTGATCACATTTTTTGTTCAACAAAAACATCCATTTCTTCACATGACGCGTCACCTAAAATCCATCACTCTTTTACGCGCATGAAAGTCCATAAAAAATTAACGAACGCATAATAATGTCGCAAACAATGAAGTTTTTGCCAAAAATATTTTTATAGCTCTATACGTGTATCAATTTATTTTATTCTGGCAAATGTGTTCCATTATGAGATTTTTACTGTGAGAGATTTTATTACAACTCTAAAAATAGTCTTTCTTTTTTGTAAGTTTATTGAATCGGTTTCGTTACTCCCATTTGAAGTCTTGAGTAACAATGGTTCGCGTGTCTCTATTTTAATCATTTCGAATCTTAAGTCTAGGGCACATAGCTAAGTTATCTGTAGTTGATCTTCCTAGGTAGGTAGTATATTCAGCGCTAGCTGTGTTTGTAAATAAATCAATTTATTGACAATACCGGTTGCACAAACATTCCGAAGTTGAACCAACAACAAAAACTATACGGAAGAGTTTTTGAGGCCATACCAGTCGTAGTAAACGAAAGGAATACAGTGGGGCCTTTGTGGATTCCGCTTAAATATCATAGGGGATGCAATAAAAAATGCAGGTAGGGGCCCGAGCATCGACCCCGAGGGTTTTTGGGCAATGACGTCACCAACATAACATTAGCTCGAGTTAGAGTATTCAAAACAACGAATGTGATATCCACGGTCGAACGGCCGCATTCTTCGAATAAGGTTAGATTTATTTAGGTTTTAAAACATCTGCGTAAACTGGGGTATATACTTAATAAACAAATACCAATTAGTATTTTTGGAATATAATAAAGTAAGTGGTTAGGTAAACAATTAATTTCAATTACAATTTCAACAGACGCAGTGTCATTCTTTGAAAATATCACAGCGGGGTGTCTCAATAAATATCACAAGAATCTTAATGATATCCAACTGCATAAATTATTTGAGCTCGAGTTGATGTCGAAACAAGGATAAACAACCAAAAATAAATGGAACATTAGTGGTTTTGACCGTTCACAACATTCTGAGAATTTGACGAAGCGGAGCTCGCATGAGGATCCGTCCGACAACAAAATGGGTGTTATTTTTTGCTTTCTCAATGTGTAACTATACAATTTGCACTAGCGTTTTGGTGTCGATGACCTCAAGCCAGCTGTTTGACTATTGTGATGATCGGACCAAGCGCAAGGTAAGACGGGTTACTAAGGAATTGTACGCGTACCGGTACACGCTTTTATTCGAACCGTAACAAAAGAGCCGTGAATAATGACATCATTATTTTCTTCGTAGCTATTCGCAAATGAGTGCCGCAGTACAAACAATACTAACGACAACCAGCTAAATTGTAGCCATTTTGAATGGATACTGAAAAGAATATTCGGTTATAGCTCAACCGCAAGAAATAAAAGTAGGCATATAAAGAAAGACATTACGGACGCCAGCGAATGGAATGGAACTGTTAACGAATGTCATTTGAATGGGTATTTCTTATTTAGCTACATCCTGAATAGAATATTAAGCAGACCCTAGTCACGAGTATAATGTGTCTCGCTCTCGGTGCTCTATACTACCGCCATGTTAGAGCGTTGGTCATGAGGAAGCATAAATTTTGTGAAGTCGATAGCGGCGTAGTTCCACAAACCCACAACAGCTGTAGACAAAATACGCCTCACCAAGCCACTAACTAACACATGCTTGCACCCCTGCAGCACGCACACATTCAAACAAACACGTAGACGAAATGTAAACACACGCAGGTTTATGTATACCAGATGCCCCTATAGAAAGAGACGACAATACTAACACGCTTCACGATAGAAAAGAAAAGAATACCGACGGCGAGCCCTAGCGAGGGAGTGAGGTTCGGTTTGACAACATGCAGAGACGTCTAATTAAATGTAGTTGAAGGTCGGAAAAATAAAAGGATGTATGAGACACTATGACAAGCAGCTATGTTCGTATAATCTCGAGGTTGAGAACTAAAAAAAGCAAACCCGCTTGGATGCAGCTGTAGTATACGATGCGGCGATCGTGAACGTACATTACAAATAGGACAGCCTTAAACAGCGAACGTTTCGTAGGAACGAGCTAATAGAAAAATAAACAGACTCGGTCCGAGCGCCGAGGCCGTTATTAATTAACATACAGATAGTTTAATAAAAGGCAGGAAACAGGCAGCGAGGGGAGTAGGCAATGAAGCGGTAAAAATAGAAGCGGGGGCCACATAGACGCGCAGGAATCGATCCTACGAACAATGCGACGACGATGCATCGCTTCATGCCAATCAATAAATAGATGCCACGAGCGTAAAGCAGTTCCGTGCTGCCACGTCACATACTTAATTTTGGTTATTACGGTGGAACAAATTATTCCTGTAAGTTTCAACTCACTGAAAGTATTACTTTTGATCTTGAAATAGAAACAATTTAAGGGGGAATATTCCTCTATAACATTTGAAGGAATAAACAACTTTCAAATAAAGAAAGCCATTTTAATCTAGATTTACACACTTAGAAATCTGCATAATATGACCGGTCGTTAGAGAAGACATAACTGTACAACTAAATGGTGTAAAGAAAAGAACTCATACACTTGTACGTTTTTGTATGTCAACGTACCTAATGACCGACCTCTTCATTAGGTTTTTGTCTTACAATCTAGGCTTACCAAGCCAAATGAACTTGTTAATAATATTTTGACGTGACAACGTCTTATAAATTGGTTTGCCGGGTGACACTTCAAGAAACTGCGTTACGCTCCGCTCACGTAACGTGACGTTATGTTTTGACGTGACAACGTCTTATAAATTGGTTTGCCGGGTGACACTTCAAGAAACTGCGTTACGCTCCGCTCACGTAACGTGACGTTATGTTTTAAATTGTTACTATTATTTCATCCTTCTTCCTACTATACGAATGAATATTCACATTAAAATTATTTTACCACTCAAAGTCGTTGTCACGTAAAACTTTCGCCCGTATACCGACTTTACAGGCAACCAATGTGTTTTTTTTTATATTTATCCTTACCATACTTACATTAAGCACGTCAGAGGACAGACAGAAGATTTTTGTTGTTTTCTTATTCGTTATATTTGAAAATATTATTTCTACCTTAGATATTTTTATTATATCACTTATATCCGAAAATTATTGGGTTTCCGTGGGAGGATGAAAAGGGCAAAGGCACAGTCATAAAAGTGATCCTAGCATTGGAAGGATCTATCTCGAATAGTTTCAGATGCTTCGAATCGAAATCTACCTTTGCAATAAAAATATCCATATACGAGTATATACCAAATTCTGAAATAATTCTTTGAGTCATCAATGTTTAATTTATAAAACTTACAAATACTACAACTCTAACATTAGCCTGAAGTACTTGGATCACGCGTAGGTATATTCATTAAATGTACGATCGATGGCCCGTAATGAGTGTTACGGAAGTGGTCGCGCTTGCGGGGACGAAGCAGCTGACGCGTCCCGGATATTTTAGCAGCCAATACGCAACCACTACGCACTTGTCGCAGGTCAGGAACAAACACAGGCACTCGAGTGCAAGCGCTAAAGTACTGGGGTAGGGGAGCGAGGAATGTAGGTCATAAAGGGAACATGCGATGCAAACAGCGGAAAGCAATTACGTTTTAATTTGTACGCGTTTTGAGGAAACTTTAGCGCTACCCAGCGAGGCTTATCAATGCTGGCAAAAACCTTGTGGCAGGTCAGAAGGGTCATTGCACTCTGCCGATATTGTTAATATTATGTAAACATGTACACTATTTTGTTGTCTCATGTGTTTTCATAATTACCTACGGTTTATTTCAAATATTGGTGTAAATTATATTATTTATTATCGAGTCCTGTTAAAATGGCACAACGTGAACTGCGGTAGGTTAGTCCATGATTATCTGCATGGTATTATTGATTTGCGGTTTGAGGTTGTGCTACTATTCTTACTTATTATGACGCGAATTGTATTTACGAAATTTTGTAAGCATAATAACATCATGCATGAAGAAGTTCAAACTTAAAAGACAAGACTGCAAAACAATGAAGCCAAATCATACACTTGAGTATTTATTTTTTGATGTCGTGGGCTGTTGATTACGGGCACAAATACCTATAATTTATTTTTTGTTTTATAATAACCGCGTTCACCACAGTGGGAACACAGCGGGCGCCTCACCGCAATCGCTGTACTGAAGCATCTCAGCTCAGCCAAGCAAAACCACGTCTAGACATTCTGTATATAAATACCCCCATTATATCGTGATCCTTAATAATATCTTAATTTCCTTTATTCAATTAGATCGAATTAACATTGGTTTGGACGCTTTGGTGCATTTTGTTGGGATCATTTTATAGTGGCTCAGCTTCTATTTTTATTAGTGCTTGCATACATATTTGTATAATCCGTTGAATACGATTCGTGTCGCTCATCGGGTGGTCTTTAATGAAATATGTCGGGATATGCAAGTGTGTTTGCCGTTTTTATATGAGTAAGTACAAGTGTTGTTTGTATTTATGATGTTGTTTTATCACATCCTATGTCACACAAACATAGTTTACGATGTCCTTTAAACATATTTTACTCAATCTCGACTAGACATGAGTCAGTGCCGTAGGTATTTCAACCAACCCTTTGTTATCGTCGGTCGGTGTAAACGACCAGCCGCTCCAAAGGCGGTCGGGCGAGGCGCCCTTCAGCTGACTGAGACCTTGGCTGGATTTAGACGCGGTTCGATGGACTATACGACGCCGTTTGTTTTAGTTTCGATGTTGGATTTGGACCTTTTATTGCAGCTGGCCCTGGAATGCACCAACACGCAATCTTAATTGGGTTCGCCCCATCATTCGAGTAATTCTTTATTCGAGGAAGCTTCAGTTTAGATTTGTCTCTCAGGTTTTTCATAGCCGCAACCGGGAGGTCAGTGTACGAAGGGACCTTGGCCGATTTTAAACGCAGGTTCGACGATCGCCGTTCAAAACGCGCACTGGCGTTTTATAACTTTCTTCGCCTGACGATAAAGTTCAGGCCTGAAGTTTGTTTCCTCATGATCCGGTGACTTATTAATAGATGTACGTCTGCCAGATGTTAGGTGAAAACGGTCATAAACTGTTTATGAAAGTATTTAAACAACTGTGTAGGTAGGTTGAACACTGAACTGAAACGTTAATGATTCATTCAATTTATTTTGTATGCTGAATTTATTGAGGTATCATATCGCATATTGTATTTTACTTATTCGGTCAATAGGATAGTAAGACGAAAAGCATATACGAACCGTATTTATTATACGAATGTACCTACTAGCATTATGTATGGTAATAGAAGCAGTTCTATTCAAACTGCAGATGGGTCGAGCATAATGTCACGCCGGCAGACCTTGGCCGAATTTAGACTGGGGTCAATGACCGTGCTGCAGGTCGCTTTCTCCCCAGTGGCGCATGTGCGATGCAATCACTGTACACGTAGGTACCTACTTCTAAGTTAGAATGCCTTTTGTGGTTATGTAATTATTGTTTTGAATGCTTCGGAAATGCGGTTAGGTAATAATAATAGTGCACACAAAATGTAGGTACCTACATATTTAAGCAAGTAGGTATACAGGTAGGTAGTCAGTTGCGGACAAGTAGATTATTTTTACGTTAGGCAAGCGTAGGTACCCGAAGCAGAACTAATTGATTAATTAAAACAAACACAGATAGGACTAATGCAATGTAAAGTGGGAAATAAAATAATCAGTATTTCCCTGGTTTACTCTCAAACAATTACGTCGGCTGCTGTTCAAACTTCATTGAGTGCTAATTTAACAGCCCACGTATTGAAATTCGATAAATACGAATGCTGTACACGTTGCTATGTAAATATCACCGTCTGTTAGGGTTATTACTTGAAGTTTGTATCGAGACCTGCTGTCCAATCACTGCATCCTATCGATTACACTCTTTATGAACTTGTCTCTTTTTTTGATATACCTGGATATAACTATGTATCTACGCAAGTGACACAAAAAATATTTGCAGTTTTTAGTTCTTTACTTTTAGCTATCCATAGGTAGTATATGGTATACATTGCGTGACTAAGTATTGCGAAATAATTATAAAATTCCAAATAAACAAAAAGGCAGATGTACCAACGTTATTTTCAGCTACTCACATTTTTAAGTATTGTCTTATACAAATTATATAGCATTAACACGAACGGCTAATGTATATTTAAAAATGTAACATAATGATGAAGATGCTAGACTGTAGCGCTCGTTCTAGCAGGACTAACATAATTATAGTAAAATTAAATTATTAAAAACTGGTTTTGAAAATAGTAATTGCCGGCTCTGCTCAGCAAACATTACTAAACGAGTGTTAGAGTCGATGTTTCATAAGAGCCTATTTGAATGAATAAATATATTTCATTTCAAATATGAGAAGTTGGTAACCCTATTGTCTAGAGCTATTTATCGCATTAATTGATTTCAAGCTTTGAGGTGTGAGATGGTAACGGAATTCTATTTGTGTGCTATGTTTTTTGAATAATTTTAGATATAGGTACTGCATATTTAACCACTGAAAATGGGTAATTGAAATTAATTATTATGCAAATAAGATTACCTCATCCAATAACATACAAAATACCTACAAATAAATGGTAGCAAATATTGTGTAATGGCAGATGTTGTTATGTATCGTGTAGGTAATTACAGTTCTATGAAATAAGTTATTATTAGCCGTATCTTCGATAACACACTGTTCTGTTAAGGATAATCTTATAGAACCGGATATTTACCCGGATAAAGGGAATCGGATGTGTCTAAGACGCTCCCTTGAGCAACGTAACAAATTAATCGATTTTCAGAAAAACGCGTGTAAGGAACGCGATTTGAGATAGTTCTCTCTACCGAGAATGAAAAACCACTTTGATTTAAGTATTTATTTTTCTATATAATATGTTATTAAGTAATGTAGGTACTTCAAATATAATACGGAAACTGCTTAAATTACACAGAGACATCGGCAGTTCCACGGTTCCAACAGATGCACCTTTTGCCGTTAATACAGCCTTCATACAGTATATAGGATACTGTAATACCTAATGGATTTATGATTTGGATTCCATCAAAAATGAAAAAAGGCAAAAGTTAGCTCTATAGACTTAAAAAAAGTGTGTTGCCATTGGTACAGAAGTTGCGTGTATACTTACATACGTAAAGACGCAATTTGCAGCAACGATGCCATAAAATAATATTTCACTTGCAGCTTGTAGGATTTCAGTTTCTGAACTTTTATGGAAAATATCAAGTTACAGTAACTTCATTAGCCTGCTGTAAATAGCCGGTTTATGAGACTGGGCGAGAATTGTATTATTAGAGCTAAGTTGCTTGGAATTTGGTAAGCAGATTTGACTGACGGCGATAGAAACACTGAGGTTGGGTCCTGGTAAATCCTAAATTACATAGTACTAAATATTGGGTAAAAATATATTAGATATATTCTACTATGTAGCAAGTATCAAATATTTGGAAATTGATCAGATTATTATTATATTTTCGAATAAATATAGCTTTTATAGGATAAGCGCAGACACGAAGGCAAACAAATTGCTTAATCCATTTCACTTATCAATGTTTACTCTGTCGAGTGGTTAGCCTTGAGAATAGCTTAAACGTTAATAATAATTTTATTAAAACCCTTGCTGTTTGGGTTTCCGTATCCAAAGGAGCCCAGAGAGATAATGTGTCGTGGGAGTTAAAAAACCACATACCATAACATAATTTTCCAGAACCCTCCATATAAGGGAAGTAATTTTCTTTGTGTAGGTATATATTACCATAGTCCATAACAGCTAATCATTCTGAAATTATATAATGAAGCTTACGTACTTACAGCAGAGAAAATGCGAGTTGGACGAATTGCAACTAAATATATATTCATGATATAGGTACCTACATATACAGACAAACACCGCAGTCTCGCAACAAAAGTGATACTTTTTGTATCATTTACAAGACCTTACAAAACCTGCATAAATTTTAACGATAAAATTTCAAACCGCCAACGCGTACGAAGGCTTGGCGGAAGCTCCAGTCTCCCATAAGACGAGGTACAAAACGAAGTTTACAACCAGCGGCCGCCAAGTGGAATAACGAAATGTCAAGGCGACGGAACCTGTTCCATAGCCGATGGCGTGGATAAACCCATGGTATTTAATGCCAAGCAACTGTTCCGTTTAACGCTGTAGATTATAGTATTCATCCTTTATTGAATTTTGTTCAATACACTATCAAAATTGTATCATGTTTTTCACTTTATTTTCTGATAAGCCGTTAAAAAATGTATCAGATTTCGGTGTCGCACAAAGAATTGTCACACTAAATTCATGCTTATAACATGTTTAGGTACTTGTATCGTAAGACGTTGGTACATTATGATTTTATATTTGAATTTCAGATCAGATACAGAAGGAACATAGTGAAAGATAAATTCCACAAAGATATATTTCAAGTTTATGTGCGCCGTTCTAAAATCGAGTTTAAAACTATTTCACAATATCGCACTCGTTCGTTCTTTTCCCACACTATAAGGAATTGTTGGTTATTTACAAGTAGGTAGTCATTTCGTGACATTAAAGTTTGTTTTATAGCTAGTATGATCGTTATAATGCCTCGCAGACACTGCACCAAAGTACGAGCAAATCGAGCCGTCCTTGCGTTGGCAGGTTCGGTCGACGATCTGCGGTTTTGCAAATAGATTCGTATGAATGTTGGAATCCTTTTACGTCTGCTTTAACTATGTTATGTAACGGTACAATTTATTTTTGGTAAAGATGAAAAGCATTGCTTGCATGTGACGGTGACGACCGTGCTTTATCATCGTCTCTTGGGTTTTTGTTCACGAACTCAATTCGCGATTCGCGTCGCCGTTCTTTCTATACTTACGGTGGAACTAAATACTGTGCAACCCACCGTTAAAACGCTTTTTATTGCATCATACAGTACCTGAGCTGTAATATATTTTGCTGTCACTACATAATGCTTTGATCAGGTTACAGTTTTGGCGGCTATTCTATCAACGACTGCTACATGACAGGGTTGTGTGTGAGTACCCTTACTCATACTAGCTAGTGCAGGTCATTAGATCAAAGATCTGACGTACCGGAAGGTGTCGAGGTCTACCAACATACAACTATAATTTTAACAGTCTAAATATAAAAAAAAAAAATATAGAAAAAATGTTTCTGAGATTTAGAGGCCGATACAAATGAATGCGGGAAGTACGACCAGAGGAGGTGAATCATCTATTTTTGTTTTTTTTTAGGACAATTGTGAAGCCACGTCTGTCATGGACATTACTACTACAATAAACATTTCAAGGTATAGTTTCCGTCATAAATTGATTTCCTTATTTGCATAGAGGTCCCCATTTCGTGACTTTATTGTATAGAACTATATTAGAACGAAATCTAAGTAAGATTTTATTTACACTATTCATTTATTAAAAAGTTATTGTTAAATGAAAATCAATTATTATTACTGAAGAGGAGAAGGTATAGGAAGGCTTTTAGGTTTAGTTTCGACAGAAAACGACTCAGATAACGGTATATAAGTATTTTTTCGAGGAAGTTTAACTGCTCGTCATAATGTGAACTCAACGTCTTGCGCCGTCGCCCGAAACAAACACATATATGACTAATATTCAGTTACTGTTAGTGTTCCAAATTACGGTACATTATTCTTCCAAAAAGATTTAAATGAAGATTGATGCTTTGAAGTATTATCGTCATTAATTACATTGATGACATAAACTTCACTGTATAAAAATAACCATTAGTGCAATGTAGAATGCTAGTAAAATAATAAGTGATTGCTTAGAAATCCCCACTTTGCGATATCTGCGTCACAAGAAGGTGCCTCACCATAGATTTGTATTTTAGTTTTTCCCCGTTATTGTATATTTTATTATATCGTAAATATCAGCTATAATTTTACAATTTTCATGGTACCTACATACCAAGAAAATTGTGTTACCAATGCAGAGGCCCGCAGTAATTGCCATGTACCTACTAAAAGCATAGTTAATTCATCAGCGATTTATATATTAGATACCTTTATTGTATCCAAAGTACCTATTTATAAAACGTATTCCATTACACATTAACTTTAATGTTTACCCGACTGCGCCAGAAGAAGAGTATGTTTTTGTAATAAGGTATATCATTATTTCTGTCTGTCTGCTGTAATTCGATGAGCAAGAAGTTTTATATAGATTTTATTGGAGAATATCTAATACCGTGGATTAACTTCTGACATTAATACATAATTAATTAAACGCGTTCGCTTTATAAGGAGTAACAACCTCACGCTATTAGTTACCTATTTATGATAATTGCTATGGCGATCATCGCTCGGGTTATTTCATACAATTGATTTACATCAAAAAGTACTGTCATTTTGCAGGTAAAATTCAATACGATCCATTACCGATTTCACACATGAGTTATTTATTCCTTCATCTCATCATGCTAAGTATGATTAAAAATAATAAATCAACGAAAAACTGTGATCACGTAAAAATAAGTCATATCAAAAGTTGTTCCTAATTTTTACCTCGAATTGATTTATCGATACAAATCAATAATTAACGCCACGGAAGGTGATTACACACTTCCCCAGTTGCCGAACTAACATTATCAATTGAGTTTTATGTTGCACCATTATTTTTTAATCAAGAAGATTCCTGTATCCACTAATTGCTCAATTCATTGGCTGAAAGACGTCGTGCCATATAAATTGCCGTAATTCCGTCAATTACAGATCGACGGATAGCGTCCGCGTATAATTTATAAACGAAGACCGACAGCCCGGCATTAATCACAATGTAGGTACTTTATGTCGCTGCAGTCGACTGATGAGATCATATTCCGACACATAAAGCTGACAAGAAGAGGTCCCTCCCGCACAGTGTACAGTTAAAATAATATTTGATTACTTAATTACTAGCATGTTTTTTTTTTAAAACTATGTACTCTTTCAGTTCTTTTTTTTCTCCCAAAAAGGAAATCTTGCGAAATCATATTATATTAACAATACAACAAATTCTCAAAACCATTTGTGAAAAAGCATCAATTTTCTACTAAACGCGGTGTAAAATGTCTGTAACAAAATAGGTTGTGCATAAAAATGGCTCATCCAGTGCGTACGCACATAGGTGAGTGAGCTCATACCCTGAAGGCGGCAGACAGGACGGTTCATTAAGCTATCGACGTTAATAATGGACTTTAGGAGCGTGATACCGACATTATAATATTGCATCCTACCATAGCGAGTGTAGCCAACTTTAAAATTGTAAAAAAACAATAACTTTTTTAAAATTTTTGAAATTCTGTTCCTGTTCCACGTACAATTAAGGTTGTAGCATTTAGATTATTCTTAACTTTATTATGAGGAATTTGTAAACAATTTTAAATGATAATTTGTACATGTAATAATTATATCGAAACGGACCATGGCAACCCTTGCCCAAACCAATAAACAGCGTACATCCATGTTTTATGTGCATAATTAGCCATAAATACTCGTTTATGATTATTGAGTAGTCGGTAGGTTTCGATTGCAATTCCGTCCTATTATTTATGGGTTATATTATTGCTGTTATATTACTTAGTGTGTTACATAACACAATTAAACATGATTGTTTCGCTGGCATGAATTAATCATTATGATCATGACTAGGAAGCTGTTTGTATGTTGTCTATGTACGAGTATGAGTGTGCTTACAAGTTTTTTGTAACAATGACTATTTTAAATTTTGTGGTCGAGATGCATTATCATGAGTCATGTGCATTATGTTGATGATGCAATGATCTTATGACTGACGTTAGTAAATATAATTAAAGTAAATAGAACTATTCAAGTTCAGAAATTAAATACTTGATTTAAAAATGTGAGAGTAAACTAGAACTAAGTAGATTTAAACTTTTAATGAAAGGACTAAGCCACTTATTTTAATTTAACCATATTAATTTTTCAAATAATTTCCGACCAGAGATTCAATCAAAGAAAATACATCGTTTTTGTTCAATCATGTTATTTTTAATTTTAATTATTTCTATGTTCATTGAACTTTCTGTGACCTTTAGGTACGAATGCTATCGTGTGGATTATTTTTACATTAAATTGCCGTTTGGTAATAATTAGCTTTTAGTGGAAAATTGTTATAGAATTTGATTGGTAATGGTGGTATTAGACTCTCAAACATCTGTTTTCAACATCGAAACATTTACGATAACATAACTACTAAAGTCTTCTTCGTCAGAGGAGGAATAAATACACTAATCAAAAATATGCTCGTAAATTGGGTGGGGTAAAGTTCCATAGTTATAAGTATCCATTTTATTACAATTATAACTTGACCAAATTAAATAAAGCCATCGGGTATTATTTTATTTAATCCATTTAAAGTTCTACACCTACGACGGAATCGGGCGCAATATCTTTTTTGAGATTTTATTAGAGATTAAGTGGCATGAAATAAACCACGTTAAAATACATTCTTACTTGATCATAAAAATAGGGTTGTTTGTCTATTGCCTGACGATAAACATTGTTGATTCCTTAAATATATGAGTGAGGAGATTTAGGAAGGTACCTTAGTACAGTATTTTGTGACAAGTAAAATTACCTAATGCGCGTATAGCGTGGAGTATTAAGTGACCACTAATGTCAAAAACCGGCATATAATATAGCAGAAAATAATGCATTTTTAACAACTGGTCACGCCATGTTCATGTGCATAAGTCAAAGGTCATCAAAAGGAAATGCAATTTCCGTCGCTTATTATTATTTTTCATATCATTGGTCAAATTTATCAGCAAAAATAATTAAGTTATTTATTGCAATGTCATCATATTTTATTTAATTTTCTGTCGAATAAAGGATAAAACAGAGATGTTTACATCTACTTACATGGATTTTTTTCGAAAGGGGTACTTAAAATAAGGGCCGATTCATTATTATTTATTAGGAATGCCGCTTTCAGTTGATTAAAATACTTAGCAAGTAATTTTCAATAATACGCAGTCGTATTTAAAACCAATAGAATAAACGCCGGATGTTATCCAGACTAAGCACATTTACCTATGCGCTATTTTTATTGTTATTTATACCCTTTCTTTTAGCGACAGCGCCGAAGCATAAGTATAAATAAAAATTACCCTACTATTTTACCGAATTTAAACCAATGAAATCTTGTAGCTAAATCGTTTATCACCGCTGCTAACTTAGGCACATCGTAATGCTATGGATTCCCTAAATATAAACTAAGGTTCCAAATCTAAAGGAAATATGATAAATATGGCATCCATATCCTTAAACAACTGTGTATAGAAAGCAAAACATTTATTTATTAGTCTCTGACAAATAAGTTTCAATGGTGATCTCAACGCCATCTATTTGTGGCTTGTGACAAGTTTAGATAATAATTTATTTTTACTATGAAGGAAATAGATTAAGTAGTTATGTAGTTGAAAATTTTGTATAATATCAAAAAACTTCTAAAAATGTGTTACTAATTAATATCAATCCGCTTGAAAAACAGCGAACATTACAAAATGCCAAATATTTTACTGCCAAAGGTTAATGGTCTTTCAAAGATTATTAATATTCAAATGATGTCATACTCTTAAAAAAGATTTAAATAAGATTGAGAATATTATTTCACTTGTCGAATTGAGATAAAGCAATATGGTGAGATTTGATTTAAAACTATTTAATTGAACAGGTTAACAGGGAAATTTCATAATGACTTGCGGGTTTATAAATGTTTGGAAATATCACTAAGCAGACTGTATGTTTGTTACGCACGATTCTATTACAAGTCGAAGCAAACAACCGACCAACGTTGTGTTGTTGTGTCACGACGCCGACGAACCCGAGTGCTCAGTCAAGAACGTTCGTTAACCGCGCGCGTCAAGTTCCATGTACTAGTGCCCCCATCTAGCGGTCAATGTCGGCATGACGTACTGATACGACCGAGTTCCACAGTATTGTAACAGATGGCGCTAGTAGTGCATTGCTCCGAACGGAACCACATGGCGGCAAATGAAAACAAGTTTTCTACATTATTTATTAATATATTTTTTGTATTGTCACGATGTATATTATGCAAAACCTATTTCTTTGCTACAAGCTTGCCTTGGCAACAAGTTAGTTTTAGATAAAAACTTCACGTTTTAAATACTTAGTAATTTTCGATTCAGGAGCAAAAAATATTCAGGGACTTCCAAGTTATTTTTTTTCATTTATGAAAACTATTCAAATTAAACCTACTTACAATATACATACCTATATGGTGGTAGGTAAATATCTGATGCAGATAAGTTTGCCAAATAGACATTGTCGCGACCGCGAGGCAACAAAGTGTAACGACTCTCAGGGTTGCTGGCTATTTTCAATTAGCACCATTTGAAAGTGAGCTCATCGGAGCACGGGCCATTACTCATTACATGTCACTTTATGCCGGATAAATTTACACCGAAGTGTATCATAGTTCAAAAATAAATATGTACTGTAATTAATGATAATTAACACTTCTTAACTTTAGTATTGTACTGTACGTATTACACATTTTGCCTGTGCTTTTGATCAAGTCGATAGGTTTCAGTGGTCATTCGCTTCGTTTTAATGCGTGAGTATGTACCTCATATGCAAGGTGTTTAGCGAATACCAGCCAGTGAATAAAACAACCTACCTTTTCATTCTAATTGAGCTATTTAAATAGCTTGGAAGCGAACATTGAATTGTAACTAAAGGTCACTTCACAATGGAGGGCGCGTCTGATGCGACTTTATTATGTACCGCGCCCTCTAGCGGCGCGACGGAGCGCGACCGACAGACAATGAATGAAGCTGCAATTAGTCACTGTATTATTATAGTGGGTGTGTACTTGGCAGTTAAAAATATATCAGCGATTGTATATCATAGAAACTGATAGGCGCATTCAATAGATGGCGTTAGTTTTCGAATGATTTATTTTTATCATAGCTTTTCGCTCTTTTATATTGCATAACTTAACGTTAAAGTGTTGAATTATGTCAGTTGCAATTAGTTAGTTTTGGCATTCTTCATTCATCATCAAAGATTACCATGTAATGATATTTATATGTAACTTACAGCTTGCGACACCACGTTCTTCCTCAATTTATGCGTAGGTACATGTTGTTGGTGGTAAATCGGAGTGCAAATGCAATTGGAAAGTAATAATAACCGAGAAGTTAGCAGATGTCTAGTTTAAATAAGAGGGCGGTGTCGGTGGCTAACCGCGACACTTTCTATTGCGATTTCACTGCGCCTTGTGGGCGCTGTATTAGGTAAGTATAGCAATTTTTGTACTTCACATTAAATTACCTAGTTGGTTCCATTATTACTTTTATAAACGAGAATTGGAATTGTATATTTCAAAATAAGGCTCTAAACCTTAATGTAAACCTATATACTCACGTCATATTGGTGCTATTCAACAAACAACTTCAACAACAACAAACAAAATGAACTATAAAATATATACTCATGGTATTACATTATATATTAACATAAGTATCATACAATATTCGAACACTTTTCTTCCAAAGACTACCAATGAAACAATAGAAATAATAAATATTGGAATTCCACACGTCCCCAAGTGAGTGACTGTGCAACGCGATATACCCGTTGTCCCCAGATAGGGATTAGTTGAACCACTGGAATTGATTCCACAGTTCACGTGTAGAATAGAATAGAAGTAAACTATTCTCTAGAGGGAGACTCAACCATTGTACAGCGGTGGACAATAGCTACCGTCGCCGTCGTAAACTTCAGGGACTTGAAAAGTAGCTATTTGTCGTGACTGATAAAATATGATACCTAGTGTATTTTTGCTGAAACTATTCTGAAGCTGACTCGGTGGTCGACGGTAAGGTCAGAACTGATTTATTTATTGTTGCACAGCTACGTTGGTTATTGCAGTTTATATTCTGCTTTCTATCAAGTAGATACAACTCTAAATAAATAAATATTAAACGTATCATGAATTTCCATGTAGTATTGAAAATTAAAAATAATTTTCATTAGTATAGCAGTTGATTTTTACCTTTTTATCGAAGGCGATTTCAATTGATTCAGACAACCAAAGAGTCGTCGTATGATAATACAATAATGAAAATATAAGAAGAACGTGGGTATTTCTTTTTTGTTATTAGGCCGATAAAACTCGTCGTAGTCATAGTAGGTCTACGAGTAAAATATGTCTAGTAGATACTGAAAACTAGGATATTGTTTATAATAAAACACCTTGTTAATCTTTCACAATGTCTAATTCCCAATTTCGTATCAACGGTTACAATCTGAATATCTCTTCTTGCAATATTGTCGTTCCGAGTGTCAACAGTGTTGCCACTCGTCAATCCACATAAATCCTACTTTAATTATTATTTGTTAATCTAACAGCTCGGCCATCCTGCAATATTTGCGGGTCCTCTCGCAAAAATATTTAAATTTAAACACAAAATTTAGGAACTTGTGACAATAGCTATTTGGTACTTGTCTATACAATTTCTTATCCAAGGATAAATACTAAATAATGTTTATGTAACAGTAGGCTGTCTTAAGTCATACCTCTCTTAATAAGTACAATTGATAATAAAATAACTTAACCCAAATTCAATTTTTTTTTTTTTTTGTAACTATTGTATTCTAAAGCCAAATTGAGGATATATCTTTTCCATCTAAGTATGGACATTAGGTACTTTGAAACCTTGCTAAATATCACAAAAATCACACCTATACAATCATTATTATTGATAAGTAGTGATTTGCACTTAATAAATTAGTTGTTAAATTGCCTGACAACTATATAGAGTTATAGTGTATACACTACAATTAACTTTAGTTTACTAATGTAACCTACTTAACTTACTATACTTCACTTGTCGACAATTTTGTGAATTAAAGTAACAAAATATCAATTTTTTTGTAAACATAAACATATATAACACATTATTTAATGAAATGGATATAGAGCTTTTATTAACATTATTATCACCATTAGCATATCCATACTTTCTTTACATTGTTTATCAATTAATATAACTATTAGCATTAAAATATGGTCATCCCTTACAATCTGGTTTTGAAGATCTATTTATACCTAATACATACATAGAGATAATGAACAATACTACTACTCAACTCGGCCATCCAGTATAATAGTCGAGTCCTCTCGTTGTCTAGAACAGCAATAAAATATTAATAAATGTGCAATGAGTGTACATTTAAGTTAAATGGATTATAATTTTAAAATTTAATATGATCAAATAAAGACTGGTTATGTTCTCTGTCACTACATATGTATAGTATGCTACATCTATGCATTTATAGCATAATATGTTATATCAATTACAGAAATTTGCACTGTTATACCTTCCTCTACCTACATACATATACACATGCTATTATATGGTTCCTAGAGCAGTCTGCTATATCTAAAGCTATCTATACTCTGTTTATCCAGTACTGACTTCTATAGCCTGCAAGGAATTATATAAATTTACTTCTTTAGTTCACACTATAGTCTGCCCTAAAAATAAACAAAAACTTCTTATCATATACATACAATTATATAAGTGCTAGTACTTGTAGTTTCTGGTCCACATCTGCGTAGTCTGCTACATCTGAGGTCATCTGTATTACCAACTGTAAACTGACCTCTGTAGCCTACGCTGTAGAACGCCTTAATAATAATCTTATCACATAATTATATCTAGTCTACATCTGCGTAGTCTGCTACATCTGAGGTCATCTGTATTACCAACTGTAAACTGACCTCTGTAGCCTATGCTGTAGAACGACTTAATAATAATCTTATCACATAATTATATCTAGTCTACATCTGCGTAGTCTGCTACATCTGAGGCCATCTGTATTACCAACTGTAAACTGACCTCTGTAGCCTATGCTGTAGAACACCTTAATAGTAAACAACTTCTTATTCTATAAATACAATTATACAAGTGTTAGTCATATCTAGTCTACATCTGCGTAGTCTGCTACATCTGAGGCCATCTGTATTACCAACTGTAAACTGACCTCTGTAGCCTATGCTGTAGAACGACTTAATAATAATCTTATCACACAGTTATTTCTAGTCTACATCTGCGTAGTCTGCTACATCTGAAGTCATCTGTATTACCAACTGTAAACTGACTTCTGTAGCCTACGCTGTAGAACACCTTAATAGTAAACAACTTCTTATTCTATAAATACAATTACACAAGTGCTAGTCATATCTAGTCTACATCTGCGTAGTCTGCTACATCTGAAGTCATCTGTATTACCAACTGTAAACTGACTTCTGTAGCCTACGCTGTAGAAAGGGACTATCTGCACTTTAATTCACCACACAATCAATAATTTGCTGAAAAAGAATAAAAGATTAATCACAAATTACTCATCATATTATATAGTATATCATTTCAGTTACACTCAGTCTCATCACTGCTGCTCAAATCACTTCCTTCATGTATCTTATCCACTGATATCACATTTTCATAACTTCGATTACTCAAGTAATATATTTTTTTTATATGTATATAAATATTTATATATATATATATATTTTTTTTTTTTTTCACCCTACTATTATTATTATCCTATTTTGAAAAGTTATGTTCGATTCTCACTGATTCTCCTTCTTTGTAACATGGAGCTATGTATGTTTTTCTATCATACTTTTCTTTCATCTTCTGTTGTATTATCTCTCTATTATCTCCTACTTGTTCTCTAACTATTAAAAATTCTATTCAGGTTAAACGTTTGGTAGGATCATGTAGGTAACTATTTCTTAAGATTATCTGTGTAGTTAACAATTCTGTATCCAGATCATATTGGCTTGTATTAATGAAATGTTTAAAGACATTACTAGTAAAACAAAACCATATATCCGTTATGAGTCTAGTGGGCACTCTCAAAGTAAATGCTAAATTATTCTTTTGAAACATTTGTAATTAGGGTGTCTTAGCGCTTCTAACAACTGAAAATGATTGATATATTTTTGTAAAACCATCACCTATTTCTAATATGTAAACCTTTTCTCATTTGCTACGATTTAAGGGATCCTAATGATCTGCATGTATTGTGTGAAAAGGTATTTCAACTTCAGTTATTGGGTGTAACATCCCTTCCCTTTTACTACTGGTAGTTCTGATAGGCACATTATAGGCATAAAGTAACATATTTTTTTGTGAAACGTCCTAGTTTCAGAAACCAGTAGGTAGTCTAAAACTTTTATTTGAAAGTGACCGGTTTCATGGCGCCACCTACAATCCCAAGGCACAAGCCACTTGCTGTCATTCTCTACAACCCAAAAAACGTTTTCTAACAAGTTTATAATTTTTGTAAATAAATAAATAAATAGATAAATAAATAAACAGATAAATAAATATCCTGGGACATTTTTCACACACGGCCAATCTAATTCCAAACTCAGCAGAGCTTGTGATATGGTAACCAGACAGCTGATATACTACATATACTACTAATTCTACTCTTAAGACTTTTCTGTACAGATATTAATATATATCTATGAAATTCTCTAATATCTCTAATATAAGTATATCTAGGTATATATATGAAATTCTCGTGTCACAATGTTAGTTACCATAGTCCTTGGCTAGACGGATTTTTATGAAATTCTATATGCATATCCAGTAGGTCTGACAATCGACAACTATCAATTTTTTTTTATACCCCTGTGATCACAGGACCGGGAACTACGCTGGTGAAACCGCGGGGCGGCAGCTAGTATATTTTGTAATTCTCTTTATTCCTTCATAACTGGACTTAGCAACACTAATCCAGTTAACATGATTAACATTAAATATATCAAATGTCACTGGTAATATCAGATCCTGTTTGGAGAAAGTAGCATGTAATGCACTACAATCTGTAATCATCTTGTATTCAGTACCATAGTACCTATACCTACTCCATATTATATCTATCTATACTGAACTGATCAAGGGGCCCTACAGCATCATGTGTCTCCAGTGCATAAGAATAGAGATGTTGAGTAGTGCTGATAAAGGTCATCGAACTGGGTTTAAGTTTAAGGTAACAAAAACTTCATGTTCATCTGTCTATAGTAAAGAATTATTTTTCAAAATAGATGCCAGCATCATTCCAATAATAGCGAAATCTTTAACAAATCACCTAACTGGTAAGACCAATAAAACATTATACATCCTGTACGGTTCACAATAGGCTTTGTATGATTTTATTCGATCCCCATTTGAACTACATCTATAAATACAAAATCTTTAAGGCCAGTTGAAAAACAGTCAGTTAATAAACTTGAAAACTCCTGTATTTGAGAAATCAGTTATTGGTTCTGCATTTTGTATAAATACATCAGCATGGAAATCAATTTAATATATAAACTTTTATTTAGTTATTGATCGGCAGGAGTATACAGGAGGACACACCCTGTATTTAGACATTTTTATTTATTCTTCAAATATATTTTGAATCGACTCTGACATTCCCCTTTTTTTATTCTGATATATTCTCCTGGCATTGAGTTAAATTCAAACTTGGTTTAGCCCATAGTGTCCCACTGACATGAACATACCTTGAAATTTACTATCACAAAAGCTTTTAGTATCATCATTTTATGTGCAGTTAAAATCATCATGTGCTTGAAAATTTGCCCAGAAGTGGTTTTTATGATAATCACATTACCTGGGTTTCTTTGGAAATGAATGTCCAATAAAGACAGGGCAGTTAATATGATTTGCCAATACTAGGATGTCTGATCCTATGGTTAAACTAAATAATTCACTAAACCTCTCAATGGTGTTAACATTTTGTTGGTTCATATAATTCTTGATTTGACTGCCTTACTACCTGTTACTAGATTACATTGGCTACCCATATCAACATAGCCTTCTGTATTGCTCCCATATTATATATTTTTTTTATTTAAATTATAAGGAAAAGTCACAAAAAATATATTTTTTTGTGTATCCCTTGTTGCTTACTGGACAAATCTGCTGAATGACCCATCTATACTCATATATAAAGCTGAAGAGTTGGTTTGATTGAATGTGCAGGTGAACTAATTTTCTTATACAATGCATACTGCATTTGGTACATATAAAACTGTAGTGCCCTGGCTCATTATGGTTGTGATAGATTACAGGAATATTAGAATTTAGTTAGTTTCAGTGTAATGGTTTATTTTGGTTACCTAAATGTAAACCAAAATAAACAGACATAAGAAAATAGGCATTCTATTTTCATTAATATCCTTATTTCCAGATCCCAAATTAGTATGGGAAATCTGTGGTTTCACAGGTTTGATATACTTAAGTTCTTGTTCTGGTTCAGTAAAACCAGCAGCCTTGACTCCCAATGTTATAATCAATCCTCTAAGCTATCCAGCGCACTGGCCTTTTGTGAAAGATTTCACACCAATTCAGTAACTTAAATATTTGAATAATAATAATGTTCAAGAGAGTCATTTATCTTAGTTCAATTTGTTTGCATTTCAAATAATAATATTGCATAGTAATCCCTATTAGAAAAAGACTAACTATTTATCATTCCATTAATTCACTCTAAGAAAATAGTAATGATGCCAAACCTTAATACCTACCAAGCTTTTGCTATGCCGGCCAATGTAGGAAGTGCATAATGTATGGTTAGTCTATCTGATCAACAATAAATATGAGAATGTTCTACTACATTGCTTATCCACATCTCAACAACTTAGATCCTTAGACAAAGGATTAAACTCTGGTACTACATTTTCTAACACTTTTTCTAAAATTTTCTACTCTGTTATGAGCATTTTAAGAAATATTACTTTTAATATGCACCCTGACTTTTATTAAGGAAAAAGTTACCTCTCATGCTGTCTCTACTACCTGACCGGACGCTCACTTCCTCGCTGCTACCAGATAGTCGTGGCCAGTCGTGCGCGTCTCCGACGCCAAGACTTCCTTGCAGTAGCCACTGGGAAGACTGCGGACTGGACTGGTGGACTGCAAGGTCGGCGACTGCGACTCTGCCAACTGCGACTGCGACTCTGGCAACTGCGACTGCGACTCTGGCAACTGCAACTGCGGCTGCGACTGCTGCGAGTGTAGATACTGCGACTAGGAGGTTGACGTCGATCACTACGGTTCCAACAACAATGGCGGCGTTTCTTGAACTTTTGATTCGTGTCGATCTTTGGTTTTGCTGCTTGTAACAGATGAACGGATCTCCTGATCCTTTTTGCTGCGACGATCATGTGATCCCATAATAAATATAATCGTTCCAATGTAAACAATATACACGGAATCCACAATGTATGGGATTCCCGTCCTCTGTTATGGAAAATGGTTAACTGTTTTGAGACTGCGTAATACTTCTTCCAGTGGGTTCTTTATGCCACTTCTGAGATGAAAACTAGGATATTGTTTATAATAAAACACCTTGTTAATCTTTCACAATGTCTAATTCCCAATTTCGTATCAACGGTTACAATCTGAATATCTCTTCTTGCAATATTGTCGTTCCGAGTGTCAACAGTGTTGCCACTCGTCAATCCACATAAATCCTACTTTAATTATTATTTGTTAATCTAACAATACTGGGTAAGTAACGAGCTATATGACTATTAAAATGACACCGTTTGAAATAACAAAGAGCACGTTTTGTGTCTCTGAATTTAAATTTATTATTGACCTATATCCGTTTTTATGACAATTCGTCATAAAAATCACATGTGTGCAGTCGCGGCTGGCGCTGGCGGACAACAGATGGACACCGCAAACAACTATAATCATAGTATTTTTACGACAAAAGCCAAGGTTCGTAGCTCCCCTTTAAATCGAATAACCTTGATTATGATATGGTCGTTAGCACAGCACTCTGTTTTATGGACACTTAAATTTCTATTGTGAGTCTGCTCTTGACAGAGGCTATGCGAATATAGTTTTTTTTTTGTTTATGACATTTTCCGATCAGTACCAATTTCAAATATCTGATAATCCGTTCTCATTGCTGAAAAGCGTCGACTATTGGGACCTACTTACCATAAAAGATTGGCTTAAAATCCTACTTCACTTTAAGCCCGATATATAAATACCTGCCAAGTTGCCAACCTCAATTTTCCAGATAGGTATACCGAGCTTAAGTTAATTTTCCGTTGCAAAATAAAGTCAGCCAGTTGCCAGATAGGGACAGATAAAAGCGTTTTATTTTCACAATTTCCAGCGCAGCTTTTCACAGATTCAGTATCCATGAAGGCTATTAACAAGTCGGGTTACGTCAGCGTGCATTGTGATCTGTGTGGTGAGCATCAGCTTTGCAGGCGGTCGTCTTGCCCTTGAATACATATGAGTCGGTTCAGCTCGCACTTAATGTATGCTGTATGCACTCACTACGCCCCAGGGCTTGATTACATCTCGATTCATATTGTAATTTATTATATTAAATATAGATTGTTTTAAAATGTAAGTACTTACATGATTGGTTGTAATTTTGTACTTCAAGTGCTTATTAAAATGAAATATTGTTTTTAAAATGTTGTGATTTTGGTAACGTGTACTCTCACTACAATGTATTTTTATAACATTGTAACTGTTATTTACCAAATGAATAACATTTGAGTTTTCACTACAATTTAAACACGTAAGAAAGAACTGCACAAAATTGTATTCAAATCACTTGACTTTATTAAAATAGGTAGTAATGCACAAAAAATACATTATGCAAAGTGACCTACATAGTACGTTACACTAATATTATAAAGGCGAAAGTTTGTGAGTGTGTATGTTTGTTACTTCTTCACGTCTACACGGTTGGAGCGATTTTCATACAGTTTGGTATGGACTGGCTGACACCCTGAACACTTAGGCTACTATTTAACATTGAAGGGAAAATTGAAGATCCCCGGGAACGCGGGTGGAACCGCAGGGAGCCAGTATTAAAAAATAATTCCTATGATAACATGTGGTATTACATCATAAATTACTGCAGAATTACCTAATATGAGAAACTTTTGCCGTTGTAACATCACTACTAGCGGAAGTAATTCTAGAGGCAACGAAGCCCTACAAGTAGGAATCACTCGAGACCGCAATATCTTAGGAATATTATAGAGACTAAAATAGGATCATATTTAGACTAACAACTGAGTCTACGTACCTATTTTGTTCATTTACCTAAAACAGTACAATATTCTACACACTTTAACAGTATTGGTACACTTATTTCCATAATTTCACAACACTTTAAAACACAAGTGTTTGAATACAATGTGGAAACCATTAAAATATTTAAAGAAACGCAGTTGAAAAGCCAATGTGATCTTTAACCTCCTGTTTTGCGTCTAATACTTTGTAAATGGTGTCACAAAATTATCTTATCCTGAATACCTACTTATGTTGCCCAACAAAATGGTTACTGTCATGAGATTTGTATGTATAATAACTTAAGTTTTCGAGTTTATTTTATTTTTATTTTGTTATTTTGAGTTCTTTCCTTGCACTAAATAAAGCCTATTGGCTTCCAATATTAGGTGTAGAGACTCAAAGCTCGTGAACTAAGGCTGGGTAACTATTACCTACAGACGTGCAACTCCGAGAACTATTACACGTTGCTGTTGTACTTGTACCGGGCTATGACCGGGTCATAACCTGGTTGCCATGGCAACGACACAGTGACCTGTAACAACGTCGAAATACCAGGAAAAGCTTTTGTAGTCGCCGCGGGGATAACAATTGTTTGACGTATTATTGCCGACGATGTATTTGTGCGCCGCCTACATTTTAAGATAACAGTACATAAGTAGGATCTTATTATGTAGGACCAGTATATAAAGTTGTACTCAGTAGATAGGTACGTACTTTTGAATATATTAACGCAACAGGTGTCTGATTCCAGTATTAAAAGAGATACATTGTTAGGTAGGTAGGTTCCGAAATATTTACAATATATATAAAAAATGACTTTGCCCTATTCTAGAATATATTAGGTATGTCAGAGTGCCATATCCGTCCAATCCAAGTCTGATTCAATGAATGATCCAAGATTGATTATCACAAATCCAACTATCCAAATTTCATAGTAATTTTAAGATATAGGTACCTATTCTTTATTCCTTCGTAAATTTTTACAAGGTTCCTGTACTAATTTAACCAGTGTCTTACAGTCAGACACCGCAATACCGAAGTTATTTATCCTACATCACTTCAAACAAAGCTTCTACTACATGGAATCTCATATAACGTAATCATAAATAGCATTCGCATTCGCAAACACTAATCACACGCATGTCGTCCCCAGCCGAATCGGGTTATACCCCTGGATGCGTAAAGTGGGACAGGGTGACGAGAGGTCGCCCCAATTTCAACCGCCGCCGCTGTACGCTCACCGTGACCTGCCTCACGTTCCATTTCTGCCCTACAGATTATCGTATATGGCAACTTTATCCTACCCTAGACTTTCATAGCCAGTGTCGAGATTTTGAATCTCCAAATCACATTATGTCGTATCAATTATGTACCCTGTTTTTGGTCAATGTTATTATTAAGCATGTTTTGTTTACCTCTTCTTGGATGCACATTATATCTACATTCATATAAGTACTAATTTATCTTAGTATGTATGTGTGAAATCTGTTGGTAAACCTAATAAATGAAATAAACAAATTATTGTCAATTTAAAAGTCAGTGTTTTAATAAAATAACTACTTTCATTTGCTCTTTATTATGTATAGAAGGGTATTGCTTGCTATTTATAAAAAAAACACACACCGAGCGAAAATAACGTGATAAAAATGGCAAATAACCCACTTTGCAATTTCCCGCATAAAAGTTGTATTTCCCATTTATTTTCATCGAAATACAGAACAAAGATATTGCATTTCATCGTTTCGATCACAAAGGCGATCCATCCACCTACGCGTCTACCCACCACCTGTTCGTATCATTAATTCATAGCTGGTAGTATGCTACTGTAGCTGATGGAATTAAATTTACATCAAAGAGTAAAAAACCATAAACAAAAATCTATTTTAAAACCAAAAGAAGACTTTAAGGTCTTTATTGTCAATGTAAGTGATTATTGAACCCTAGAGTATACTTAAATCGTTATAATGAGATAAAAGGTAGAAAAGTTCCTGGAAATAGTTGTTGCGAGGCCCTTAGCGAGTTGCCATGACTCCGGTCACGATCGCAGCACATCGCAGCGTGTACGGTCACTAATGGAATTGGCTACTAAGGTACCATATTAGACCAAAAAGTTGCCACGTTTTTTTATACAATTATGAACACTTAGCTACCTTTTTTAGTCAAGTATCAGCTCCATTTTGACCATTGTGTTTAAATATTAACAGATACATAAATTAGCTTTCACCAAGTAGGTACGTAGTGTATAATATTTTATATCTTACTCCTAAATTGTATCTAGATCCCTTCAGCTCGTAGCGTGATTGTGTAACGAACATCCATGCATTTGGATTTTGAATTTCAGTAAGATAATCTTACTTATTGGATTACTTCTAAATATAAACCTTACTAATATAACACTTACTCGAAACCAATAAGGAAATATCTATGTACCTACGATATTTAGCGATCCTAAGTTTCCACTACGTACCTATGTAGTTTTCAAACATGCCGACATGCCTGGCTAATGTTGCTTGGTATTGACATACCTACACTACAAGTGTCACTCGTCTCGTTTACGTCAGAGCTCACCTGCAGTGCAATTTGGCTGACGGTTCTTAACACCATTAGGCCCTCGGCCCCACGGCCCAAGCCCCAGGTAGCGATCGTGACTATTAAACTTAAGTACGTGTACTTTAACGTGTAATGCCATCAATAGGATTTTAGTTGGAGTCAATTTAGAAATTGTTTTATGAGGGATATTTTATTTGTTTATAACATAAGTGCGACTGTTTCAGTGTGTGTGTTAGTTACCAATCAGCAGTACGGTGAACGGATTTGTATGTTTGTCCCACATATTTAATGTTATATAATTAATATATATGTATGTAGAAAAAATGTTTTCTCTATGGCGCATAAATTTTATCGAGTAAGATAAGAAACTATAAATAACTTATAAAATTACACCATTGTAAAACTAATATAAAAACTGATTCTATTATAATTTCGCGGTACCATATTACACGATTTCTGCTCTATCTATCTATATAGTCAAAAGAGAATTTTTTTATTAAGGATGACAGTCTGGCCCCTGGTATTTTCTTATTTGAATTTTATTCATTTATATATACACCTACTTAATATATGCAGATCTTAATAACTCAGTAACTCTTGATTCGAAATATAATGCAAAGCGATCCCTAAACTGTAACTAATTTCACGCACCGTTGCGAACAAATAAACAATGCAATGATTTTCCATTGTGTACGTTACGTTTGTATACCAATGTATAGTACATAGCACCTACATTACTCAGTAGGTATTACAATGTGTACCTAGATTATATCGGCGTCCTTTCCCAGGCGAGAGTGATCTTTATGTCTTGTTTAATAAGAGCGATAAGTGATTAACAGCAGGGGATACTAAGTAGATCAATTGTTCGCGCATCAATTCCGCTCACGACTCCCGCCCGACAATGGATTTTGTCGGCTTTGTGGGGATGCGCGCGCGCAACATTATTCGCACTACGAACTGCGCCCACGCGCCGTCCGTCCCCGCGCTGACACTTGATTGTACTTCCGTCGTTGTACCATAAAAACAAATTAGCGCATCACAGATTTGTTGCAGCATATAAATAATTTTATATATAGGTACCTACCTAGTCAAATTAAATTAAATGAGTACCTACTTCCAAAAGTTACAAAACTACTGTTTACTACTTACAAAATTACGTAGGTACGTTTTCGTGTACGTTACTATGTAGGTATTATAGCTGAAATGTTATTCCATTCGAGCAACACGCACAAATCATTGAACTTCCCACGTTTACGGCCTTCGTCGCAATTCACCAAATTCATAATGACAGAGGATACATGGTGGATTACGTATACGAATTTAACACAGAGGCACTCAGCTGTATTAACTACTTACTTACTAAAACTTATAAACGCATGAAAAATAGTAATAATTTTCTGTATTTAAATTATTTTATAAGTTTTGTTTTCTCGTCTAATCACTATAATACCACTCTTTCACCTTCTACTGTGGCCTGTGCTATGAGTAATGACTTAAAGTAAAATAACAATACGTCGTTTTATTAGTATCTGTGAAGGGCTATTTAAATGCATAAATATAATTCAGTTCATCTCCAGCTAGTATTTTTTTTAACAAAGTACGTACAAAGTAAGTATATGAGTACGTAAAATTACATAGTACGAGTAGTAGGCTTTCCCGCCTCCGGAGTAGAGTTCATCTTTACCACTTGGAAACTATTGCATCTAGTACGTCGAATGAATGTGTTTCAAACGATGTTTTTGCGGCTGCCTGTACGTGCGTACTGAATTCATGTAATGTTGCGTGTATCCTCAGTACAAGGTTGTATCGTTTCAACGACGCTGTTCATGCCATGTGTCACATGTGTGTGACTGCGTATAGGTACCTTACCTACTGTCCATTCATTCACTCATTCATCAACTAACTCTTGTACAATAGGATCTCCCGCATCGTTCCCACCCATAAAACCAGTTCATTTCATGCTTTGCCTATCTTTAAGATGATCTTATACGGTTTGTAAGCAAACCTTTATGAATTGTTAATTTATTTATTTAACTTTATTCACAGCTTAAAATCGTATTATAACTTTTAATTACGCTTTGCTTAGGCTACTTACCAAGTGATATATTTTATTCTAAGTCATTCGAAGTATTTTGAAGAAATAGTTAAAGTATTAGTACGAATAGTCAATTTCTACACAGTTCGCAAATGAAAACAAATAAATAAAGCCACAAACAGAACACACATTTTTTTCTTATCAATGTAAATGGTACATATTAAAATAAAGTTACGCATATACCTAAGTAAGTATACAGAAAACGTATTATTTATATATTAGTAATTCATTATGAGATAACAAACTTTTAATGCAGGGTCTTACTGCCTTACAATTTGTTTCGTGATGATCAAAATTCATATTCATTTGCATTTAATACGTAGATTAACTTTGCTAGCTAAGATTTAAGGATAGCCAATAGCAGCCATATTTAATTATATGTCTAACGGATGTGACGTCATCGTAGTTCGAGCGGATGAAGAATGTTAAGTATTGCGAGAACAATATAAAATTGCATAATATAAACGTATTTGCAGTATATAACCCCAGGAACTTTCTGAACCGCGCGCTAGAGTTGATATTTTATTTCATTATATTTATTTACAAAATTTCAATAATAAACAAAAGTATCAACAAATAATAACAAAAGCAATTTGGTACACAAAGATAGTCTCGACCTCTCGCAACTTTTCAATTGCCCGTAACATGATTAACCCAACAACTTTTTTTTTGCCGTAAGCGATTCGGGTAATTCGTTATCGATTCGGCGTATACGAAACAATGGATATGCAATAATAAATGGCTTAGTATAGGGGTGTAATCATCGCTAACGAGTGAGATATTCGGCACGATACCAACATTACGAGAGCTATTGCGCCAGCGCGGGTTCACACGGGTTCAGGCTCCGGCCTGTGCGATAAAGCCGGCCTTGGCCCCGGCAACACGATAAACAATAGCGGTTATGAAATCGCCGGGGAAACGCACCGACTTACAGAGTTACAGTCAATTTGTATAGGTTCACCGGTCGCGGATCGCGGTCAATGTTTCCGATCTATCTATGACCAACTAAATTGTTCAACTAAATTAGGTTTCAGTTTGCTCGCTTGTTATGCATCATTTCTTTAAGCAAGTATTTCGTTTTAACCTAATAAATACACTTTTTTCCTAAGATAATGGATGCACGTTAAAATTTTCATAACAACAGAATAAGCTACTTCGTATAAATATTTTGCGGCGAGACGCCACTTACTATGCAACAAACGATTAAAAAGGGAGTTGCAATAAAATACCAAGTGATTTTGAAGTTGACGCAATGAATATTTTAAGATGTACCTTTTGTTGGTGGTTAGTTCAAAGATGTGGTGTGTCACGTTTACTGCGGATATGCAGATTATTCGTTTCCATCCCGCATTAGAATCTTTACTAACGTAGCAATAAAACAACTCAATGAAGGGACGATGCCAAGTTGGCAAACTACTCTGCTCCACAGCACGAATGCGTTCTCAGTATTTTGACCTATTCTTATTTCGTACCTATTTATATAATATGTGTCATGTTTATATTATTTCTAACGAATAATACTGTTGTAATGAGCGTAACGGAATAAGCGTATAGAAAATTGAATGCCAAATATAAGACTGCTTGTCAAACATTCAGAGATTAATAATATAACAAAAAAAAATAGGGTAACTGTGGAAAATACCTATATATATAAAAATAATAAAAACATATGCATCTGTAGATTTATTGAACAGAAGGTCATATGAAAATCGACGAGCACATTTACAAGTTAAAGTTTCATCGTAAATCTTATGGGACAGGTTTCCAGCCACATCCACGTAGGTATATCGTAAAAACTTAACCTAAGTTAAGCTAAGTTATAAATTATTCATACGGCTTAATAACTTTGCGAATTGTGCCATAAATAATGTTGGGTAAAAATTTGTCTGGATTTTATATTGTTAATTAAAAATATAGAAGGGGCGTCGGGATGCATTCATTATACTTGAAGGTATGCTAATTAGGAGATAAATCTATGAAAAAGGTTTTAAATGAGGATAACATTTTATGAAAATACCACACGTTTTTATAAGCGCAAAACCCATGTTGAACTTATTAATCCAATGAAAATTAATGTGACAGTTACACATTAGATTACGTTATACTGTAATTAAAATTCTACCCTATTTACCTACATAGTATATTCTCTCTATGGTTTTTCAACGTTGATATATTTGTTTATTTTATTGTTTACGTCTCTAAAACTGTGCATATATTCGCTTCTTTATTTATTATTTTAATTTTGTTTTATTTACTCCGATTTGAACTTCTCTCTTTGATTTCAATTAAATTACATTAATTCTATAATCGGATAATACCTACATCTTCCGAATATAAGTGCATATTGAACCAGAATAATATTGAAAACAGAATGCAAACACACTTATTGAAAAATTAAATTGATACAACATTTTATATGATTCTAGGAAATATTGAAGAACATAAATCACTATTTTCACATTGAAGATCGTTTTATTGCCCTATCCTTTATAGTGCCTCATTTAGATTTCTCGAGAGTGCTCTTTCAACGTTTCATAAGTATCGAAGCGTCTCGTCTCGTCCTCTAGCAATAATGCATACAGCAATAACACACAGATATCATTGAATTTACAATTGCCATCTCAGGAAAAATATAGATACAGTTTAAACGTGACGTGAGCCCTTCAAACGGAATAATATCAAGAGCTTATTTGATGCAGATGTAAGTAGTAGGTAACTAGAACTAACTCAGAAATTAGGGCATAATTATAGGAAAATACATAAAGAATACATGCCTACCTATTGTGATTTCCTTTCGCGTATATTTGCAAGGCCCGCAATAGTCGTTATTTGTAACTTAATCACATTCAAGTCAGTCAAGTTCAATGAACAGTATAGCATAAAATTATATAGATATACCGTCAGGGCATTAAATGGGCAGTTTGTTAGGAACATCTGCATCGGAGAATACTTAGGTTAGACGCTGTAAAATAACACCGCTGAAATATTTTATCGACGTCGCGTAAACCTTCGAGCAAATGGCCGTAGGTCTGCTATATTCATTCTATGTTATTTTTTACGAAGTTTTTTTGTTGTTAAAAACTTAATTGAAACTGTAAATATATTTAACATAAACAACACAGCTCTATTTATATATGATTCAAATATAAAAAAAATGTTTCAACGGAACGTAAATCAAGACCTCTCCACGACGTCCCACGCTCGCGAATGCGTTTTGCTGTGTCCGTCCGCTTCAAAAAAACATTTTAAAATCAAATTAGAATTCTTTACATTCCGCGATTGCGCTCTCAAACAACCTGTGAGATATGGCGCTGTTGACTTTTTCATTTTGCCCCACTATCGTTTGACTGCCGAGCAAGTGAATGTGAAGCATTCATGACAAAAAGACTAAAACATTTTAATCGCAGATTATTGGACTGTTGTTTTAGTTTTTGCTGCGCGAACTTAGATTGATTTATTGAGCTGTATTACGTCATTTATAAATTACCTCGATTTTTTTATGGACTTTTATTCATGGGTTCACAAGAATCGTTAATTAATTAACCTGAATTAATTAACATTTTAGATTCTTCATGCAAGGAAAATAATAAAAAATCTGGATTATTTAATGCGCTTGGGTTGTTTAATATAATAAAGAAAAACAAGTTAATATATAATGAAGGCAGCCTTTTTTGGAAGCCGGAAGGTATACGATTATCAGTAATTTAAGTAAGTGTTAATATATCTATTTAGTAGCCGAGGTCGTGAAGTACTTATGGACTGCGTTTTTTTTGTTTTAGATATTATTCTCGACCGAACTGCCATCGCATAAATCTTAACGAGAAAATAATGAGGGACGTATACTGTGCAACATGATGCTTTTAGCGGAACATCGACGAAAATATTTTCGGTAGGACAAGTTATTCTTAATTGGTTCTCGGAAACTTTGGCCTGTTTTCGTCTCTTCGGAATTAATAAAAGGGTCGTGAATCATTGAGTTGTTTTTCACTCGAGCGTTCCCATTTTTGATCTTCAATTTCAAGTTAGTTAGTCCCTTTTCAAAATTAGAAAATACCACATAATTACGTGAGAAATTGATAAGGCAGCGTGTGTAAGACATATCGGATTATTATATGAGGTAAAACGCAACGTATGACATCTCTTCGCTAGACGTATTAAGACTTGTCGAGTATACAGAAATAGAGGACAATAAACATAACACTCTTCTCACGCAGTTGGGTAAAAGTGTGGTATGTATGGGAAACGGCCTTATGTCGAGCAGTGGGCGTCCCCAAGGATAATGATGTAATGTGTAAGTAAATAGCACCGGTATCTTATCCATCATTCAATGGTGTTCAGACATTCAACGTGTTTTCCTAGGTTTGTTAGCAGCAGAACGCGAACACAGCGCGACCTCGGGGCTAATTTGACACCGAATAAGGCAATGGAAAATATCTGACTTGACGTTAACGATTTACGTACCTCTATTATAGACGCGTTTTATGTAGAATTGTTAGTGGTATGTTAATGAGGTCGACGATCGCGAAACGTACACTTTTGTAACACACAAGAATCTGTTTTATTTCGTAACTATTTATCAATGCAAATGGTATACTTTTACGCTAGGCGTATTTCCTTAATGACTCTCTGCCCGTGTAGGTGTCGCTATCTAAATCACGCAATAGTCAGGTCGTTGCCCTCATTATCACTTTGCACGATAACGTGTAACACGGAAAAAATCCATCCTCAATGCTGATAAAAGTGGCGACCAGCTACGCTTGGCACATCGTGATTCCCTGGAGTGTTCAAGAATGAGGCCGAGCGGAAATCATAGCCGGTGTCTGCGTTGGATGGTAATGACTGTGTTAATAACACGAGAGGCTACTGTAAACAGAGTGCTGTCCTTGGTTGCGGATCGTCAGCGACGCCGAGGTCGTCAGAGGTCGCACTAAACACTGCCAATATTTAAACAAGTAACCTGTGATAATAGTAGTAAAGTTGTTTTTATATATTCGAGATCACTGCACAAAAATAGTGACAATTCTGACTAGTTTGCTTTGGTTTTTCGTACCTATTTAGCAATAAATGTAACCTTCGTTTTCTTATCATAGCTCTACAATCAGTAGCGAGTGATTAATCATCAAATGATTCCGAGTACTCTAAGCATCCATTTGTCAAAGTGATGTAATAAATAATTGATTTTTAATCTGCACGCTTAAATAAATCTTTTATGTCTGATTATCTTTTATGTTGTATACACGAATATGCTTTTCAGTAATGTTTTGCAATGTCCTTATGATAATCTCATTTCTCATAAAGCCTTTTTATCCAATAAAGCCCGACAAGTTGAACGAGTGTCGTTTAAAAGGCAACCCCACTCGAACAATACTTGTGTGTCATGTTAGTTAATGTGCAGTTCCATCGCAGCCCCTTAACCATCATTAGTTGGTAAGGCTGTTGGGAAATGGACTATTGTAGTTCTGTGTTAATGTCAGTATGTGGGTCGTGCATTCAATGTGAGATCTCTGTTCCTCGCTCAGCTCCCTACTGTTACACAATTATGTTCGGTCACATTATGCTATAGAAACGAGGTCGGCAACAATACGAAGTTAGACAAGTGTTTTGTTTCAATATGTGTTTGCGTTCTGTTTGTATTTGGTGTGAGTTTTCTTTATATCATTTAACTAATGTTACAAATGTTGTTATAACATGTACGATGATGGGATCACTTTAAAACGGTTAGAATATTGTTAGATTTTCAACGAACTGCGAACATTAATTTCAGTTATTTAATCTCGAGCAAATATTTTGCGCAATAAATTATCTATTCTACAATTTTACTCGTTACTATGAGATCTAGAACACTTCGTGCCCAAGTGGTTAATTTAATTATAGCATGGTATTTAAGACGCGTATTCAAATTAAATACGCAATGACGGTACCTAGTTGATATTAGCTGGAAAATGCTGCCGGCAATTTTAATTAAATTTTAGTAGCACTACCCTACAGATGGCGTTGTGAGACCTAAGTCGTTTTTGTCTGAACGCTAAGACTAAGTACTATTTTAGCTCCTAGACGACAACTGCTATCATTGCTTTATTTTCAACCCGATATTAATATGGATGAGGTATATAATTCAGAATATGTGAGGAAATTAAAAGCACTCACCTATTTTCCCATTAGGACTGTAGGGCCCGTAGCTGCTGGATGACAACGGCGATGAGTATCCGTTGTTGGGTTGAGGCTGCGTCGGCGCACCGGGCGACGGCGAGCCTCCCCCCGCGGTCCCCCCGCCCGCCATCCAGTCGCGGACGTGGCCGTTGACCTGGTGGCCGTTGTGGCTCACCCCAGGCTCGGCCTTCACCTGGCTCGGCAGGACGCCGCGGTATGCCACTTCGTGTTTCAAGTCCATCCCGCTGCTACCGCATGCTGGTGCGCCGCCGCCGGCCCCGCCGCCCGCACTCCACACTTCTGTTGGACAAACAACGACCATATGACATGATTTGTTCAAACAAACGACGATCTGTATGGATATAGTGTGAAGGTCGCAGCAGACATTCCGATATATTTGCAAGTGTGTTCCGAAATGTACAACGAAATCACCGATTTTATTGCCGTAGCTAACGAGTCTCAATTTTATTGATACACTGTAGCCGTATACTCAGGTATAATATGGAAATGACCATTGATAAAATCAAAGGTCAACAAACTTGTATTTTTACGTCCAACGCACAAGATGAGGTATTCTCAGACGTGTTACGAGTTGCAATTCAATTCAAAACAAACGTTCGATTGACCGAACAATTAAGATTCTCGTGGCCTTTTTACAATCTTTGATCTCATCTGATTACAAATGGTTAAATACGTTCAATGTAGCTTTGATGTCGAAAGGAAACAAAGGGATTTGAAGGTCTTGAGCTGACAGAGAGATACTTATTTAAACAAATGATTGGAGAGTAGCGTGGTAGCGTTTAACTTTAGTATTTCGATTGAAATTACTTCAAAGATGGGGACGAGTAGAAATGTAGGTTAAATATAACTTAAACTATGAAATAATGAAAAATTGTTTTGGAACACATTGTTGGCGGATTTTCAATGAAACGATTTATGCTTCCTAACGAGTGTAATCAGATTAATAACAATGCTGAATGACAAAGTTAGTAAGAATAAAAATATATACTATTAGATACTTTCTCTTGTTTTAAAGAAATAAGATTTTAAATGAAGACGGTGTCCCTAAGGCGATCTCGGACATAAACCGCAGCGGGATTAGTCGGGATCTTGTCTCGGGACAACGTGAATCCCTCGACGTTAACAATTGCTTGAGCATTGTTTGTCCCTCGTAAAACCAAACATGTAACTTTATGCGACACTATTTCCTTGGAATGTATACTTGTGTAACGATATGCCCTGTCGAACGGATTGGCTTCCATAAAATTTTAGATGGAATAAAATCTCTTTTGTTGACTTGGAAAATAAACTTGGGAGGTCAATGATGACAATTAATAACGAAATCGAATTAGAAATTACATTTGTGCCATTTTAGATTCATTTAATAATCGAATTCATAATTATTATATAGGTATATGAAATATCTTGTTACTTAGCATCCGCAGTTGTAAGATACCACCACTATTTTATGATCCTACATAAAATGTGCATAAATAAAAACTAAAGTACACTGCACAACATAAATAATACCATATGTCGGTAAGTATGTACCGATGTGTGTTGTATACAAGATTTTATGGGTTAAACAATAAACTTTGTAACTTTAAACATTTTACAGCTAAACATAAAATATAAATATGCACAACAAGCGATTCTCTCTTATGGCGATCGCTGTACGACCGAAATGTGTATATTATAAGTAAACATTAAAGTATATAAAAACAGTAGGTGTTATAAATAAAACAAATATTTTGGCTGTTATTAATTCATTTGCGAGTTATATGGCGGTTATCTACCCTGACCCTATTGTAAATTACATACCGTATATATGTAAATGACAGTTTATCGTAAATATGTACAATAAAATGCCTAATTAAAAAGCATATTTTTAGTAAAATTTGTAAAACCATTTTAGCAGTATGGTGTGAGGGCAGAGTGCATGAACAGGGGCGCGCGGGCGGCCAGCATCGCGGCATCGGTGCGGGCGCGGTTGCACAACGTGCGCGGGCGCAGAGAAAGCGCGTGACGTCACGACCTCGACACGCTCACCTAGTTGCGCGTACGCCGCCACGGCTGTCGCTGCCTGCACCAACCTACTTCCACCGATACCGGCCCAATGTCGCCGGGCTTTCTCTACCTTCGTCTACCTTTATCTATCAACATGCGTAATCGTTTCGCTATCGAATACGCAATCGTCACCGCAGCCGCAGACAGACAAAAGGCACTCTCATCTTCATTTCTAATTAGATGCAACAAATGTACTACATACTTTACTTTCACTACGCACTATTTTTTTCACGTTACAGTCACGTCAAAGTGTACTGGAGGTAACGACTGTGACTGTCAGTAGGTCACTCTGAGAGCTGTTGTCTTTATTCTTGATATACCACTTTCGCTTCGACATGGAAATAACTAAAGCAACTGCACTGCCGATAAGTAGACACCATACTCACCGCGAGTCCGTGAATGAAAATGAATGACCTTTATCATATATATTTCTAACAGATTCAACGCAATATATCCCAAATATAGGTAAAGAGCAATGTTCTGATTTCATTTGATCATTAAAACAGTGGCGCCGATTGTAAAAATAAATGGGCCCTAAATTTTTACAAATTGCAGATCCAACCAATCGCATTCAGCCATCATTCGGTGCAGCATCGTACCGCGTGATCTTTGTTCGCCACCGCACACGTCGTAACATCTACGTTCTCGCCTCATCGCATCGTACCTTCGTACCAGACCAAACGGAGGATTCACTTTTACGACGTGAACAATAAACTTTTATGACTCATTACGATAACGTTAGAATAAAAAACGCCAAGAGCAATCGAAAGAATATACCACCATGTCGTTTCGCACGGAAACTATTGGTGCTGTATTTTCCTCGTAGACAATATTCATAGAAATACTAGTTGAAGTGATAGCGATCGACAGATTTATGAGCGGTTCTATACTGCGTTCACGCTCAGAAAATATTCAATGAAATAAATCCGGTGCGGTTCGGTGGTTCGTGCGGAGAGCGCGCATATAAAGTATCCTTCGTGCGGTCAGCGGATATTCGTTCGCATAAAGAGTATTATCGAAGAGGAATGAGGACGTGCCAGTGTCCTCGGAATGTTAGGTACCTAGCGCTGTCGCCGCAGTCGCAGTGCTTCTGTATTACCGCAGCCCATTTGGCGCGCCATCACTGTTTGACTCATACAGGTTTGCAATCTAAATGTAAAGCTTCATATCCCGCTTGTGCGGTATTAGAGTATTGGCGATGACGCGGAAATAGAATTTATGAGTGGCGCGACCCCACGAATACTCCGTGATATATTCAGCGAGGTCACCGCCTCGCTAGTGCCGTATAGTTGCGTCACTAGTGGACTAACGGCCTTGTTATAATACGTATATTTACGTAGGCATAACAGTTTTGTAGGTGGCGGGTTCGATAACCGTGCCCTGAGGTGGGAATAAACCGTTTTGTGTTGTTTTGTTCCCCGTAATTAGAGAGTCTGTTCGGCGCAGCGGACGTCTGACGGGGTTCATGCATTATTGAGTTCAGCGTATCGTAGGTAGATGGATACTGGGCTCAGGTGATTGCTAGCAAATTGTTATAGTTCCCACGGGACTTATCGTCGTGTCCATGTCCGTGGGCGAATTCACATAATTTTTAAGGGGATTAAACAGCCTTAAATTATTCTTTGCGAGTTCTGAACATTGAAAAAATATTGGCTATTGTAGATAACTAATATCGCAACAAAGTTGTATAAAGATCTTGTGAACTGTAACATTAAACGACGCCCTATTTCTTTCAACAATGAAATGAAAATACACCTTGTTGCAGCCATTCCAAACAGAGCTTTCATTATATAAATTAAAAAAGTTTTGACGTTTAACCAACCACATTGCTAATGCAGCTTTCTGCAGAATAACTTGTCAAGGCCAGGACGATTTTCTTACATAATCCTTTAAGAAATGCAAGTTGCTAATATGGCAATATGTATTGAAGCAGATACTCTAATCACGATTGCAAAATACTGGAGAAATAACGTTTCAAATATCAATAACAAAATTGTATAAATCTGTTCCCTTTATTGGAAATGAACCTTACTGGCAATATAGCCATCATACCCGCGGGGGAGAACTTCTATAATGCGATTTCTAGACTCACTCCGAATGTAAAATCCTTGGATATTCCCACCAGATGACAGTCTGTGTGTTTACTGCGTCTTACAGTGGAACATGAGACGAACAGAGCGGATGGGGGGAGAGATGAAAAGATTGGAGGAACCCGTGCGGGGAAATCACGTCGCTATTTTATCGGCACATCGCAGTATCTTGACGGTCTGATGCTATTTCTAGAGGTCCTTTTGCGAAAAGGATTCCAGTATTTGTCGCAGTTTAGTCCGATAACGCTCTATGTATATCTATAAAACTTTTCGCAATCAACTTATGAATGTATGCCACATGTTTTCTTAAGACGGATGATAGTTTGATCATTGCGCCATGAATTGCTCAACGTTAGTCGGTAAGATTCTTTTATGAGAGCGAACAAATATGGGCACAATTTATTATAAGAAGGGGACCAGTTTGATTGTGTTTGACACGGCTTCGTTAAACATTACGAAACTGTACTGACAAGTAACTAAACTCGGCGACAGATACTGAGTAACAAAGACCATGCTGTACCTACTATGTTTACACAATAATATTGGTGACAGCAGTTGTATATCTTATTGATTCTATAATATATATTGCTTTCACAGGTTCAAATTTCAAATTGTGTCTTCAAATGAATTATGGCACGAGACAAAATAGCTTGAATTATGTTTTTCCAGGAGAATGGAATAAATGTAGACACATGACATACTAAGCCGATCCTAAATAAGGATAACGCGAGGAAGATGAATGAATGAAATATTACTTTGTGTTACATTACAAAAACCTGTAACTTTTATCAAAAATAAAATCAGAGAAAACGGACGACTGTCATCTCTCCATTATCCACGTCCGAAAGTCAGTTCCATTTTTATTCAAGCGATCGCAAAGTGGATCCTACACATGGCTTTTCATAAAATTCGCAATTCCCTCGATAACAGGAAAATAATATGGAAGCCAATGTAGAATAGAAAAGAGATTGCGATATCAAATATTACCTCAGATATTACTTCTATGTAAGAAATGTTTTGTTTGCATCCAAATGTAAAAATAATTTTACAAAGACTGTAGCGATTGCAACCAGACATCAGCAATATGTAGATATATAATTGATAAATATAATAGCATTGGAGCTCAAAAACCTGGCTATGCATGTTTACCGTTTTTATGCTAATGAGTTCTTTTATCTATTACTTACCATTATTTTCAGTTTCTAGTTTCCCACTAACTGACACGAGATATTTATCTTTCACATTAGGTACTGCCCACACTACGTTTCTGGATTTGAGTTTGAGATTGTTGAAACTGATATTGTCTAGAGTTGAAGGACGGAAAACTACAAACGATATAGCTTCGTCGACGACACGGAACACTAAAGGTTAACCTTTAGGTGTCTGGTCGAGATGGTCAACTCCATTAGAATATTATGTCATTGACTCAGTGAGTAGTCATACAATAATACTACTAATAGGAACTATACGACGCTTGTTGTAGTTGTTTCGGTAATTTATTTGCATATTTTAGGATTATGCATTGAGATTTTTTATAGATCTGCTCTTGTTGTTCTGTTTGTATCCCAATTATCAATAAGTTATCTGTTAAATGCTGTTATTACTAGTGTTATTTTACTTACTTTAATAATTACAGGTTTTGGTTATATTTAGTCATAAATCAATTCGATGACATTAAAATCAAAGCGCATATATAAATCCTACATATTTCAGAGTAAGAAACTTCACAGCTGATCACGAAATTCGTCAATTGTATAGAAACTGTTTAGAGTATAGTACTATAACTGTATATTCCGGTTGACATAATGTAAAGTGCATTGGTATATCCAAGGCAAATCGGAGTACGAGGCTAAATAAGCAAGGACATGATCTGACCTCGGCATCCAGTACCTACTGGTGATACTGGCTCGCGACTCCAAACGACACTCACGCGATCAGCTAAAGTAGTGAAACTAGTAAAATTATGTATTATTATAGACTTTGTGCCATACATTGTAACTAACACTAGAAAAACTAGCTATTTATAGACTAATTCATAAAAGCACAAATAATTAAAAATACAGAATTAGCTGGAATTTGGGTCATTTCACTTTCATTTATCATGTTATACGAAAAATCGAAAAGCAATGTTCTTAAGTACCTAATTTAAATAACGAAGCAATAGAAAAGCTTAAAAAACTATCTTTCACAAATTTTGCACCTAAAGTAACAAATTTACATAAACATATAAATACCAAGACTTTTTTAGTTGCAGTTGAAACACGACATAGGTATGTGTCTTGTACGATACCGGAAAAACACACAAATATTTTACAAACAAAGTGAACAGGATTTATCTAACGACTATCTTATAGGTAAGAGCGACACCTACGCAGCTATAAAAGTTGCGAATTCCTAAATTTTCCTTCAAGTTGAAACTTAGCTCATAAAGACACGGTTCCAATTGTTCGTACGCTCAACTTGAACCGTTTGCATAATAGTTTTATTCCTATTTCATGTTCCACTCCATTCATGTTTAATATGGAACGCAGTTTAAATTTTGCTCAATAGAATATTTCTGTAATTTCATCATTCAAGAAATCTTCAGCATAACTTCCAAGTACTATTGACTTATTAGCACGAGAGAAATGGCAAGAATATTAAGCATTTTCGTTCTTTTTTATAACTTAATCTTAGAAGTATATAAATTAATCGATCTGCTTCATTCTTATATCTAATATGAATGTAGTCTTATACTTAAAAATCCGAATAAATGGAGGTAATTTTTTATTTCTCACAGTACACTCCATGCTCTACAATCCATGTATGTGTACATAATCTGCTTATTCACTAATTTAATGGATTTTAAACGAGGTTAAAAGCAACGATCAAAATTATAATTACATAATTAGTTTCGCTTAGTCAAATAACAAATCTTCGAAGATAGACGCCGTCGCCAGCCATCAGACACAAACTAGCGTGACAGGTATCATAAAAGTTGTTGGCCTTGTGAATATAAATTAACGCATGCTTATTATTTTTTGTCACTTTGATCTTGAATTGGATAAAATATAATTCATTGGCTATTAGGCTCTTTCAGGAGATTATCAGATACTAAAAACTTGAATTGTTAATCGTCTCGTTAGTCATGCCATGAGTCAATCCTAAGAAAAGTGTTTGCCAATAATAAAAAACTAAAATTTGGTAAATTTCACATAAATATTACTCAAGTAAATTAAATCTGAGGCTGATCGTAATTGCGCGGGGTCTTATCTGGATGATGTCCTTTGTGCATCTTTTTATGGTGGCCATAAATTAACGCCCACCTCAGTTGATTTTGATTTATCGCGTAGAAATTTAATTAGGAATTTATTTAATACGGGATATGACGGTTCCAGCCCACGCCCACCTTTGCCAAGGTAATTAGCTTGCAATAATGCAAAATCAATATGAACAATAACTTTTTGTACCTACTGAATACAGCAATATCTATAGTTTCCAGATGATAGAGACGTAAGGAATAAAGAAAATAAAACTTTACAGCATACCATGCATCTTTAGAAGCTCATCATCTCATTTACATGAGAATAGTGATACGCTCACCACCGACTTTTGCTTCCATTTTAACAATGTTTTCATAAAGGAACAAAGGCAAGGAACGGAAGCGAATGTAAAGTTACAGAAAAATGGCACAGTATAAACAACACGTAAGCTAATTTTGAGCAGTACAATGAATTCATAAGAATGAAGCGCGTGCTAGTCAGACTGACGCCACCACCGGCAAGAGTTGCATCCAAATGTGTAATTTCCGAATACCCAGTGCACTACATCGTCTAGTATATTACTCGTATATGGACAGACGTCGTAACATTTCACTGCAACAAATACACCATTGTCTAAACTAGAACGGAACATTATATTATGTGAACGGAACAGCAATAAAATTTTAGGGAGATTCAGTTGATATAACACTAGATTTCATGGAAATTGTGAAATATGAAATGGTCTTGGTGGAGTTCAACCATAGTTTTATTACCGCATTTCGTCATGAAGTATAGTATCCTTGGATGATGGACTCGCTTCCGTTACGAAGATATAATCTGATAATGTAATATAATTTACATATAAAGCGCTCTTCTATATGTATTTTAAACTAGTACCTACCTAATAGAGTACAGTGAAATTTGGCGATGATTTAAGAAACTCTATTTGAAAAGCACCAAAAACTTCACAACAAAAAGTTGCAAGACGACAAGCTTACAAGATGAACGACGATGATATTCCCTTAAATAAAAAGAAAGAAAGTAATGTTACCATTAATCACGAGACACAAAACAGACCCGCTTGGTAGCACTTAATTTATTTGAACGGCACTGTTGCGTTACCATTACTGAATGAGTTATTGTTTATTGCAGATATTTTACTGTCAATCGCAACATATAAAAATCCTATAAAAGGCTGAAGTAACGTTTTCCGAACATTTTTATGGCAACTCAATGGTTTGCAGGAAACACTAAATCAATGGTTACAACACTATTTATTTTCGGTTCTAATAAATATAAACCAACTTTCACGACACAGTTGAATTAGACCTGAATATCATGAGGCGGTCACACATACAAGACTGGCTGAAAATATTATTGAATTTTAAAATGAGGCATCGTGTGTTCATTACGTATTCTAAAAGGTAAATAATACAGCGCGTGCAGCCAACGCCATCCTTGAGACCACACGAGGTCATTAGCCATGAGGCCTTCGGCTTAATTTTCACAATAAACGTTTGCATAGGTGTTTAAACCATAATATTCCATTATGAATACTATATCTTTATTAATAGCTAAATCAACTGAATGAATTTGCAAATATAAAAGTAAAAGCTTTAAATAATACTCTTTCATTTCAATTTCACTTAATGTGGCTGAAATATTGAAATGTCTTTGTTCTTTACACATATATGTAAATCGCTGTTAACTTTGGTAACCTTGATTTTATAGATAATCGTTAGATATCAACTGATAAATTAATAATCGTTAACATGGTAAATGCTACTGTTAAAATTAGCATTCCATAAACAAATAGAAGTAGTAAGTAACAAGACAACAATATCCTTAAATGTGTCAAATGTCAAGTGCATCAACGACTTTACGTGTGAAGAATACCTAACTAACTACCTATATATGGATATGTAATTCATTAAAAAAACGAGGCCCACTGCAAATGTTTTCGGGTACGTAAAAGAAGTCGCAGTGCGCGGCCGCCCGCGCTCTATACGTTGTTGTGTCTGCCAGTCTGGTGCTATCGATCCGGCGCCCTCATTTCTGCCGAGCCGACTGCGAGCTGCGCCCACAATGACATAGATGCTACAATCACTTGAAGTGTTATAAGCTTTTACTTGCGCTTTTAATCCAACTATAAGAATACTAAGTCATTTCCATCGTAGCTTTGATATAGGACCACAAATCACGCAGCTTCTTCTCAAATAATGGTAAAGTTTGCTAAGTGAAATCTCTTCTAGAATATCATAATCGATTGCAAGTTGCGACGCACTGAAAGCAACCCCCACCCATTCGGTCAGGCTACCTACTGCAGTCTTACGAGCTATAGACTAACGATAAACAAAGCTCACTGCAGTGGTACTTGTGCATTTTCACTCATGCATAACAAAAGTTTACCAGACTGTGGCCAGGCGTCATCGTGTCGTTGTTGCAAAGATTTATAAGTACATACCTAGGTACTGCACTTGAATTAGGTTTTGGAAAATCTACATATATATCAACCGATTGAATTTCGACAAATAGAGACATTATATACTCAAGATTTATGAAAGTTACATGTTGTTTCAGATTGGGTTGTAAAAAAGCTTTAATGCAATTATTTGTCATATTGACAGCTATTTGGCATAATCTCGAAAGGTTTCATATCTATGAAAATTAACAGCATAATTTTTTGGTTACAATATTAATAAAGTCGTTGTTAAAAATAATCTTTATTTAATTTGACAGCCCGGTTGGCTTTGTGGTTAGTGACCCTGACTCTCAAGCCGCGGGTCGTGGGTTCGAATCCCACCCAGGATAAACATTTGTATGCATGAATATGTCTGTTTGTCCTGTGTCTGGATGTAAATATCTATATAAGTATGTATTTAAAAGTAGTATATGTAGTATATCAGCTATCTGGTTACCATATCACAAGCTCTGCTTAGTTTGGAATTAGATTGGCCGTGTGTGAAAAAAAATGTCCCAGGATATTTAATTTACGAACATTAAGTTGTTTAAAAGTTACTTTTATGTGTGCGGCACGGCACGGCACGTGTATGCAAATTAAATAATTATACAATTTCCGATTGTTATGTAAAATATAACTCGAAAATCATTAAGGCGTTTTAACTTACCAAATAATTTAATGTAATAGTAGCTTGATTCACAAATCTTAGTAGGTACATAGTCGACCTAATATTTAAAAGTATGCAATGTGTAGCTTTACATTATTTATTTTTGAATTATTTCCAATTACTTTCGTAATGTACAATAATAGAAAATAAACAGGTACTTAATAGGTATATTAAATTTCTCTTACATCTGTAAAAATAAACATAAGGAGAATTTCTTTATATAAAAAAATTCCATGTTATCTGAAGCTTAATATCGAACTTCTAGAGAAGTCGAGTTTTCACCGGGATTTCGATTTCCACCAATGTTTTCTGTATCTCGAAATGCTATCCAATTTCCTCAGCGATGTTATTTATACTTTCACAATTTCCAACTACCCACGCCATATGAAATGCTTTATTATGTACCTATTCTTTGTTTATAGCATCTTGCGCCATTGTCTCGCGTTGTGATATCACTTTTGCAATTATGGTTTTCATTCAATACTGCGACGAGACTTTGAAAATCTTTTTACAATTACTTCACCGGGCCTTGCATACAATAACTTCACATAATACAATAGGCTTTTGAAGCTTTTGTTCGGTGCCTTGCTATTGCTTTTAATAGTTTGGTAGGAATATCATGGTTCAAGGGTATTGTGAAAACAATAATTTGATCGCTGAACTGCTTACAGATATTTATAATTTTATATGAAAAGCTACAGTTAAGTATCCCAAATTTACTGAAGTGAAATAATGAAGAACACGCTTGAACGATGTTAAAGACTTACGCAATAAGCTGTTATCGACACGGGAGATAAATATAGATTCGACGATGAACACAATAACTAATTCCCGACTAAACAATTCTTTCTTGAACAGTAAATAATTAGATATTGGAAACACGACGGTCTAATAGAGTCTAGAACGACGTTTGCAGTTAGTGTGATTACTATCGAGTATTAATAACATATACTCGTATCTAAGAAATTACATAACTATATATAGATATAGATTCGATAGTAAAATAGTTATACAACAATTATTACTAGCATAAGTTCATAGCTCCTATGAACAACAAAACGGAACCTTTCATTGTTAAGATCCTACAATAGCGTGTGCCATGAATTTACGAGGTTCAGAATAGACAATTCATTGTCTTAATGTTTAGGAATCAATGCGAGACCCGGCATATACATAAATCTTCAGCTCCTGCGAATCGCAGCTACATTCTGTTTACGTAAATGCTACTCAAGAGTGCAGCAAAATGGCGGCAAGCATCCATCTGTTGATTGGATCTCTACACCACTATTTAAGTTATACCTATAAATTTCTCCCTTCTGTTTTGCAAAACAGAAACCATTTTCCTAATTGAATTTGTGTTGTTTTTACTCATGTGGAAAATTGGCTTTGTTCATTCAGCGGGCGAGCGTGAGAAAGTGCATAACTTGTTTACATAAACCAATGTGAATTTACACTGTTTCATATACAGAAAATGGATACAGATGTCTTCAATGGTTGGTAGAGTTATACAGAGGTAGTTTACGAGTTAATGTTCAAGCAAACACAAGGGTAATTACTTCATTGACTTAGTTGTAATTCGCGATCTCTGTACAGCCACCATAATTTTGGATTAACTGAATCATTGCTCATTCAAGACAACGAGCGTAATAAACCTACATGTAGGCCATTTGTTAGTTGTTTATTCTACGTGATTTTGAAATCTAAGGATAATAAGGGCATTGTAATGCCACTACGGGCGTCAATAAACCATGAGAAATGTATTTTATTGCTTGATTATAGAATCGAAATAGTATAACGTTAATCGTTATAAATAAATGAATGATTACTAATTTATATTATGGAAATATATCAATTTTAATGCAGATTTGGTACTTTAACATTTTGAGGTGTATTAACCATTATTAAGTATATAACTTATGCAAGATTGTGGACCCTATCTTGATTTTTACGTGTCAATACCAAAAGGTGACGCCATAATGATATGAATGTTACTCTAGTGGCTTTGACGATGTAATGCCAAAATAAACATTTTCTCCAAAACAAGAATGGAGTCAAATATTACCTAATATTTTACTCCATTAATTATATAAAATGTAAAAGTCAATACCACAAGCGCTGATCGATTGCTTTTTGTGGTTGCAAAGCAAACATAAAATTATTTAATGAGCACATGCATGCCTATTTGAGAATATAATATGAACTGGTAGGTACTATAGTAATGGCAAAATGCGTTGAACGTTTACAATGTACGCGTCGGACATTGTATTTTTATAACCGCGTTTTACGACTAAAAGGCAAACGGAGGATAAACAAAGGGCAAAGCTAGAGTTGAAAGTCTCCTTGGCAAGTAAGCCGGGCGGGGCGGGGAGAGGGTGTCTTCAGACTATTTACGTTGACGAGGCTGGGTGAGGTGACCTACCCGTGACCTTTGACCCGAAAGCCTGTGACCTACATCAGACGACCAATCGATACGCACTTCACCGAGAGCTGTATCTCTCCTGTTAGCTTCGATAAGGGCGCTGTTCATTAAAAGTTTTGATTGGGTGGCGTCTGGTGGCACAGTGATAAAACGGTAATGGAAATGTAGGTAACGTTTTGTATCTCGGCCTATTGATGAACGCGTGCTTCATTGTGTGATATAAGGAATTGTGTCAGGGAGCATGTTCTATTTTTATATTTGGCTATTGTATCGAATCCTATTCGCGAGTCGTGTTTGTATGTCATCTTCATTCATGATGAATTATTTATTTAACATTTCCGCGAATCTCGTTTGTAAATCGTTTCTATGTTACTGTTGATACGATCATCTGCGGAAAATTTTTAATTAACTATATTTAATTTTTATTAGCTAAAAAAAAATAAAATACGATTCCATAAAAAATGTGCCTTGCATTATTGCATACCTAAAGACAATAAATACTCGCGAAAAATAATTCTAAAGAAATATTGTATATAGGTCAGCAACATGATTCTCTTGCTTAATATACGAAATGTTACACCTTACAAATACACTACCAGGAACTATTAAGGAAATATGTAATTAAGTCTTATTAAAAAATACCTCGACTGGCTTCGTACTCATTTACAATTTATATTAATAAAATCTGTGAAACTTGCTATGTCATGTATTCCTGGAAGAGGTTAATACACATTTTATAAAAGTCCACATTTCAAAATCTCAAACTTTCTGGATGAGTCACGATTGATACTGAGAAGCGGTTAGGCCGGTTCAACATTTTCCTCAATAAACTCTTTCTTTTTGTCCGAACTTGTTTCATGCTCACTTAGTTATAATCTTAAATTGCTATTCAGTTATCCAAATCAGGTATCGAACATATTATAAGAAATTAGAAGTTATTTGGACGAATTGTATTTATCTACGTTCAAAGTTCACGTAAATAACCACTTTAATACAATCAACTATAATGTTGTTGGGCAAAAGACGACAAGAAAAATTTTGCATTTGACGGTAAATAATGAAACCGGAATACAGTGCCAGAAAAATCGCACCAATTGGTACATTCGTATGTGCATTGCACAACAGTAAATTTCATTTATTTTAATATTCGAATATTTCATGATCAAAAGAAAATATTGTAGAGCGACGCATTATTATTTTTCTCGTACGCCAACTGCTGAAAATAATTGACCTACATATCTTTGGTTGTAGGCACATTTTCGTGACACGAGTACAGTATATTTTCGATAAATACGAGAAACACATATGTAATGACATCTATCGGGTGGAGCTGGTAACTGCTAATAGAAATCCTCGCCGGGTTGAGGCTGTGCCGCGACCGGGTCATCCCCCCCTCCCACCATCCCTGCACTTGAACTGGATCGCGTACTTTCAGTTTCTGCCGCCCGGGACAAACGGGCCTGACCTACCCGAAGATGCGACCCGACTCCCGAGTTCCACGTGTATATTGTAAGACGGGTGGGTGGTTTGTGGCTTGCGGGTTTTTGTGGGTTCGAGTCCCGCATAGACAAATATTTGTGGGTGTGTCTGTTTGGGCTGTTTCTGGTGTTAATTGCTGTTGCACTTATTTAATCATCAGGATTCTAGCTTAAGTAGATTTTCCCATTGATGTAAAAAAAATCTATTTACTGGTTTAATCAAGTTTAGTCAAACTAAGCTATATTTAGTTGATGAAATATCTGGATTAAAAGTTATGTTGACATACATTGCAGCATATTAGGTTTCCACGTAGCATTTAAATAGGTACTAACTCGTCATATTTTACGAATTGTGTAGAATAATTTATCTTTAATTGACCGCCAAGAATATATATTTAGGTACATTCACATTCAGGTTTCACATAAAAACATAGTCTCAATGTAAAGTATTTCTATATAATGCCTAGATCCACACGGCACGCATGAAACAAAAACGTAGAAAAAAAAACAATTTTCTCACACGATATCTTGAAATTATTTACAAATTCGCCGAGACACACTCAGCTCATTTGGAACACGAAATAAATTTTCTGTTGCCACCAAAAAAGTTGTTACATCGTATAAAAAAACATAACACGAAATCACGATAACTTTTAGTACCCTTTTATTTTTCCTTCAATATAAATCACCCGAGTCCCTTGAAGTATTTGGGACGCGTAAGAAAATTCATACATCATAATTTCGCCAGACAGATTATGGAAAATTTGTCTTGAACGTAATTCGAAAAAATTACATCGCCTTTATATATGGGTAAGAATATATTTCTTTATATTATAACAACCATCCCATTTCTTCTAACAAATCATGGCAATCAACAATATTTGAATCCGATGAAAGGTAAAATAACGGATAACCACATATTTATATCGGTAATTTTGTATATAGATCAAGAAGATAATGATTTAATAGACACGATATACAATTCAGATTTGCACATTATATCCCTACCTACGTTATTCTTAAAATAACTGCGAAAGTTATTCATCTCGCAATGGCTGAGCTGACTTTCCAAAAAGATAAATCATGCTGTGAAATAAAATAGGAAAGTTCTACCCCGGGAACACGGGTGAAACCGCGGGGTGGAAGCTTGTACTTGAATAATGTTTATTATTTTTTGCAAGAAACTCACTTATCATACTTACCGAATTTTGTTGATAGAATGTAGCACAACTTATTATATGGTCGAATTTAGGAACACAAGACAAGCTTAAGGTATATAAAACTTACATATCTTTTGATCCAAGTCATCCTTACGTACATAACAGGATAAAGCTTTCATCAAAACATCAGTTTCGGGTTACCTCCAAAAATATGTATAAAACCTCTATTGTACGTAAACGGGAGAAAAACATATATTATCTTACAAAAGTCAATGAACCTGTGAAAATGCTACCATATATTACTGACACCGACACCTAGTTAGGAAACTATTATCGACTCGTCACCTTCGATAAAAGGTTTAGCCTGTCTGCGATGAATTTGTCAATCTATGGCGTTACACGTGTTACAGTACATTAGAATACTGTCTCATATTTCGGGTAGAGCGTCTGAGATGGAAGGTTGAAGGGAAGCGTATCAATTTCTTATTTGTCGTTGATAAATTATTATCGTTACTTCATATCGGATTTTGTATTATTAATATTTTCTGAGAATAACAGTATTATGATGCTGAAATTATGGGTTAAATATATTTAGGTATACAAAGTTGATAAGGTACTCAGGATAAATTTTTCTGTAAAAGTAAAGGTAAATTTTGAAGCAAATACGTTGTAATTAGCTTCACAATTTATATCAGACCTTAGTATTTATATTGTTACGAAATACACTAAACTGTATCGGCACATTGTCAGTAGACTACTTGTTTCTAAAATATGAGATCCAGGTGGGTCTCAATCCAAAACCCGATAATTTACAGAAAGGTTTTATTAAAGCCCAATTACTACCTTAAATAACATCTTCGCTTTGTGAAGTAGTTATTTTATTTCAAGCTGCTAATTCAGCACGTTTTGATAAAGTTAATTAATTAAACCTTTTATTTAGCGGACCTGAACAATAACAAGCCAGATGGAGAGATTCTTAATTTGATTTGAAAGAAAATGAATCACGTATGTAAATACCTAATTACTTTTGGCTTTGGAATAATTAAAATAATAACAAAAGGTTAATGGTTTATAGTTTCGGCGTTCCCCCAATCTATTTAATAAAACTCTGAGAAATGAGACATCACGACTAGGCTAAGCGAGACGTACCTACCTAAAAAAATTTGTAAAAAAATATAAACAGAATTGTTTTATATTAGGTAGGTACATCATTTCAAATCGGGAAGAATCAAGAATCAATCGACATTACTTACAGTTTATTAAACATTCATGCCGACGTCTGAGGGTTAGAAGAAAGCATTGCTCAATGTTAAAACTGTTACCATTTGTCTCAGTGACAAACATATTTGTTTTCTCGGTAGACTTACTAATTTGGCGAGCCGATAGCAACTGATGGGACTTCGGATAGCGCTCATATATATATACTATCGATATATCTCAATCTTAACGATACTAAATAATGCACTTTATGGCTCTTTGGATCCGATACAAAAAAACCCGATTGCTGTAAAATACTATATACTGCTTAACTAACTTTAAAGATTAAGATGGATGACTACATAAAATGTAGTTTATGTAGTATATCAGCTATCTGGTTACCATAACACAAGCTCACTTTGATGCTTAATTTGTAATCAGATTGGCCGTGTGTGAAAAATGTCCCAGGATATTTTAATGTATGATGCAAACTTTAAAAATTTTGGAGAACTGTCGAAGATATCTAATGTGGATTTGTAATTAAATCTTCAAGTAACTGATAGGTACTTATTATAAAGGTTGGTACCTATATATACAAGTGAGCAACATATAGGTATGTTTTGTGATTCGTATTTTTAAAGCAGACATTTCAGGCACACACGCAAATGTAATCGAAAATAGTACCTAATAAAGTCCAGCAAATTGTAGACCAAACATGCAAACGGTAGCTCGTAGTAATTAAATAGATACCGATTACAATCAAAATGTTACAATGTAATATAATAGGAGGTACAATAAACAAAAATAGACACAATAGGATTTTGTTTAAAAAACAAAAGATTAGACAGGAAATAGGCGGAACGAAACAAAGTGTTCATTTAGCAATTTTTGCTGTTTATTTCCGAACCATTACCTTTAGATATACTTTCAATATTATTGAATTCAAATATACGCTTTCTGTTAGTTAGTTATTTATTTATTTATTGCCAGAATTATTATACTCTTTATTAATATAAAACTTATACCAAAATGCATTGTATATCTCTTGTAATTTGAATTGTATTTATGACACGAGTCTACAGACTCTGTAGCAAACTGGTAAACAATATTGTTGTTCAATAAACTGATTAATATTTCATCGCATCAAAATTTATTCACTTAATTCATGATTTGTACATACATACGCCACCAATCGAAATCTGAGGACAACTACAGTTCCAACATTTACCGGTCCATTGACGCAATACGATCCATCGAGTGCAACGATAACAATAAACAGAATTCAATGAAAAAATAAATACAATCGTACATTCGATTACCACCCAGAAGGGATATTTATTTATTATTCTTAAGTAAATGCTATTTTAGGCGTAGGTGAACCGCGTAGGTAGATACAAGAACGAGTTGACAAGAACACCTGGATAGACATTTTCAAAGTCAAATGCAGAGAATTAATGATATGAGTTATTGAATTTATTAGGGGTTTTCCGATGCAGTAGGGATAAAAAGGCCGATTTATAACATGTTTATGGGTTTGTCGTATTTAATATTTATATCGGACGGCTCGTATTGACAGACATCCGGGACTCTGACAAACAACCCAAGTGAATAACTATGTGCATATTTCACTCATTCATATGTGTGAATACGTGTTTTACATCGGGTATATCTGCCCACTGTATAATTATTGTTTTTTATTGAGAAAGTTTTTAACGTACATTTAGGTCATTATGTATTCAGAAATGTATCCTAGTTCTAGTGTAGGTATTATCGGATGCCATAGAAATATGGGGAAAGTAGTCTCATAGACTCATAATGAAGATTTAAAGCTGTAACTAATAACAACCAATTACTTTCATTTCATAATACCGCAGCATCAAGGTTTGTTTGAAGACGTTAAACGCGTTGTTAATGAGACTGGTTGCGTTTGCGCAAACCAGTTGCAGATTTCACTAGAATGATAGGGTTGTCTATTTTTATTTGAAAACTACTTTTAAAAGGAGCTCGCCATTTATTTACATATCTCTATACTTAGTTCAAAAACCATCAATGCAATGTTGTATCACATACAACTTCAATTACGAAATTTAATATTTAGTTCAGAAAACACAATTAAATAAAAGCTTATAATACTTGACATGCACAATAAAGCTAGGTACAGGAAGTAATGCATTATATTTTCATAAAGATATGCCTAGATTTATTAAAAAAATATAACATAGATAACTCTACTCTGATACCCTAAGACTAAACAATTGTTCTAGAATAGGAGTACACAACCCTTTAGATCCGGCGTAAGCGTCGAGACAGCGCATGCATTCCGGTCTGCGCGGCATCGGCGGCAGTTGCCGGCGCGCATTTTCTCTCTGATCTATGCGCAGACGCAACAACTCGGGGAATGCATTGCTGTGTAGTTGATTTTGTGCAATATATTACCGAGATAACGCCGCAATGTATGGGAGGAACAGGGAAACGTGACTTGTTTAGGTAAAAATAAAGATTATTGTTATTTTAACGCTCGTAAGTATTATCTGAATCCACTGTGTTGCGCGGACGTGGCAAGCACGCTATTTAATCTAAAGATACCCCTTTAGTTGTTTAGCTTCGTTATTCGATAAGGTTAGAAGATAGATGGTAGTTTATGTTAATTTATTAAGCCTGTTTACTTAGTTGTTCGATGAGTTTTACTTACAATAAGTAGCCATAATCAGTCGTACTTTCAATAAACAATTCAGCACGACTTCGTCCAGTATTCAAATTACATTGATAGTAATTTGAATCACGATTTTAGCGTAAAAGTTGGTAAATTAGTTAGTATATGATTCATAAATGTAATGATATACTTTTAAGAGACCACAGACAAATCTAGATACAACGTTACGTTAGAGCAGCTACGCACAAAACTTTCCAATAACCTTTTTTTGATATTTTTGACTAAAGATATATGCCTAGAATATTATTAGCTGTTCGCTATCACAGAAAATTCCAATGTGTTCGCTAGAGATGAAAAAAAATAGAACACAATTGGAGCACAGATATTCGCATTGATAGTGTCGATGATAGCAATATATAACTTTCTCTTTCGAAATGTTTTTTTTATGTCTGGTAACGGTATTATTTTTTGTTAACATTGTAACATTTTGATATGCACGGCGTACGTACTGGTCTATTCTGGGTTCATAAGTTTATAATATTAGCCTACTTGTTATTAAAATTGGCCAGGTGATCTATATTTTAATTAATACGCAGTTGCTGGACTTTTTACCACAGTTACTTCACATTAACATTTAACAGTGCTTATAATGTATTGCCTTTTTTACCATTCTGGTTTCTCTGATCCGTAATAATTTGCACACAAAATGGCATTCGGATTCTACAGCCACTCGATATGACCGGTTCTCGTATGACGTCATTTTTCAAGCTTCCTCCAATTATTTATCTGCTGATACCTGTTTTTGTCTTTTTTTATTCTGTACAGCAATGTTGCATATTGAAAATTGACGGTCAAGTAAAAGAGAATGTAATGAAAACTGCAAATTCTTAAGTTAACTCAATAGGGGAGATTATTATTTTCACCGATTGACATGTAATTTTTATTTTTTAAGGCTTCTAATCCCAAGTAAAACCTGATTTAAATACATAATGACAGAAGTTGATATATCTACCTTGCAGAAGCCAATATATGTATCACTGTACAGCAAAATAATCAATAAATCATGTGTGATAACCATCGCAAAACCTGTGTTTTCTTTCAAAAACGCATTTACATGAATATGTTATAAAGAAACGAGCAAGGACATTTAAATGTTTTCATATTCTCTTCGACTGCGTCTGGCGCACTAAAAGCCTTGTGTATAAATGGGTTGTATTGGTGCATGTGCCAACACAATTTTCAATCCAAGGTTTTGGAAAATCCCTATGTATTATGAACTTCCGTTGTTAGTATTCGAATCACAACATGAACATTACTGTGTTCAAGTTGTAAGTTGTGGTCGGTGTGTAGCGTTTACTTACTATTTGCCTCGAATTAAAGGACTTACTGCAATATTGCAACAATGTAGAATGTAATACAGAGGCTATTAACTAATGAAATTTTCCGAGCGGAATGCAATCAAGCTGATGTTTACGACCAAATCTAAATCCATTAAACAATTGTTTCTCTACTAACTGATCAAATACTAAATTAGGGTATATCTTTAGGACTAATTTGTACCTTTACAAAGTACCATAGTCTAGACATGACATTAGACGACAGACATTAACTAACAGATTTTAAAGCAAAATTTTTCGAATGAACAAAAGGTATATTTAATTGAATAGAAACATTATCACGGCTTATCTATGAGACAGTCAGCTTGCGTTTAGTGTAGCTAACTAAACAGCATAGTAAACTCGTATCTTGACCAATTTCCAAGCCGTAGGAGCTCACACACACTCGACTATTGAGTCTCGACACATGTAATAGTTGCGCGGAAGTATGTAGGCCGTTTGCGTCGGCGGCGCTGATAACATTATCTTATTAGGTTAACAACCTATAGTTGAGTATTGGAAATATCAGTGCAATCACTGCCCTTATCACTCAGCCTGCTTACATCTTGTCTTCGTACATGGCGATCAATAAATATATGTATCTTACTATGCATAAGTGAATATTGTTTGACATACTTTTTGGTACGAAAACAGATACCTACCGATGCGATGCGATGGTCGAGTACGTACGTATGTCGCAATTGTAAATTTTACAGTAAAATTGTCTGGATTTACTGTTGTTTTGATACAGTGATGTTTTTAATGTTGTAAGTGGAATATTGATGGTTTTAATTCTTCTAATATATTTTTTTCAGTATATAACAGACTAGCTGCCTCCCCGCGGTTTTACCCGCGTAGTTCCCGTTCCCGTGGGAATACAGGGATAAAATATAGCCTATGTTACTCGGGGATAATGTAGCTTTCCAAAGGTGAAAGAATTTTTGAAATCGGTCCAGTAGTTTCGGAGCCTATTCATTACAAACAAACAAACAAACAAACAAACAAACAAACAAACAAATCTTTCCTCTTTATAATATTAGTATAGAAAATCAAACACATGTTGTGCCGACCCTGTTTAGGCGGGATAAGGGCAGGAAGAAAATAACAGAAAATCAATGGTACATAATAAATGTTAGATTAATAGAAAAAAAAAACAATTTAGTTTACGTTTCGCATGTTCCGCATAGCTACAAAAGTCAAATGCCTATGTTGGTACGCACTCGCTAAAGAGATTACTTTAATAACAGTGTTTTATCTCGAAATTGTTAGTCTGTTGTACCTATCACTCGCAGACGCTTGCGCATGTTTAGTTCAAAGTCCTCATAAATTGCGATTTGTTTTGATTTTGATCTAAATTTGTATATGAATCAATATGCAGAAAAATCGTTATTCTGATTCTAATTAAATAAACCAGACATCCTATTTTTTACAAAAAAAATATAACAAGGCTGATGTATTTTATTAAACAGTCGTACATTCGAATAAAAATTGTCCCAGTAATTTTATACCTACAGCACAATACATGCTAGGCTTTTTGTTGGTTGGTACAACAAAAGTTTCTAAGAATAGTCAACCACAATAGAGCCATAGAATCTGGGTTAAGTCTTCTATGGTTTCGACCCTACGATGGAAATTTCTAGAAATACTACAGCTGGTCCAGGTGGCCTATATCCTTTAGGATAGTATGAAATGTGGGAACTATAGAGAGCTCTCGTTGCTTGGGGTGGTTCACGACTCGCTAGATTCAACTGCAGATAAATTTAATTACCTATATATAAAAAAAATAAAAAAATAGCTTTATTACTAAAATCAATTTTACAAAATTTTTACGCCGAGTCTTCCCAGTAAGTAATCAGAGATACTTGTGTTGGGAATGGCTCGCAACTTCCCATTTGGATTACAAAGATTTCACTAATATTAAGTAGGTATACAACTGTTTATGAAAGAAAAATTTAAATTATTGAAGGTTAGTTAGAGTGTGTGCGTGTCTTCGTGTGTGTTTGTGTGCGTGTGAATATGTGTAGGTTTGGTGTATGTGTATGCATGTGTGTGTATGTGTGGTTGCCTGTTTAGGGCTGTGTATTTGTGCGATTTAATCTTTTACTCGGTTCATGTTATTCTAATAAGTAGATTCTCAATATCCTCGTATGTTTTTAATTTTAACCAATCAGTCACAACTTTTTTACATTTGTTAACTTGCATAGGATAGATATCAAGTACACTATTAATTTTATTGTAAAGATAGGCGGACTGGTTATCAAACTGACGACTAGCAAAAGCAGTGCGAATGGGATGCGAAGTTGCAACAATGGCTTTTCTTCGCTTATTTGCCTTAGCCTGGTCGAACTGCAATGATTTATGATATCGGAGTATTACATTAATAATGTACAGTTTTCTCACTGACAAAATGCCGCTGATCTTGTACAGGGAATCTGTAGGAAACCTATAGGACTTTGAGTACATAACTTTAATCAAAGATCTTTGCGCTCGTTCGACATTAAGGAAACTGGTCTTGTTCGCACCTCCCCACACCGTGATGCAGTAGTTAATAATGGATATATACCTAATCGTTCTGACAGAGGCTAGTTGATTTACTGTTATAGAACATTGTATGCCGCTTGGGAATCATACCGTTGCTTTATGTATCAATATATTATGCACTAGGCCACCTATTGTTTATTTTTAATGTATTTCTATTGGTACATGCAAAAATCATAAATTAATGAACGAAATGTAGATCTAGATTGAGACCCAGCAACGTAATAACGTAATTTCTTTAGCATTGTAATTTTGTTAGGATATTAATAAATTGATAAAGCAATTTAAGTGATTGTTATTATGAACTACTTAGGTATATACACACCTAAAAAACAACGTCTACTGACGGGGGTCGAGCTTAGCTTTAAAATCAATAATAACTGAGAAAATTTATATGATTTTAATTCTAATAAAACGGGTACTGTTAGCAATTCGCAGGAAAACGACAGTAAGTCCGCCCACGGGATGTTGTGAATTCTCTCAATGTTTGAAATACCAAAATAAGTCAAGCTCTTGAAAATAAGACATCATTAGGTATGTACTTATTATAAGCTAAACTAGCATTTGGCAGCGACTTCCTCCGCGTGGAATCGTTACTTTTAACGTTAACTTTGATAGGTACCTCAATACACGTTTAAAACACGACATTCATGCCTCTACCTCCACACCCCTACATGTGGGCTGTGGGGCTGTGATACTACCACCAGCCCCAGCCCCACAGCCCCATATTCGCAATCGGGGGTAGGTAATTATATCCAACATTTCCGTGCTTGTATTTGTCGAACTAAAAGAGCACTACTTCATCCACCTACGCATACAAGTCGTGTTATGTATATATTTTTCAGGAGCAAATCATTACAATGTAATTTATTTGACTAACTTTATCCTACCTAGGGAGTCTCTACATTCAGTTATTATATTTAAAGTTTTGTTGTTTTCTATTTAATTAATAGAATTATTTGATTACATACCACTGGAGGCGTTTTCCGAGGCGAACAGCGGGGCGGCGTTGTAATCTGCAATAAAAGAACATAAAATAAAATTTCACATACAAATAAATATATAATTATATTGCTATGACTATAAATAATTATTAGGTACTTGGCGAAATTTACAATTAAAACATTACTGATATTTCTTGTAATAAATGTTGGTACACGTTTAGAAAATAACTTGTTTCAACCGATAGAAACAAAAACTGTTCGTGGATATTTCAAAATCTTGTTTTGGCAAAATGCCAATAAACTACTTTCGATTTGGCCTTTTTAAAATCTCAGTGGTAGTGCCTAGTGCGCTACTGCCGGGTGGATTTCCGGGTTTGTTGCCTTCATTTTATTTCAATTACAGTGAACAAAAAACGTCGTTAGGGAAATTCTTTTACTAGATACTCTTCGCTTCGCTTATAACGATTAAATTGAAAATCAGTTGCCAAGTAACTAACAGCGGCGATGTAGGAAGTGTTGGCAATCTGAAGGCCGCGGGGTAAACGACACTACGCTGACACTTACGCAATGCTGTGATTGTTACCAATTAACTTTGACCCGTTTAACCCCTACGTTGGGTATATAAAGCAGGCCATGTGGAGGTTCACATAAAATGGACGACCGGTAGGTACTTACACAATTCAATTAGCGCAAAGTCAAATGATACTCGTATATACTGCTGTCATGTGACTTGCAGGTATTATGACGTAGTGCCTTATTTAATGATAAAGACTTCATACCATATGGATCTTTTCTGACATTACAAGTAAGTATTTTGAGAGAGCTGGAAACTTTTTGGGTTTAAATAATTTGAAATACGGAAAAGTGACGACGTAATTCAGCTCATGTGAGAGTCATATACAACGTCATAGCAGCAGGGATCAGGATATAGAAACTGTTCTAAAATGCTCATGAAAATTACTAGATTTAATAAAACAACTTATTTACTGTACTGTTTTTACATTATAGGCAAACGGCGAGTTTTAAGTGAAACTATCATTAATCCAGTGTTTACACCCGTGTTTGTACACGTAATAGCCTAATCTATGTTATCGAATTGTATAACACATCTAGATATACGTTAAATGGTAACAGTGGGTTGAGTATTACACTCAATCACTCAACGTATAATATTTTGGTAGAAAAGCTAAGATCTCGTTGATATAATTGACCTTTATTCGAATGACATTTTGGCTTCGCGCCGCAATCGGATTTTGAAAGTGACGGGCCGCCATCAAAAAAATATACGTGTATAAGATTTAATCCCAGCTTACACAGTATCAGAGTGACATACTGATCGAGTATTCAGTTGATTCGTCGACTGCCATATTGCTGCCTACAGCGACCGCATGCAAATGTATTATGTATGCTCCACGTACCCACACCAACACGCCACACACACATGCCAACAAATAAACAAGGCTAACATACCATATTCTAATACTGGTTTGTTCGCACACACGAGTAAAAATAACATTGTGTGCGTGAGTTCGCGGCCTCTTTACGTATCGTACCTACTTACTAAGTACGCCTATAATTGTTGTCTTAAAAATAGTTTCAAGTGAAAATGTTGCGATCTTTGACTGCGATTATAACGCTTTAGCAACTATGAATATAAACGTGACGGTCACAAATAGATGATCATAATACTGTTCAATATTTATAATAGAGTGTCTTCTTGCATTATTTATAGTTATAAGTACCTATATCGTAAGGACTTTGTATGCATAGTTTAACCACTGATCATGTTCACGATCATAATTTACGTCACTATAAAAGTAATAATTGAATCAGTAACTGTCGTCGTTTAAAATATTTTATGTTTTGCATAAAAATATCTTAAGCTTTTGCATGTTATTGAAGAATGTTATACATACCAACATTGAGAAAATCGTTGCTGGAATATACAAATGGTTTCAAGTTACGTTATTCAAGTTGAAGGGAAAAATCTAAAAATAACTTTAAGTGATCCACTCAATGAATAGAGTTTTCTAACCAGAAATCAACTTCTTTTGAAATTGAAACCTACCTATTAAATTCTTGTGAAAATAATTGATATAAGATTCACTTAATAAGAAAATTCAGGAATAGCTGGTTGTTTGTAGTAAATTCATGGAAAAATCACTGAACGGGATCATAACGATATACATAGGTATACGAATAACAAACGCAATATCTTCGGTCTTAAATATTTATATCAATAAATCTTCATTTTACTATTGAACGATTTATTGATTGATTTAACAATGATAATATTACTGTTTCGGTCCAGGGATAATATGAAATCCTTAAGACAGCGGGGGAAAAGTGCGGGACAGTACCTAGTCCTTCACCAAAGTCGTTGCGGTCGCGCAAAAATATGCTCAGCAAGGTGACTTCCAGAAGACCCAGCCAGGTACCAAAATGACAATTAAATAAATCTCACTTGGACGCGGTTGGAGTATATAGGTATTCTATACCTGTATATCTCAGGCAGGTAGGTACTCGACTCGGCTTGGACACTAGGGACACTAAAGCCAGTTATTTACGCGAAAATAAAATTTTATTACACCTAGAAACAAAGGAGTCAGTTTCCAAGGCTGTCTGTATTTTATGGTGCTTATATGTTCAGAAAAGCATTTAATTTTGTTTTGCAATGCTTTGAAGAAAACACGCTGCTATTAAAATAGCTAAGATTCCTTAGTTAATTGAGCTTAGAGTCGTCTACAGCCTATTCTATGCTACTTATGTTATGTATAATGTGAAAGTTTTGTTGGTTTGTTTTTCCTTTGGTCGGTGACGGTCATGGACTAATTATAAAACTGAATCTAAGATGTTATAGAGTATTATTTAAACAAAACTTATATAAACATGTGATCATAATTAAGCATCGATCATATAGTACCGATAAATGTGTCGTTCCTGACCTATGCCACTGAAATATTCGCTCACTCGCTCGAATGACCGTGCTTTCTACAGACTAGTACTTACACAAATATAGCTACGCATGTGGTTGTAAGTGCATAATATGCATACAGATGTGCATAATAAGCACGCACACGCACGCCACGCGCCCCTATGTACTTATTACGTCTCCCGAGTTCCCCCTGTATGTACCGAGCTAGGGTTATCACTGGAAAACGGAGATTAAAGAATAGTGCAAACGCTTTTCTTACAGCGCAAAAAACAGTCATTGTAATAATTTCGCGAGAATTCATAAAAGCATGTACATATAAAATATAGGAAATTATAAACTATTATTAAAGTATAATATTTTGCCCTGTATAAATAAGAAACTAAGTTAAGAAAAACATTAATTATACGTATACTGTTCTTGAATCTGGTATGTCTATATTGTCTATGCCAAAAGTAACAAACTTTTTTCCCTATAAGGAGTATACGTATCATAACGTACCTTAGGTATTGTTAAAATAACGTTTTATAAATGGTAGCTTTTATATAGGAGTTATCTACGTGAACTAATAAAATCAATATGCGATGGAATAAAGCGAGTTAACAGGCTGAAGCAATCCCTTTAAAACCTGCCCCCAACCTAACTGCGCTCCGCAGAGCGTAGCTAACATGATTCGATACAGACGCCCTTGGGACCTAGGTCTTATGGCAGCCCTGACACAGGCGGGCGGCTGCGGGGGTGGAGTAGGGAGAAGGGGCACAGTCCTGACCACGCACAACTGCCAGGCGCTGCGTTTCAGACGGCCTATATTTAGCGATGCATTTCGCCGTACATGTTGTTTACTGAACGAGCGAACTACGTTTTTAGCTTTATTGCTTTCAAGGTATTGCTTTTGAATTTACATACAGTGCACTGCAGTGTGAATCCGTAAACGCATGACAACACGATATTTAAAATAGCCTGTTTGCTTTTACGTCATTGCATGTTGAAATCTTACATTGAATTACTAGATAGATTCTGAACAACAGTAGTTACATTCAGGAATTTAATATGAATATATTATAGATGACTCCTAACACTTCAAAACACTTACTAGCAAGTGTTTAGATGCAAGACCATTCCCTCTATTTGCGTAAGTATGCTAATCGAAGCAAAGGACCGGCAACCGATATAGGTACTAAGTACGTATTCAATTTATTTCAATGTTTCGCAAGTGGTAGCCTGTTTATGCGTTCATTGAGATAATTTATTTATGCAGTACAACTCTGTTACAGTAACCCCCGCTCTCCCCTTGACTCTGTTGATTTCCTTATAAATTATTTCCCTTCTAGTTACCTGACGATGTTTAATGCTTACTGTGCTAGTCTATACTAATCCTACTAATATTATAAAGGCGAAAGTTTGTATGGATGTTTGTTACTCTTTCACGTAAAAACTACTGAATGGATTTGAATGAAATTTGGAATAAAGATAGCTTATAACCTGGATTAACATATAGGCTACTTTTTATCCCGGGAAAATGGAAGACCTCCCGGGTACGCGGGTGAAACCGCGGGGAGCCACTAGTAATATTATAAAGAGGAAAGATTTGTTTGTTTGTTTGTTTGTAATGAATAGGCTCCGAAACTTCTGGACCGATTTCAAAAATTCTTTCACCTTTGGAAAGCTACATTATCCCCGAGTAACATAGGGTATATTTTATCCCTGTATTCCCACGGGAACGGGAACTACGCGGGTAAAACCGCGCGGGGGCAGCTAGTTAAGTATAATTTGTCAGTACTACATAGAAGCAATGTATACGGCGTAATACCGAGAATCGTGAAATAATGCTGTTTGAATCCGCGTGTTTGCTAATAGAGAAGTCACATCGTACTTACGCTTAATTGCCTAATAGTGATCATAAGTTGCGTCTCATAACCGGTACCTAGTGGTAAATGATGTCACTTTAATGATAATGTCATTGGTCAGCTTAGAAAGAAAGAGACAGATATATTAGAAAGGTTAAACTTTCTTTGGTATGTGCTTTCACGACGAATGCGAAGTAAATACCATCAAATTACAATATGGCCTACTTACTCCGATGAAAGAGAAATGATAAGTTATAAGATATATGATTTGCTGAACAGATCGAAATACATATTATGTTAAACAAAAATTTTGGCCTGTACTACCTTCTGCCTCGCGGTTTCACCCGCGTAGTTCCCGTTTCCCTATGAAAACAGGAATGATATGACACTCCCAATTTAAGTAGCTATCTATTCGTAAAATAATTCAGGTCGGTCTAATAATTTCCCATAATATTCATGACAAACAAAAAAGGAAATCTTTCCTCTTTATTATATTAGTATAGACTCTGTGCTTATGTATTTTCAAAACACCTGTATAGGTACCTTATTTTTTCTAGATATAGAATGTTATCTTTTATGACAAATGTTTGCCGAGTTTATTAAACATTGAATATCCTGCCTCAAAATAATTATTTTCTGGTTCAAATCACGAGTTTACCATGTAATAATAAGTTGTCAACTTAGTTAAGGGGAAAGCCTTTCAAAGTATTTTTCATATATAATTTATATTCACTCTAATAATACTACATGCACCATTACCCTTGAATGCAATGTCAAAGGAATTACATAAATTAAATCGAAGTAAATTACAGGAATGGGAATGTTAGTTTCTTGCTCTAGCACTTTTTAGTATCGGGGAGACAAGATTATGACATGTTTGGTGCTGACATAAAATTTATAGGCTTCGTTTAAGAAACAAGCGATTGGCGATCATATTTTATTCAGTACTAATTCTATATTTATATCATCGGGCAAACATAATTACAATAGAGTCACTGCGAAATATAGGTGATAGTTTTGATGATATAAATGTTAAATAAGAACAAATGATGAACATGTAATCAAAAAACATCATTCAAGTAACCTTCATGTACAAGATTCATTAATCAACTACTAGCTAGAACAATACGATCGTCGCGTCACCGACCATAAATCGCTACTCGCTCATCTTCAAGCATTCTGAACAATGCTCTACAATTGAATAGGCTAGACAACTAGTGACATAAATGCTAGTTGTAAGGGAAATAACATTTTCGCATATTATCAACTGTTGTCGTAAGAACCATAACATAGCTATTGTCGCACACGACATTGACTGTGAGAACACTGAGCCCGCCCATTTCCCTTCAAGAAAACGCTGTCAAGATTTCAATGGGAAAATTGCAGGTTATATTTTGATGCCATTTTAATATCAGAAGAGAAATAGTCATTAAAATAATGTGTAACTTTGTCGTGGGCTATGTAGCTCGAAGAAGTATTTGTAAATAAATGCATTGTTTTCAATTTATACCTAATGATTTCATATGTTATGTAATAACTGAACAGAAACTAAGCAACATTCTTACAATGCTGACACGTGAAATACGAAAAATCATTTCGTAATTTAATTGATAAAATCATAATGCGCTTTCACAAGTAATGAATTTATTCTACAACACGACTACCCAAGCCGACAATGTCCGTGACCTTACAATGTAATAGTACGGGATACGTAGAAGATTGACCTTCACCGATCGAGTATCCGAATGAAATGGATTTTTTATGAAATAAAATATGTTGACAAAAGTAACGTTAATGAGTTGCCTAAAAAAATCTGTTCAAGGCTATGTTGAATTAACAATTGAATAATTTTTTTTTTTCGATATTTTCACCGATGTTGTATCCGAATGAATTTAACACTAATCGAAAGTATAAAGCCTTTAGAATATGCAAGCATACGGTTGCTTATGTTTTTTTGTTCAAGAGTTTACCGTTGCCAGGTTTAAATAGGTGTATCGGAAATGATATCTTCACCGATCGAGTATCCTATTCAATTATACATCAAAATAAAGCTTATACTTTTTGCGAAACGATGGTATACGGTTGCCTACGAAAATCCGTTCAAGAGTCATGGTTGCCAGGCTTTTAAATTTATAAATTAAGGACAGTCTATCCATTAAATTCGGTGCGATAGAAGGAGACGTAGCGCAGGAGCTGCTCCCTCTACGTCAATCGTTTGAAATTTGGCGAGAGAGAGAGTCTATGCGTAGGTACCTACTATCAAATGCGACAGAAATAGACGCAGCATAGCAACTAGGCCCACCTCTTGAGACTTATCGCAGAGACCGCGCCTGCGCTGTGCGGTAACGGTAAAATGTTAGTAAATACCTACTAACCGTTATTTTGAAGCAACTGACAATATACTCTAAATGTATTTCAAATTAAAATATGATTTAAATAAAAATATAATTCAAATGTAGGTATTTAAAATAAAAATATAATTCGAACAAAAATATTTCTGGGAGTTTCTCCTTTTTGGACTCAATCGACTTATCTCCCGAAGTAATTAACACCCGTATATTTTTTTTTTTGCAAATGTCTCACATTTTTGTTTGAAAGAAAATAAATTTATTTCAAATAAAAAAAATTATGATGAAAGGAAAAATTTGGTAAATGAATTAATTTTTTTTGTAATTCATAGTATGTATGCAAATATTCTAATTTCATGTTTTTGTTTATTAAAATTTATATTTGTCTGAATCATTTTCAAAATATTTTCATTGATTATAATTTTTTTAATTCATTTACCAAATTTTTCTTTCCATTATAATTTTTTTCTTTGAAATATATTTAATTTCTTTCAAAGTAAAAGTCTAAGATATTTATTGCATTACAGGTAGGTACATTACATTAGATGTCATAACATAATTGAGGTCAGCTGTAATATGCCGAGTAGGCGTGCAAAATTTATTTAATTATATTATTATTCAACTAGATTGTTATGTCAAATTATTAATTAGATTTATATCAATATTGACAGCCCGGTTGGCTTTGTGGTTTGTGACCCTGACTTTCAAGCCGCGGGTCGTGGGTTCGAATCCCACCCAGGACAAACATTTGTATGCATGAATATGTCTGTTTGTCCTGTGTCTGGATGTAAATATCTATATAAGTATGTATTTAAAAGTATTATATGTAGTATATCAGCTATCTGGTTACCATAACACAAGCTCACTTTGATGCTTAATTTGGAATCAGATTGGCCGTGTGTGAAAAATGTCCCAGGATATTTATTATTTATTTATTAATATGCTTTACAATACAAATTGTATTGCACTATGTACTTTCCGTGAGGTACTCATTAATTGAATAATATGTCCTATCAATAAGGTACCTACTCGAAGAGTGACCTTTTAAATGAAACATAGTGACTATACTTTATTTTTACAAGTATGGGAAGCTTGTTATATATGTATGTTGGATGCCATTCCCACGACATTTTTGCTAAATAGTGCCGTTTGATGAACTTTTGACCGTATCTTATACCTACATATGTCGAGTATTTTCGAAGGTTTCAAATAAGTGCATGTTTTTTTTATAAATAATAATTAATAAATAGTAATAAATAAATAAATATCCTGGGACATTTTTCACACACGGCCAATCTGATTCCAAACTAAGCAGAGCTTGTGAATAAAGATATTTACGAAAGTATAAAGCCTTTAGAATATTTCATTTCATATATATGTAATGAAGTTCTTTAAATAATGGCTTGCAGCTATCTGTTTTCTGTAATTTGCATATTGACCTGACACATTTCTTCTGAGCTTTGAAAGCTCCGTCGAATTTCCCTAGTGAATAACACTATAACGCAGAGTAGATGTAACATACGCATGATATGCTGATATTACTGTTTGACGATTGACCACTCCAGCAAGTCTATATAACGCGTATGAATGTCGACTTAGCTTATTACATACTAGACCAACTTGTGCCTTCCAAGTCATATTATTATCAAATTGAACACCTAAAAATTTTCAAAATCAAAATATTTTTTATTCAAAGAGGCCTCAATAAAGCACTTATGAATAGTCACTATTAATGCTCGGTTCTGATAGTAGTTTTTACTGAGAAGAGCCGGCAATAAACTCAGTAATTACTCTTGTAATGTCGCCTTTGTACAATCTATATCTTTCAAACAAAAATGTGAGACATTTGCAAAAAAAAATATACGGCGTGTTAATTACTTCGGGAGATAAGTCGATTGAGTCCAAAAAGAAGAAACTCCCAGAAATATTTTTGTTCGAAATATATTTTTATTTTAAATACCTACATTTGAATTATATTTTTATTTAAATCATATTTTAATTTGAAATACATTTAGAGTATATTGTCAGTTGCTTCAAAATAACGGTTAGTAGGTATTTACTAACATTTTACCGTTACCGCACAGCGCAGGCGCGGTCTCTGCGATAAGTCTCAAGAGGTGGGCCTAGTTGCTATGCTGCGTCTATTTCTGTCGCATTTGATAGTAGGTACCTACGCATAGACTCTCTCTCTCGCCAAATTTCAAACGATTGACGTAGAGGGAGCAGCTCCTGCGCTACGTCTCCTTCTATCGCACCGAATTTAATGGATAGACTGTCCTTAATTTATAAATTTAAAAGCCTGGCAACCATGACTCTTGAACGGATTTTCGTAGGCAACCGTATACCATCGTTTCGCAAAAAGTATAAGCTTTATTTTGATGTATAATTGAATAGGATACTCGATCGGTGAAGATATCATTTCCGATACACCTATTTAAACCTGGCAACGGTAAACTCTTGAACAAAAAAACATAAGCAACCGTATGCTTGCATATTCTAAAGGCTTTATACTTTCGATTAGTGTTAAATTCATTCGGATACAACATCGGTGAAAATATCGAAAAAAAAAAATTATTCAATTGTTAATTCAACATAGCCTTGAACAGATTTTTTTAGGCAACTCATTAACGTTACTTTTGTCAACATATTTTATTTCATAAAAAATCCATTTCATTCGGATACTCGATCGGTGAAGGTCAATCTTCTACGTATCTTAGACTATAAAAACAGAAATGATAAATTGCCTTTGCACACCAGCGTCCTTAATTTTCACACGCGTCTACAACAATGGTTCTTCGTATTATGTGGTTATGTGGCCATCTGAAATAGCCGTGGTCGTCACATCACGACGGAGAGGTGTCATCGCGCGTGTGGGCGTAACCGCAGTCCCCCCCCCCCCATCTCCCTCCACATAGGCCTTCAGCGCCCTCTGCCCTCAACAAGCCTTCTAAGAAGCCTGAGGATGGCATACTATGTTGCAGTCACGATTATTATTTGTTTTATTGTTCTTTTGCAAATACCGGTAAGATTAAGTATACTTTAAAGTAAAGATTCGTGGATTCCCCACGAATATAGTAGGTACAGTGGAGATACATTCACATACTTATCTAGCTGAAGGAAGTTTTGTTCAATTTTAGGGCGATAGTCAAACAATTCCTCTAAGTAGGTACCCCGAAGCTGTGCAAATATCCAACATTACTGGGATGTTATCAAATATTTGCCAAGTAACTGAGCTCTAGCCGATTAGTCTACGTAGAGATAACTGTGGCTTTATGGTTCTTTAGGCGTTTTATCCAAAGCTTCTTTCATCCCAAGTGGAACGCCGAAGGCTCTTTTAACATTACGTTTTCTTCTCTACAAAACGAACAAAAACTACAGTGTTTTTTTAAGCTACCTCTAGCTTTACTTATATGAAATATGTACAGTTTTAACCATAATATACAAAAAAGAGAATACCAATGTTCCTACATTTATACCTATGTGTTCTACGAATAAGTAATTATGTCCATACATATAAAGCAGCCATGACAAAGCGATATACTTTTCAATAGGCTATCGATATATTCTACAACATAATGTAAATGCTTTCAAATCATTCGTGAAGCCTGCAGCATTAAACTAGGTAGGAATATATAAACAGGGATATTCATAAAATGTTATCAATTCCGTTTCAAAGCATTTACTTTATACCGACTGAATACGAGTAAATTGATTTTACCAATCCATATTTCATCGCGTCAGTAAACCATTGGAAGCGAAATAATAAAAATATTTTATCAAATAGAATTTCTAGAATCATATAAGTATCTGTCATTAAGTATAAAAAAAACGTCTAATTGGTATCAATTAGAAATGTCTGTTTCCAAGTAAGTAAGTAACGTAGCGATAAAAGAAGAATAATTAGCTGACGAGAGTTTTGAACGCGATCGGAACAATATCGCGAGTGAAAACACATTTCCCAACAGGTTTCACTCGAGTCTAACTCTCTGCGAAAGAGAAATCGAGCGTCTCGCAGCGGAAAACGAAGAAAAACTCAGTGATAAGGAGTAAAATGCGCGGCGTGACTCCGCGTCCCACACAATAACATAAATCGATAATAGGAAGCCCTCCGACTAGTTCAGCAGTGCGTGCGAGCGACCTAATACACCCACTATGGCGACCGCATGCAATGCGGGCTAAATATACAGGGACCCGCTGCGTTCCTGCGTTGCACTACACCGCGCCGAACGGAACTTATGTCGCAACAACAACGTCCACAATCGCTTGCTCGGAGAAAATAACCGGTTTCACTGGCATTGCGAACGAATCGCGACCCAATGGCTTCGAATTTGCGGTGGCGTTTCGAGCGCGGCGGGAGCGGAAGAAGGCCGTTTCGCAATAGAGCCGCGGCGGTAATAACACAGCTAGGTGCATTCTCGCTGCAATTTCGCTCTCGGTCGGGCTGTGTGTTTGTGGCGCGCTGAAGATCAGGGCTAACGATCGGCGTGCGCTCTCCGTCTCGGTCGCACCCATTCGCCTCTCCGCAGCTTGTCTAGCAAAAGAAACGCTACAACTTTATCTGACAGCGACGCGACGCGACGCCCGAGAGGCTTTTGTGCGTTTTCCATGTTTATGTTTATAGGAGATCACGTACAAGGGGTGCTTTGAACGCCCGCGCCCGTTGCTTGCTGCGTGGTTATAAATTCTGCAACGCTCTTGTTTTTATTTCAAACGTGTGTTTGTGTTGAACGGTGCGCGGTGGATGCTACGATATGTCTACGAGGCGTAGCTTGCGTACCATAATCAACCAGTGCTTGGGTAAATTACATTGTTTTACTTTTACCATCGTACCTACTTCCCATGGATTTAAATGATTTGGTACTGAAATGGATAGAAAGTAATGCAAGTTCGATAAATATTTATTGGTTTTCAGTTGTTTATTTATTTAATTGCTAAGTTATTTAGGTCAAATGCCCAATAAGTAAGTAAAAATATAACGAAATAATGTGCAATAACATTCAACTATCCAATTAAAGGAAACTTTTTTATTATCATATTTTTGAATGTGACTTGGAAAAGTTCTACCTTGTAGGCCGCTACGCCGTAGCAGAATTTGTAATTACCGATTATCGGTTTTGTCTAACCAAAACTGAATAGTCGTGTCGAGTCTATTGACCTAAATTTAAAACATGGCATGAAATAGGCAGAACTGAGAATAACTTGGCAAAGCAAACTTATTTTATTCGGTCATTTATCGAAGCATGACTATTATTTATTTATATCTACACTATTTACACTATAACTGGTAAATTAGTAGATAGGTCTCTGCTTCTTTTGAATCAGAGTGGCGGCGGTATTTAAATATTTATTTATCTAAATAACCTACTAAAACTTTTAAGCCAAATATGTAGTAAGTACCAATTACACAATTCCTAGATACATAAACTAATAAATATTCCTTGAAATCCTGTCCTATTGAGTAACAAGGAACATTTCATAAACTCTTAAATATGCTCATAATGTACCCCATATGTTTGTCTGCGCAGTACGTCTACACTATATCCCACAGTTACATATTATTATATGGAATAATATCAATAGATATATAATCGTTTTGCGGACCGTAAAAAGTATCTACCATTCTAACCTAGAGTCAGGTTGATACACCAACAGTATAGAATTAAAAAGGTATTTTTCTTTTTACGAAGCCCCTAAGAGCGTACGATAGAATAGTCCAGCGGTAGTACAAAATCTGTTTACGACATTAAAACTTTTTAAGGCTGGGTTATGTAAATCTATAACATTACTTTTGGACGAATTCGTGCTTAACTATTAGTGTTGCTACATAAAACTGACAAGCTTTTAGCCGTGTCCGTCGTCAGAAGGGACGGCCGTTATTCGTGGAACCATAAAAGTTACGGACTAAGGACTAAATGAAGCAGAAATGGCGTGTACTTTTGTAATGTTTACAGAATTCAGTCTGGTCTCCTTTGCAGACGTTTCTAACTGCGTATTTTGATATAACCGGGCGCGAAATATCTTAGGGGAGAGCGGCAATGAGTAAGATTGAAACTTTTAATTTTGGAAAGAATGGCACAATCGAGGCACATTTGGCGGGCATGTTACGGCAGCAATGGCGTAACGGGTGAAACGAGTACTATATTTACTTTCGGGCACGTGTTTCGAGCTGAATGGGCGAAGACCTTGCCCTTGAACCTGGGGGGAACGCACGCCGCGCCGCCCGCGGCACGCACCGCCCGCCCAAACGGCGACTGGCCGCGCCTCTGCCGCATGCCCCTGCCCCGCCGTCCGCCCCTCTCTCCTGTTCTCCTCTCCTCCCCCACCGCCTGATCAATAGCCCGCTTCCTACTTACACATAGTTTCCTGCTTACACGTGGCGCCTATTTTCACTAAAACTCGCCAACTACTCATAGTTGACGCTGAAATAATCCATTGTCAACAGATTTGGGAATAACAGCAATATAGGTTTTTTTTGTACCCCCGCCCCACCGTTCCATGTCGTTATTGAATTTATTGGATAGCCGCCAACTGATTCGACACAATCGATGTATTTTTGGAACGGATTTTGGTTGAAATTATGTTTAATATTATGTGAATTGTATTTTCCAAATGGATGAATATCTGTGGGAAGATTGCGGCAAACTGGTTATTATTATTTATATTCGATGTGGGACTGAATTATTAATTTTCATATAAAAATAAATTGATTTAATTTAACTTTGGGCAACAATAAAAACTTTTAATTTAGTTACAATTATTTAAATCAGTTTTATTGAATACAATACCGACAAGATCAAGGACTACTATGTGGAAACAATAGTAATAACAATAATAAATATGTTTGTAAAAATACAAAGAACTAATTAGAATTTTTACAGTCGTAAAGCACAAATTATAAACAGAGTGGATGAAAAAAATTACGACGTTTCAGCCGACAAAGTTTTTAATTATGATTACGCTGACCGAATTGTACTTCACCAATTGAATTAACCGCGCAATCTTTTATATTTCCCACGAGAATGATTATTTTTTGCATCCATTATAACAAGTACGTAGATGAAAAACATTAAAGATATTTCCGCCGTTTCTGTGCACTCCAGTGTAAAATGTATGATCACGCAAACACGATAGCGTAGCGTAGTACGTACGATACAGTGGCGATAGAACGCTTGCTTTTAATGTTCTAGTGAGGGGACTGTGGCCTTTTAATTTAGAATAGGAGGGGACGCGATGCCATTTGAAAATCAAACGAAGCACTGATGTATTATCAAGTAGATCAATTAAGTATTAAAGATGGGCTGAATCAATAAAAACCATAGCATTCTTTAAAAAAAATTGCTGCAAAATAATCATGACATAGAATTTATCAACCTGATATATACAATTGTATAGGTTATACGGATTATTAATATTATGTCGCGGGATATCGACATCTTTAGTTGCAATTTGTCTAAATTCGCAGAAGCAGCATACTAATAATTATAATATGAATGAATTTATACATATAATATAAATATAATTTTGTAAATTAGTTTATAGCAGTATTTGTAAGGAATTTTTATTGTACGTTATTGTAATTTTGTTACAGTGTCGAATTGGTGTAAAACTGTAATGATGTTAAAACATAAGTAAATAAAAAAAATTATAGAGGTTTTAAAGTAAGCATCTCATGCTACTGGTAGCCTAAGATGGCTTAACATTTAAAATAAATTAGATTCCAATAGTGGTATGAGGGGCGTTTATAGATTCCCTCGTACATAAAACATCAAATGATAACCGCTATACGTGTGAATAGCCCTTACCTTCACATAAGGGTGTGTATTAAAACGTGTCTGTGTTGTATGGAAGTCTGTCTAGTCGTGTCGTGTCGTGTCCGATCAATAGTTTGCCGTCTACATCACCTATTCATAGGACTTGATGCAACTTAACACGCGCCAGCTCCATTTCCTGTTTTCAAAACGGTTTTCTATCGCAGTTTAATATTTTAAATTAGGTAGGTACTGGAATTTGAAATCGAAAAGGAAATTATGAATCCTTCTCTCCGATGCTGAATTACTTGAACGGCGATTCGATTTCAAAGTTGAATTGAAATCGATATTGATTAATTCAAATTAAATTATATGTTTACTAGCTTCTGCCCGCGACTCCGTCCGCGTGGAATAGTTACTTTGGCCTAACGCTAACATTCAACCCCCTTCGTTTACGTAGAAGGATGGTCTCGCAGAGCTAACTGATGACTGCACGCGCCGGCCCGGCACATAAAGGCGCGCGCAGTACTTGATAATTATTTTGGTGCAATGTTATTTTAAATTTGCGATATCTCCTAAGATATTCATTGAAATCGAATGATGTAAATGGCAATTTTGTTTTAAATTAAATATTTATGATGAATAACGTATTTATTTGGATAGGGATTAATATTATCTTCATAAAAACACCTTCACAAATGATACTTAATTTTCGAACAAATTTGGTTAGTCTAAAAGTGGTCACAGTGAGCCAACCTTAACAGATAGACATATGCCATCGCGGACTTTTTTTTAGAACTTTTAAAGGGGAACAATTCTGTCTTACAATATTTTAGCGTAACTTTAACCGTTTACGCAGCGTACGCAGCGGAAGCTCTTAACTGGAAAAGAAATCTCCCGATTTTGAAACATTCTTCATTGGTGCTCCACTCCTATTAGTCATAGCGTGATAGTATATAGCCTATAGCCTTCCTCGATAAATGGACTATCTAATGGCGAAAGAATTTTTCAAATCGGACCAGTAGTTTCTGAGATTAGCGCGTTCAACCAAACAAACAAACAAACAAACAAACAAACAAACAAACAAACTCAACTCCTTTATAATATTAGTATAGATTTAAAAATACAGGTCTTAGTTACCTATATGTAGAAATGAAAACTGTAGAGTAATATTTCTAGGCTCTTTTTAAATAGACCAAAATAAATAAACAGTGCTTTTGACATTAATGATTATACTAAAACAAATCTAACAATAATAAGAAATTATCAATACTAAACTGTCATAGAAAATTTGATCAAACTACAAACCGCGAACTGGCATCACCTTGGCCGGTTTTCACATCTGCTTCTTGTCGCTCCGATGGACAAATAGGCCGAGTACGGTGCCGCTGACCATTGTCAACCTGCGCCTGCGCAACCGACATCTAAGCTGTCGTTTGACATTATTCAAAACGAATCTATACTAATATTATAAATGCGAAAGTAACTCTGGTCTGTCTGTCTCGATTTCACGCTAAAACTACTTAACCGATTTAAATGAAATTTGGTGCACAGATAGCCCAGAGCCTGAGAAACCCGGGAAAATGGAAGTGTTTTTATATAATACAACCTTTGACAAAATTAAAACGACCTTTATGAAAGACTCTTAAGCAATAAAATTAAATGATTTAAGAAATCTAATGCTGGTGGGCCTAGTAATTTAATATTGTTTCGTTAACGCACCTACATGGGTCACATTGTGCTATGGAGCAGCTGCTTTTAAAATCTCCAAGTTCCATTACCGGTCAAGCTGGTCTCCTAAACGGATCAATTCAATATTTCATAATCATATTATAACAATACTTGAACCGGTTTTGTGGCTATGTATCTAATCCTATTAACAATTATGTCAACTGAATGTGTAACGAATTGTAATAATAATCAGTTTATTATTTAGCTTCTAAAGCAGGTATTCAATTTGTTACCAACGGACGATTATGTTAACTTTAAATAGGTAATAACTATTCATCAGCGGTAAATAACGTTGCTTAATGATTTGATTATATATTTCCTTGAATTGTGTGTCAAATTGGGTGAGGTAACAAATATCCTCTTTCAGTGATAATTTCAATATTGCCTTTTATAACTCATTTAATTAGTTTCATTTTAATAAAAGTATGATATTCATTAACTATGTAACTTACAACTACATTCGCATTTTTGGTATAAAATCACAATCATGTTCCCAATTCCTTAACGGGTGCCTCTGATGTTTATTTTTTATTTCGGTCAACGGCCGTGTTCGGCCCCATTGTGCTCGCTCCATTGACATCGATCTCTGGGGTTACATTTAACCCGTCCAAAATTGATGTCGACACCGACCATCGCGCCCGTACCGATACTGCGTGATTTTACATTTAGCCATATGCCAGCACGTGCTCAATCAATGCGGGACGTTTAACAAATTAACCTCTCTTTTGACAGGCGTTCTATTTAAAAAATAATGTCGGAACCGGTTTTAGTCCTAATCGCTTTTGGTGGCATAGAGTCGTAAAGTTAAATAAACGTTACGCTGAAATAGCCATTATTAATTTAACGCAAACGACCAAGTTTTTCTTTTGAGCGTGCAGATTTCAAAACCCACGTTCAACTCACTTGTTTTTCAAGGTTTTTTTTATTATGAATTGAAACTTGGTGTACAATCAGATAATTCTTGGCTAACGATTCGTAACAACTATATAGTATTTAATGAGAACTTTAACCTCACCCGCCGTTTTATGTTTTAAATCCGTGTTTTAAGATAACATATGTAGGTACCTAACTATTGTGCAGTGCAGTAAAAACAAGCAGTAATAAGATTTAATACGATCGAATAGGCATCTTCCATTCCCAGAGTTCTATTATGGTGTCATTATGGCCTATTCGTGGATCTTGACGTAATAACGAGAAATTAGTTTGTACTCTTCATCCGGATAGTGTCAGTACCGTGGTGTGGTGTGTGTTGCGTACCATTAACTCAATTGGATATTTACGACGTACAACATATCCAATTGTTTCGTTACGTTATTAGGACAGAGACCGTAACGTCGTCGGCACATAGTGACTAGGCATCCACTGCTTGAAGGTTGAGGCAACTCCTCATTCATTTAAAACCTGCTTCATACCGAAATTTAGAGTCCATTATAGTATTTATAGTTAGGTCACGCTATGTTTGGTCTAGCTAGGCATTCGATCCGATCGAGCGTGTGTTGACCGGGCGATTCACCTTGAGACCGCACCTCGCCTCTTATAATCCAACCAAGGAAAAACACCACGGGCCGGTCCTCGCGGAGGAACAGTCGGCAGACTACGCAAACTGGTCGCGTACGATCGTTTGGTACAATGCTCGAAGACCGGTCCGCGTGCTGTGGGTGAGCGAGTTGTGGAATGCACGGGACGGACCGAGACGGTGTGATTTGAAAGTGTACTCGAATACGTTGTCGGTTATCGACTTACCAATATTTTTGGTATCGATCGATAGCTATGTTAAGGCCCGTGAAATTATAAAATTTTATTACTGTATATTTAAATAGTGGAATAAAATTATAGTTTCAGAAGCGTGGGCGGTTTTTTGCGCTCTACAATTTTGGACGAACCAATTGTTTGGTAATTCAAAATTGCCTGTAATCACACGCTCGCGCTACAATCCACATTTTATATCATGACCTGTCAGTGGGTAATCAAATTAGCATATTATTATTTTAACATAACGACAAGACTCGAGTTCTTCGCTTTTTGTAAAATCCACGTTTTTTAAACTGTGCAGTAAGTTTACTGGTTGTACAGAAGACATCGTATTGATAGTCAAAATTTATATAGATAGTAAGTACCTTAGGATGACTTACATTTTGGGTCGACCATGCCGATTAAAGGTTGTTAACCTGCGATTTTACCGTAAGATTGTACATTTTAAATAACGATTGCTCATTACTGTCTCGATTGTATCGAATATAACAAGCGGAGAAGTATTTTGATTGTTAAATATTGCGTTTGATTTCTTTAATGGTTAGCGGTTACACAAATTTGTAGCTAAGTATATATTTTCAATGTACCCATTATATTTTTCAGGTAAGGCAAGGTAAAATATTAGGTACGTACCTACACCTAATATTTTTTAAAAACGGAAACCAACTTATCTGAGTGCAATAGGCAACTATGACGTCAGCAAGTTAAAAGCCCAGTAATATCACTTCGGACTTCATAAGCCTGACCTATTAATAGTTTCCAGCAATTAGAATTCAGATGGAAACTTTTCCTCATGAATCAACTCTGATAAATGGATAAAAATTCAGCTCGCTTCAGAAGCGGCAGCAGTTTGCGTGACTAAACCAATATCTGATGACCTATAACGTCTGGTATCCTAGCCCTCTATGCCACGTCTTCAGAAGATTCATAAGGGAGCGAGGGAGGTCTAGTATTACTGTTTACAGTTTTAGTAAATGTAGGCTTGTCCTAATTCCGCAACGGCTGTGTAAGCCACGATGAAAAAAGTATTACATAGTGGGAAGGTACACTGAATATGGCTTTGTTCGTGGTGTGACTATTATTTCATAAACGTTTTTCTAGGTAAAAAAATCCAATACATTAAGTGAAATATAATTTTAGCCGACTATATCGCGTGATAACGTCATCTTAATCATAAAACACAAGCCCATGTTTAGCACTGATATAAGGCTATTATAATCAAAATATTTGCAAAAAATAAAGTGATCCCATCTACCAGTTGAATTAAAATATTAAACAAATTACTTCACTTATTGTTTTAATAGGATCCTCAAGCGCTCCAAGACATTAGGTAAGTTAATGAAAATCGACGAAATTATTTCATTACGTTGGTAGTGCCTACCCAAAAATGTTGATCTATCTAATTTATCTGTACACCTTTACCATTTGGACCATTAATACACGTCGCGCGTTGGCGTCGTTGCCTCGTCAACTGTGCCGTCGTTCCTTACGCCTACGGCAATAAAGTCTATAGTCCATTAGCTCATCAAAAAACCACCCACTCAGGTGTGGCGTTAACAAACTATTTGTTTTCATCGTCCCCACGACTGGCTCGGAAACCCCGATGTTTTAACGTGCCGCCCTAATTCAGGCCCCGAAATAAACTGCTCAGTGTCCCACTTTCAGTGTCCCCACATGACTGCGCCGTGCGATACGCGACTCTTGTTGACATCCCCGGTATGCACTGTGCTGTGACATTGTCAATTTAAGCGCCATTTTAATTATCAGTATCACTAGGTTCAGTCACACAATGCATAATTTAAAATCTTGAAAAATATTAACCTTTGATTCCATCCGATGTAATATCCTGCAATCAGTTCTAATGATCCAACTTGGAATAAATCTAATGGTTGGAACCATTAGATTTATTACTATCTTGTTCTATACCAATTGTAAATATATCGGGTACCTTTGGCATCATATTAAAGTTGAAGTTGAGAAAATTGTAATGTATTTGTTATTTAATTTAATTTACAATCTCAAACGGCTGGTATATTATCAAATGTAGCAACAGTAGTTACAGTTGTCAGATTAGTCTTATATTCTAAATCATGACATTGTGTTAAATCCCCTCGGTCGTTTGCCGCTGCAAAGCTTGAATGCGATGCGACACGTGTCTGACGTCCGTCCGTCTGACGCGGGCCCGTTATCGTTATAGTCAACTCACGCTATGAGTGTATATGGGTGTAGTATAGTGTATCCAAATATCGGTGGCGGGCGGGGTGAATGACCTCCACTCCACCGCTCGCAGGCACCTGCAATCGCGTCGTCTCTGTTGACACAAGCAACAAGCGGCTGACGGAGTGACGCTCCCAAGTGATAATGAGTGTCGGTGCAATGTTCTCAACATCTCAAACAGGTATTTATAAAATCAGTGAAGGTAGACTTGCAAATTAAAATGTTAGCAGAAACAATTTGAACGTTTCAGGGCTACTCAATGCACTCTATAGGTACCTACGATGGTCGATACTATCTAGTTTTACAAGGTCATCAAGCAGTCTCACTAAGTTTCTAATGACAGTGAAAACTTTCTATCAACTGGACTGACCACTTAAAGGCTTTTAAAAAAATAGCTGTGTCTATAACCTAGTATCCGCAACATAGATTAAGATATCATATTACGTACAGATGGGTAGGAGTCTACAATTGCGAGATTATTATGCGATCTACAATTTTCCCGCGTGGGAATCGAGGGCGCGGCCTTGTCCCGCTTCTGAGATTGGCACATTTTTATCTACTCTTTGAAACACGGCCAAACCGATCTAAAATTGGGTTTTGATTGACGAGCATATTCGGAATTTGCAAACAGATCAAGTGTTCTAGTGGCAGATAATGAATTAGGTGCATTTTATCATATCAAACAATCATAAGCAAAAAAATGCAAATGTTCATCATTGATTTGGCTTATTTGCTAGACGTAGCTGATCATGATGACCTCGGTAATGCGCGAATAACTTCCTAGTTCTACTATTGATTAATAACACGCAGTTTAAGCTTCAAATTGGATTCAATCTAGATTTATTTGGTATACCATAAATCTAACCGCTTCCTAGGGTCATTTACGAGGTTTTGTGTATTTGGAAAATTGCTGCAACAATATTAAAACTCTCTCTAACCAAGTTTCAAGAAGAATATTGAAACCAAAATTTGATATCAGGGTCGTATTTTGATGGTATCCAATGTCATGATATTCTCCCAAGTTGAAGTTCAGACAGATTTCGGTGGTGGACTATAAATTAGTAATCAATTATATTCGGTGATCCATCTTAATACGATAAAAAAAAATCAACAACAATTGTCAAAAACTACTTAAGTATTGAAACGAGAATGCTCAGGAAGGTACTATTGATGGCGTCATTAACGTGGAATAAGATACTACAAACAATACCAATATAGTAGTACTTATTAGCATTGAAGTATGTAAACAAACGCCTGCAGTACACAACGTAGCTATACATAAGGCACATTAATTTGTTGATGTAGGTGCATCCTAAGCCGCTTATCCAATGAAAGTATTAGCATAATTCTATTGCAATGGACTTGGCTTTGGACTAATTCAATTTACAAGGTTGAAAGAAACGGCTTTACTAATGGTAGATGTTATTGACTGGTAGGTCAATAACATTCATTAAACAATTTAATGAGAACTGTCTAGGCACGATAACCGCAAAATATAACTTAACCTCTTCGTAACATTAAGCTGATATTTCTATTTTATCTGAGTAACTAGCAACTTAATCTAACCTTATTTTGTTGAACTATGGCCTTATTTGATTAGCATTCATTGATTACGCGATACAGTAGTAGGCGATAACAGCACGGGAAATCCTTATAATTTCTATAGGGACGGCATATTAATGCAACTTTAATTCTGCATACGCAGAGTTACCAACGTATAATTTATTTAAGTATCCCTCACTGTCACACTGACTGTAATTGTCATGTAGAATGCTCGAATTAAGCAAAGTGTAGTGCATTCATTCATTCTGCACTTGAAATGAATCACGCCAACCAAAATAACAATCAAATGAATGACCGCAATAAATTTAGTCGAGAAGAGTGATATTATTTTGTGATACAACAAATCAGCTGTGCGGCGCTGGCAGGCCGCATGCAGACCGGGCCGCGCTCCCAGCTCCTTCACGACAAGCAACTTTCCAACTCGAACGCTATAAATATTCAACGACTACTCTGCCAGCAGACTCGCTCTCACCGGCTGCAATATTCCACCAGTCGGTTAAGCCAGAATACTCACCTAAATACAGTTTGGGCTCAATTTTGACGGCCCGCTCTCACACTTCGCCAAAAATACAGTCGACTCGGTTGCCCGTGCGTAGGTACACTATCGCTTCTGTCTACTTATCCATCACTGCACATCCGCACGTTAGGGCAAGACTCACGATTTCACTGTCACAGCACGCGGCGGCTGACCGACCCGCCGGAGTCACGGCACGCACCAGCACAGACGCTTTTCAACAGTATCGCGGGATCTGCTGCAGTGGAGAGTACCACGCGAGCATCGATCTCGCGGCGCGAAGAGAAAACTCTCGTGAACCGAAACTGCAACGTGCTAGGTCGGCGCGACCTCCACGCTCGAGAGCGTGAGAGCCGGCGATGCCTGAACAGTAGCAGGTAAGCTGCGTGAAGTGCAGCGAGAAGGCGGAGAGAGCTGTACAGAACGACGCGCGTGACTTGCCGCCGCCGACTGACGGGGCGCGCCGCGACGAACCTCAGCTCACCACCACACGCGCACTCGCGCACACTCGCACCCGCGGCCGCTCCGCCGCGCCGCACCGCGCCCGCCGCCCGCCGCCTGCCGCCCGCTGCGTCGCCCGACGCCCGACGCTTCACACCGACACGGAGCACCACGACCACGATATACCAACCGACCAACCAACACTTCGCGCCTCGCAGGACGACGACAACCGCCAATATTTTAGTTTCATAGTGATTTGACTTTAAAATCTCATCGAGTTCGACGAAGACGCAGGCCAGTCCGACAAACTGAATATTTACCTGATTATAGGCTGTGCGGTGTCTCACTGAACGCATTTAAGTTGCGCAGTGAATGGGCAGGCAGTTGCGGACAGCGTGTAGAAATACCGGGAGCGCATGCGCCACTCACACTCCCTCGAGGTGCCTCCATACTTATTCAAAATAATAACAACTTACTGTGTTTGTAATAGTATTCAAAAATAAGACAATACATTCAAGCCGTCCTGCTTATTTTAAGAGTCCTCTCGTCATTTTAATTAAAACTGAATTGACATAATTAATATAATATACAAGATCGTACCATCAGTATAGATACTTATAGTGCCTAATATAGGTTTCAGTATACAAGAAGTTGCAGTTGACCATAACGTTGAACTGATGAATGCAACTTAAGCCAAAACTTGGTAAGGTCATCGCAACGATTTAACTGTGATGCTACAAATTGCGCAAATAGATGTTCCAATGAACTCGTTTAATAATAGCGGGCGTAGTGAGGGCGTCACTCACTGAAGAGAAATACTAGTCGTGTAGTCGCTCGCTACTCGACTCTAGTGCGAGACTGGCTCAAGGTTGCCAGAACACGTACGCCGTCGTCGTCACGGTACACCGCTTACGAAAAATCTGGCATAAAGTCTTGAATGATGTATTTTCAATGAAGTTATTATCGAATTGAATACCCGTAAAATCGCTTCCTTCAAGCATTGGATACACGCAATTATAACGCTTTTTGAGGTCAACAGTCTGAAAAGTTTTCATTGAGTTCATGAAAATATTGTAATACATATGAGGACCATCATTTTTTACAAGCTGATTCTATTTTTAATTTGATGCAATTAAAAGTGACATTGAAAAATGAATAATGTATTAAAAAAGAAGAGTCGCATCATCAGTGCCGCAAGTCGTTACACCACATCAAATTTCAGTAAAAATAAATCGTTCACATATTGCATTGAGATTAAGTAGGTATACAATTTTTACTCAGTGGATTCTTTGGTGGATGTTTCTGCGAAATCTTTTAGTTAAATAAAGACGTTGTATTGAAATGACGACTCTACAACGCCTACTCCTGGTTATATATATCTAGGTTAAAGTTTACTATTTCTAAAAAAATACCCACTACATTAGAAATCAATGTTGTTATAAGAAACAAAGAGTGATGTTTTTTTTTCATATTTCCATCTAATTTACTGTAAAGAGATGTATTTTCCTTGTTTTCCCTATGATTTGCAAGTACCATATTTTGTATAATATATATACCTACATTAAGACAATCAGAAAGATTATTAATGTAATAATGGCTAATAGAACATATGGAAAAAGATAATAAAAGGAAGTACCTACATATGCAGAGAATCTTCCGCTGTTAGACACGATATAAGTTCGAGTCAATGTTCTTGGTTATGCTATTCTAATAGAGAAGTGATTCCTTGAAACGTTAAGAAGACCATCAGTGGCTGTCGTCAGACGATCGACAGGACATACTTAAAAAGCTCAGACAACGACGGGCTTGTTCGACGGAGGTGGTCGCCCGGGAAGCTTCCGCCGGCGCCCGGATCATTGCCAAAAACACTTAGGGAGAAAAAGTCGTTCAAACTGCGCTTGTAGCACTTCGAAAATATTATCAGACTTCATTTTTACTTGTTTCAATATTGCAGCAGATATTTTGATTGGATGCATTGTAGTAACACTAATATTTACAGAAGTTTTTATGTTATCTTGGCGCAGTTTATTTTTATCTATGTAAAAGTTGTAAAATATAACCCGTATTACATAGAAAACCAGAAGCAAACCACACCCACAATACCATCATACCTACAAACATTATTAAAGTCTTCACATTATATTTACCAAAATAATCTTAAAAGGAAACACGAAAAAAAGTAATGTAGCGCATAAAACTTTCAGTAGCGGGATGCGCGAGCGCAATGCGTGAAATTCCAAGACATCTGATTAACTTTGCAATGACAGCTTGTGCAGACGTAGAAGTTTTCTTATTTCAAATTATAATGATTTGACGTTAGACAGTTTTTAAAAGTAAAAATGTATCAGATAAATAATTAAACGTCAAATCTGGAAGTCTTTAGACATGTGCAATGTGCAAAACGATGCATGAAGTGCCTCAAGAAGACACCGAAGAAATGGGTTTGACAACCATTTCAACACCTGTTTTCAAATTTATATATTAGGTATGCCAACAAAATGAGCAGTTTCATCATACATATATTGAATAATTTTAGGAATCCATTTGACTAACTAACAACCTATGTATTTAATCACAAAAAAGATAATTATTTAAGTACCTAGTATCATCTGCTCGCTTTGTAATTGCAAGGTAGCGTTTCATTTCCTACGATGATTGAGTTGTTACTTTGGAATTTCCTAGATTTTACCATGTAATTTCGTTGCAGTAATTTATATATGTTGGATTAAGCAACTTTTTGAGTAACGGCGGATTCAAATATCGTCTAAAACCTTACTTTGAAATGGAAGGGTTCTTCTACGATATCTTAACGAATGCCTGATTAAAGTAAAAAGAAATCGATGTCAGCATCTCTGAATTACGGGTTCCCGTGTTTATTACCTCGCTTACTGTCTGTAAAAGGATAAACCCGGTGTGGTCTCGGAGTGAACATAAGTAACAACTCTTGATCGTGTCACTGAATGTGCACTGCGTTGACGTTTTATAGATTGTCTTTTGTAAAGGGACAAGCCGACGTTACGAAAGCTCTCTGATTGGCTTGTGCACATTTCTCCGGACAATGCCACATAAACGTTTATATGTTTTCTGTCCGACATCAAAGGGACATTTTCGCATTTTGTTGGTGCGTAAATGTGCTAACAAACAGTCGTAACAGAGTACAAATAAGCTATTTGCCGTGGAACTTGAAATTCTATAGCCATAGCGCGGAGTTTTCACGCGATTGCATTCGTTGGACCAACAAAGGAAGACTGTTATCCTTCACGAAGAAACCTTCAGACGCTTGACCTCCGAGTTGCAAAAGTTGTATCGGATTGCATGCTTCGCTCGATTTAGAATATTGAGATGTAGAGTCAACGGCCGGTCGGAGGATGTCGAATAATTTGGACATTACACAAGCGTTCTCATTAACTACCATTTAGAACTGACTCATATTAGCCGACATCAAACTGCTTATTATGGAGCGTATAAACACGACAATTAAAATCTGTGTAGGCACTCCGGCAGGTTTGAATATCATCACAGCACTAAGTGACGAATCAGAAATGTAAAGAAAAAAAAACGTTAAATCGTTCTCAAAACTAAAATATTTTGGATAAAAAATATGTATCTGGTTCTGGTTTGGTTTTTGTAAATAGGTACGATATCAATCAAATAATAGTTATTTGTTATACAAGAGTGCAAAGTTGCTTTTTAACCGCGTGTTCAATTTTGATGACCGAGCAAGCGAAGGATTCTAAAATTGAATCACGAGCGCAGCGAGTGATTCAAAATTAGAATCCTGAGCGTTAGCGAGGGAATCAAAAGAGCACGAGGTGAAAAATCTTTGCACTCGAGTACAACACGTAACTTTTCATTCCACCTCAGCGAGGAAATGACTAAATGCAAAAAAAAAAAAGTTGTATGATATATTCGGCACCATAGAGGTAGCAGTAAATAGGTTTAATGTTTTTTTTTAATTCACAAACTTAGTGCACACGATGTTCCAAATTCAATTTACTTTATCCTCTAGAGAATAAAAACGGCTTTTCCACTCAGATATTGAAGATTAAAAATACTCTTTCCGAGATGGTGGGATGAAAAATGTATTATGGTATTATTTTTTTACGGTCATGTTTTAAAGATAATACCTACCTAAAGATTGAGCATATATCTGTTTAAATATGATCTGAGTTTAATTTGTTTTTTATTATTTCTCAATGGCTAAATAGCCTCTATAATTCATATACCTACGTCTGACCGTATATTAGCACTATATACTATTATTTTATCTATAAATAAAGTAACTAGTGTTTTCTATACTTTACGAAATTATGACAACAATAGTTTAGCGTTTCGTTACCAAAGACAAGCCAATTAAAATCATAATAGTATTCACAATTTGTAGTGGCCAGTCGCAGCGGCCTGTGTAATACATATATGCACACCAGTTTTGCAGCTTGCCCATTACCGCGTATGTAAGGTAGCAGGCTTTTTGTAGGTATGTGAGTTTTGCAATTAGCACTTATAAAGGTCACGGTGCGGTAGCGGCACGGCGTTTCGAGCGAGTGGCACATCCCTGCACGGCGCGCCGCGGCGCCTGCGCAGCCCACGCGTCACCCACCACCCACGCATAAAAAAGCACCGATGTCGATTAGGTACCGAAAACAGATTAATCATACGTTACAACTCCACGTCAATTGTATAATTACGAGGGTGTTTGATTTATACTCCGATGTTTATTTGGCGGATATAGTAAAATTAAATCGATACTTTTTTAATACGGACGAGATTTGTGAGCATGTTTGGGCGTTAAGTCTTTGACCTTTGCAATCACATTAATAATTCAAATTGGCAATTAACGCAAACTAAAAGTAGGTGCTCAAATTGTAAGCTCTTCCTAAATCAAAATTAAGGGAAATGAAAAACAGTAATTAGTGACAAAGAACTTGCGAAAATGAAATTGTACATTTCTCTCTTTGGACATTTTAAACTCATTAAGGTTTTTTTGTTGGAATTGTGAAGGTGAAATACGTTGGCAAAATGTGTCTACTATGTTTGAATAACTCGAAAACGTTTATATGTACAGTAGTAGATAATCATATTATAATAATCTGAGCTTTTGACTATCTAAGCTAAGTGTTTCACTGTAGGTAGGTATGCATTATTATGTCCATTAAATCACTTGACTTGTCTACTAAGTACCTAAAAATTTAAGATCTGTCTTAAATCACATTTTATCACAAATATTTTGAAGAAACATAGATATACTTTACCTATACCTGTTGAGTTCGATGTTTGTTATTGCCTAATACATTTCTATAAATTAATGTAAATTTTGCGTTGTACCTACTAACTAGACTAGCGTATCGGTTGCGCGGGCGCAAGTAGGATTTCCTTTTTAGACCATACTCGCCTATCATTGGGTCAGTGTGCGAGAGACGCATTGCACAGATGTAATAGTTTCCTGCAACTTGTCAATTCAAAGTCAAGTTTTATATTTGTTCTTTGTTAAAGTTAATGTTCAGCCGCTCGAAGCAAAAAGTTGCAGTCTGCTAGTTTTTGTCCACACAATTAATTATACGTTTACGGCTCGATCGGTATGTATGTGACCGTCACGATGCACGATGTTGGAGAATCAACTAAATATCTATTTTTAAAACAAGTTTCTCGGACGGATGGAATATTCTTTTGTTAAATTATTTATAACGTTACATTGCGATATCATTAGTGTCATCATTTAGCCTTAACGAATAAATACTGATGTCATTCATATTTTTTGAAAAAAAAAACTTAAGCCAACAATGACACTCGCATTACAAACGTCACGTATGAATTAGACCAAAATGGTAATAAACTTTAATTAATTAAACGTTATTTGCATATTCTATAAAGTTTTATAGTACGTACCAGTATTCAATAATATGTAAAGTGGTTGTTGTATCTCGATCGTTACTATTATGAGTGAGTAAGACGGCCGCAGCTCATACACGACCTAGAGAGGTGAACAAACGACCGATATTAGTCGAGTTCAACCCAAATTTTTGACCTGATTCGATGTAAAAACGCGCGGTGGTGGGCTAACGACCTGGCTGACGTAACTTTAGATAGACAAATAAACGAGACGCGGAATGCAGCCAGTTTTTTAAGCTTTCTTTCGAGGACGTAACGGGAATGGGCCCGTTTAGGGTCAAGAGACTTGTGAGGCAACCATGACCCACCGAATTGTGGATCACATCTCTGTCTTTTTTTATTTACACGTTGTGGGTTTGATGGGTTTCTTCGCGTTCAGATAAGAGTTTCACTGTAATAGGTTGTGTTACTAGCTTTGCGTGTTTTTACAGGTTCTACCGTTTTGAGTAAAATTGTTAGGTTTTTAGTATTAGTAGGATTTGGTGGAACAGGCTCTATGTTTTATAGTATCTTTAAACGAATAGGCATACCTACTTATTTATTGATAAATTTATATTCTTGTGGATTTGAGAATATATGCACTGCTATTACCTAATTAATGTTTGAGAAGAATCATTTTAGATATATCATAAATGTTTGATACATTATCTGGGCTCCTTTTATAGGTGATGAATTAGGTTAAACAACAACAAATAAATATACAACTGAAAGTTAAATTGACATATGCCGAAATGGCGTGGCGTGGAGCCAAAAAACCCGAAACAAAGGTGACATGACAACCGACATTAGTTCATGACTGAAATACCCTAAGTATGTCCTATATATACGGGCACAATGAATGCCTGAAACGTATTTGGATCAAGGTGTCGATTACAATTTATTAACTTCATTCATTTATCGTTTTAAAAAAATACCTACAGCATGGTACTGGTACGTCTGATGGTAAGTTTTCCTCAGATTAGTGTCGTGTTATTTTAAGGTGTTTGTGTTATGAAGGTTTATTATACGATACATTTACTGTCTGTAATGTGATGTCATTAGATTTCATATATTTATTTATCCAACTTCGTACCTAATACAGGCCGTATTAGATTTAGTAGTACAACAAAAACAATTAAGTTACCCGGATTAAGTCATTCTGATATATTAAAAAACATACTATAATACTTAATACTACCAAAACATAATATATTGGTATTTCAAGGTAGCATTCTGCAACCTAGCCTATTACGAATTCGAACTTTCAGAAGTCGTTTAGAAAATTAATTCCTTACTAATTCTGACTCTAAACCCATAATGGTTGAGGTATTGAAGAAGGCCCCATGTATTTGAATGTTACAATCGAAAAAATTAAAAGCATAGCATAAAAATCCCATAAGAACCATTTATGATATAGGTACATTAATACGAAACATATTTCAAACAAATTAAAAATAGAAATTTAATTTTGGATAAACACGTGTAAGCAAAAATAACACAAAATTCTTTTGAGGTCAGGTGTTGTTGTTGGTAGGAAACCAAGCTTAAGTAATTAGTCCTTTAATACTTGAGATCGTGTTACTCCTGAGAACAAAACCTTTATAGAAGTTTTGAATGTTTACAACATTTAACCACTTTCTTGGAAAGAATGTAGAATGACACAGACAAGGTCGTTTTGCCACAACGAAAGTTATGCTTATTTAAGGATTCAAATCAAAACCAGAGCCTTATAACCTTATATGTAACGACGACATACCTACACCTATTAATAATTTAGGTTTCGGTCCGTGTCCAGAACAGATCCATTAAAACTTTTGCTGAGATTAACAAAAACAAAAGAGAGTTATAATGAGTTTTGCGCACTCTCTAAGAAACTCTTTGCTCTTGAAACTTGTACGAATCTTATAGTAGGTACTTCTTCTATGGGACTTGGGTTGAAATTGAAAACTTTCGTATTCATATTCCCCTAATATATTCGGGATTCGTTCGCGGCGACTTTCTTAAGCGTTCATAATTTCACAAAATTGTTTTCTTCCTTAATACCCACTTGTAACGGTTTCCTAAAGCTACTTAATAATAGATTTATCAAACACGAACATTCGTTATTTAAACGCTTTCTACACCAAAAAATATTAGGTTCTTAGAAATGGCCTATATTATGGATCCCCAGTGATCCCAAGATAATAGCCATCTGGAATTATGAACGAAAAAACTGTGGGAAAAATATGTTTTGAAAAACATTAGGTAAGTATACATTTCAGACAAACGTTCGTGTATAATTAATTTATTGGTAATTTAATTAATATTGGTTCAATTTATGATAAATTGTTTTAATGTTCTGCCAATTAATTTCAATCGTTCAATATATTGCGAGACAAAAAAGTCGCACAACCGGTCGGCCAGTGTTTTTTTATAATTTTGTGATGTATTTGTATGTTTTTTTAACCACGTTTTTTGAGAAGAACATTCTCATTCTTCATTTATTTATATGAATCGTTTTGAAAATAAACATGACCTTTGAATATCTTTACTAAGTGAAGTTCTGTATCGATAAACTTCGATTAATTCATGTTGACAAAAACAATTCTAACGTACTTACCTACCTTCTTTCTAATAAAATTAATGTTTTATATTTAATTGCTCATTATTGTACCTTCAGCTCAATAAAACGGATACTAAATGAAATAAAACTCCACAGAATGTTTGTCCAATTTATTTTGTTGTTACTAATGCTTTGATTCTGTTACTTTTTGTAAAGAAGTAAACTACGACTTCTCTTTGATCTATTTTTGCTTCAAAGTTGATATGTTTTCGTTTCAAATGCCGAACCTTAACCTCTTATTAATAAATATTAATAAAAAATTACCTGGACGATGTTTTTTTCCAAGGAACAACATGTAATAAATTGTTGCTAGGTTCTTACCAACACGACATGATTTCGTTAGTTTGTTCATCGTTCATTTTACGTTTGAAAAAACACAGATTGTCTACATATTATATTTTGAAACGAATTAAAACAGACACAAATAAAATAAAAAATGAAAAACAAAAGAACATATGATTACTTTTTCAGCTTTAAATATCTTATACATCAATGCATTATTTTCTACAGGTCTATAATTTTTTATTTATTTCTGTTTTTTTATGTTCACATGAATGAATGAAATGGTAATAAATTAAATTAAAATATGTGCATTTTAAAAACGCCTCATATTTACAGGAGATCATTGCCACTCCAAGAATCTGTATTTGACGGACAAAGAGATTTTAGTTTTGCTCCGAGCATGTTATTGCGCCGTAAAAGTTATACGGAGAGCTAATAATGAATCGAGTCATAAAGCAACTCATATTGAAAGTGCAAGCAGCCTACGAAATTCATTCCTTCCACTTGCGACTGGCCCACTGTGCGGGCGACTGGCTACTTAAGCAACGTCATGAGAACCCCGAGCCGCGTTCAAAAACTTGTTCTATTACATTTAAAATTAAGTGCATTTTACTATGAATGTCGTGGATAAGTATGCTGTTTACTAGGCGCGCGTATGCCACTATTTATAGAAGGACGAGTAGCAAAACCTGTGCGGCAGGATAGTGGGCATAATCATGCGAACTTGGATCGCTTCTACAAGCTACTAGGGATTGATGCCTGACGACATTGGGTCCAGTAAATTCCTTGCTGATTTTGGTACCTACCTAGCATACATATATTTTCGAGAGACGTGAAATAAGGAGAAGTTATAATTAATTTCGACACCTATGTCCAATGATGTACAAACATATACAAGGATCGTATAAGGAAAAGGTGCAATAAAAATACCTGTCGGCGTGAACATTCAAAATTTTATAAATTTCATAAACATAGATTAATAATACTTATCTACAGCAAAAATAAGTTCGTCGTTGAAGTTAAACATCGCGTGCGCTGGGTTTTTATAGTTATTTTTTTGCACTTTTATAATTCAATTTTCTTTTCACCATGCAGTTTGGAGGAATCCAAATGGCTCTAAACAGACACGATGAAATTATGTACGTTATATTAGAAAACGTTTACAGTTGACTATATAATTCTTAAAAATAGTACTTATGTGCAGAAGGTATATCAACTATTAGTTCGGGATCAGACCAACGGAACAATAGTCCATGTGTGAAGAAATCCCGTGGATATTTATTATTTGTTTTATTTATATGAGATAGCCGACAGCTCATTTGTAGTAAATTAATGTAAACTGCTTTACTGTCTCGTTAGTTCCCCATAGAGTATTATCGTTAAGATTATAATAAATTGGTAACATAAACCCAACTATGTTTTCATTAAAACAAGCAAATATATTAAAAACATTTACAGCTTTATTTATTTGTTTTAAATACTTTACGACCGCATTAAAAATTTGTCGCTTTACTCTTAAGTGGCGTTATTTGGTATTTTCTTCATGTGTATTTATATGTACCTAACAGCATAATAAGGTTTACCAATTTCTATATAAGTAGGAATAGGTGCCAATTGCGTAATTCACACGAAATGTTTTACATTAATCAAAATAATAATGAATCCGCAACTAATCCACGACAACACAGCATTCCAAGCTACTAGTCAATAATTTATCGAAAATCAGCCTTACTGTCAACATTTCAACGAGTTGCATTCTGCAGTGCACTATAATTACTGACCTGCATCAATACGCGACTAGATCTGTTTCGGCGAATCGATCATGTATTAGCATAATGGTAGTTTACGTCCCAAGGTGAGACCGCACGTGTCAATGACCTACCGTAGGGCCAATCTCCTATGTACACCAGTTTGGTAGCTTCCTTCGTATACCGTGATTTATTGTTACAGATTGCTTATGGTCACGCGGGATTGTTTTGAAAATATTTTTGAAGCAGCGAAGAGTTGGGTATCGCCTTTGATTTGATTATGCGTATTTGTAGTTCTTCCTAATGCGGTGTAGATAAAAAAAAGAGAATGCACATATAGCCCAGTTTATTAAAGTATTTACTCGTTTCAGATAGCTACAATTAGAAATACTTCGATGTAGGTTATTCAAACGATCTATTTCATTTCATGTATGTATACATAATGTTAGTACAAAAACCGTAGATATGTAATAGAATATCTATTACAAGTTCAAGGATATGTAGGAGCAAGCATGCTATAACTCAGACGGAATATAAAATCCACAGCTCCGATATACATCACAAAGATCGCTGATAGTGATGCCTAACCACGCGTTAGAATGAATTATTCCTTTCTGTAGTCAGACATGGACTGAAATCGTGAGAATTGTTTTTATATCGTATAAAAAGTAAATTTGAAATACACAAAGGCGACAAGTTTTGTATGCTCCGATTCGACTGTAGATTATGTGTACATTATTTTTCAGCATTATAATGACATCGAAGGTTACAGAATATGTATTAGTGTAGGCGTAATTATTGAGCGCGGACGCACCGGAATAATGTGCGAACTATGATCGAGCCGAGGTCGCGGCCTGCGCCTGCGCCTGCGCCCGCGCCCGCGCCCGTGCGTCTCCGGCACCGCATGCCAATAATAGACCAACGACTCTATAAAAATTAGTTCAACTTTACGGTATTCCACGCTACGTTAGTGGCCGTTGTTATTACTTCGTTCACGCGAAGTTTCACATTTCATTTATAAATATGGCACATTGAATTTATAGAAATACTTAGTTTACGTACCTAAATAATATCCAATGTGGTAATATTTTTTGTAACACAACCGATAAGCGAGTGGAAAGTTTCTTTGCACGACGCCACAGAGGTGAAGACCTTTATATCCCCTATAAATTTTATGGCTTAATTTCTTGAATATCGTATGGATGCCTTCCGATATATTTGATGGCACATCGCAAACGGTCGGAGACGGCGCATTGGCATCCCACGCAGTTATTAGTTTAGGGCCTCATGCGAACGAACTTATTGAATGACTGGTTGGTTTCTATCGGCGCCGTTGACGATATTTGTAACAAGTTGATGACCGTGTTAAAATGATTGCATATCAGCGAGCTGGCATTGTTTATGTTGTCTGGGCGACGAGATGCGACGGGACGAGTGCTTGCGGGTGGGACGACTCGGCCGTTGCCGACAATTGCAACATCCGACGCGCCGTCTGCTGCGTCAATTTGCGCCTGCGCACCAAATTACCACTGCACCCATGCGGCCATGTTGAGAAAACGGCGACTGCATCTATGACCTCATCCTATTGTCACATTTGACTTACATTTGTACGTAGGAGTGACCGTTAAACGGACCCATTTAATTAAAGACACGCTGTATTACTACTATTAAGGTTTAGAAAATGAATGCGTGACCAAATACTATTTAATTATGATGGCGATTAAGAAAATCATTTGGAGGTAGGAAAGGCAAGGCCGGCCGTCGACCCCGCTGCCCTATGCCCCCCTATCATTAGGCCCGCTTCACCACTGTAAATTATAAACGAACCGAGTGTAGCACCACCACCATTGTTATTGATGATTTGAAACGAGCGCGACATTGAAGCATTACCTCATATTTGTATGTGGACGACCTCTTTATCGGTCATCTTGGACGTTACGTGCATATATTATTTAAATTTGAAGTGTCTGTGACTAACAGCCCATAATGTACGTGACTTGTAGTCTCTTTGGTGACAGTAAAACTTTTGACACTCGCGATTTTACTTACCTAAACATAATAACAAGTAGGTAGTAGGGGAAATGTAATTGTTACGAGTTTTTAGATTGACGTCATAAAAGAGTAGATAGCTAACTTTATGATTTTGTTTTGTCCTGATATTTTTATTGACGATTTTGTAATGAATTTTATATAGTTAATATACATAAGGTAACTTTTCCATCCTTTAACTTTTTAGAGAGAAATCTTTTGATCTAGTAATAAGCCTACCAGCTCGTAATTGCGGTCGACCGGATATTGGCGGAACATAAAATTTAAATTACGAATCCATTGATTCTAATTTGATTAGAAATTCCAGTGGAAGCGGGTCTCTCTGAGTAAACATACTAATCAATTGAAGTCAGAACTGTAATTGAGGAATAAGCATTCACTATTGGAGTCTCGATATTACCAGAAAAAAATATATTAGTTAAATATGAAAGAAGCAATAACTGTAACTAGGCAAATGTATAACCAATTTCATTTAAATAAAACTGATTGTTTTTTTCCACCATTTATAAACATATCTACACCGCAAAACAATGAACTAGTCTTATAAACTTTCCTCTTTGGATTTTTTATTTATAATAGGCACAATTCCTATGCGTAAATTTTAGAAGAATCCAACTCATATTGACAGTAACATAAGAACAAGACCCCATCAATAAGTAACCAACTTTTCCACATCAATGGTCATAATATATTGAATAACTATTAAACGAGTGATAGAAATATAAAAATAAAATAGCCTTCACATCGTTTTTTAATACAAAGTTTCAATTTCTCTTCCAATTAGGTTATAAATAAATTCATACGGATTAATAGTCTTGAATCTTAATCTATGGCCCCGCCCTAAAAGTGTGCCAAATCGGCCTATCCTCGGTCGTTCTGGCTCAATAGAGTAATGAGAATTAAAGCCGTAATGGCCGATCGACAGAATCACCACCACATTCAATTCGAAACTGAGGGCTTACTCCCGAAAACGATTCGAATTTGATTTTGTTTTGATTTCAATTTGAACTCCTATTGGTTAATCCCGAACCAAAAAATTTCAATTTGAACTCCTATTGGTTAAAAAAAATTAAGATGGCCGCTAAGATTGACATGTATTCGATCGTAACGGTATTTGACGTTTCAGAATTTTCTATTAAGTTGTGTGTGGTTCGTTTCTTCAGAAATAAATAAATATTCAATTCCTTATTTTTTTCTAAAACGAAATCTTGTACATTAGATGTAATTTTTTAGATTAGATAAATTTATCCTAGATGTGATAACTCGATCCTGAAAAAGTACCTTTTTACTGATCGTGTATTTTGACGTTTAAAGTCGTTCCCGCCATTCGATTCACAAATGTCTTTTAATGGCAGGAGTACGGACTTTTCGATTCGGTTTCGATTGTAACGAAATTCTTGATCGAAGTTAGTTCCAAAAAGTGTCACCGCACGATTGTGCGCTAGAATCGCTATCAAAAATGTATGAAATGACATTTATTCGATTAGAACTCGTTTCTCGAAAGCGTCGGGAGTAAGCCCTCTGTCTTAACTTATACTCTTCATCATCTATTGTTGTATATAAGCGCTAATAATAAACCTATGTTGCTACGTTAAAGCTCTAGCTCGGAGCTCTACTTTGTATAGACTTTTTAAGTATACCAAGGTTGTTTCCTTTATAAGTTTTGTATTGTGTAAAAGTAGGCAACGTCCTCATTTGAATTGACATAATAGTTTACAATGGTCATACAAAATCAAACTGTACGTACCTACTTTTTTTTCTATTACTTAAAGTTACCTACTCGCGAAAACTTGATTATTCAAGATCTTTGTTTTCCTAAAACATCTTTATCAACTTAATAATCATTGAAATCTTACTGTTATTAAAAAGTTTGATTAAATAGGTTAAAGCTGCTAATGTTGTCGATAAAATTAACCTTATTTTACGGTTCTTGAAAAGAATACTCTTCGCCTGATCCCGATTTGCAGTTCCGCTTTATTTAAAACGTTTATTTTAAAACTTCGAGCAACCCTTTTATGTAATCAAGGATAGCAAAGAAATCCTTGTGGAACACAATATTCCTTTATCAAATTGACCTTCATGAAAAATGTTGAACAAAGATGAAAACTCTATTAGTTCGCAAGCTCGCAGGTGAAGCAGAAAATGCATGCGATAAAACATAAGTTTCTAGAGAATATTGAAATTATTTATATCTCGCTCTTTATTAAACTTTTACATTTGTGTAGTCTAGCATCTCTCATTTTATTTAAATCTTACTTTGTTGTACAAGCAAATTCAATTACGTTTAGTAAATTTCACAAAGTGGATGTCGGGTTTATAAGAACAAAACATTTAGGTACCGCTTGTAAACGGTTTCCAAAGTTACAAGTAAATACTAGTTAACTAGTTATTTCATGTTTGTTTCTATAATAAAATGTGTTTGAATTTGAAAAATCCTCCCGGTCTGTTAGGGTTCCATGTCAAATGCAGATATTAGAAATGTATGCAAAATAGATCACGTTATCTATTTTGATCAAAAAGAAATAAGGAATGACCACACGCACAGATCGAAAACAGTGGCGATAGAAGCCCATTACACGTCCATGACGACATGTCATGTACATGTTGGAACATTGGCTCCACCATTAAACAAACATGATTATAGGTACATGATACCTTAAATAGATTGCGTGTTTCATTATGTGTTACGTACACACAGCAATGACATCGAAAAAGATTATCGAAAAAAACGTGTGCCATTCATATCATAAGCGTGAGTGACGGGGTAGCAATAATGATAAATGGTGCATCAATATTCTTGACAGCTGGCGTCAGATTAACCGACCAAGTCTGGGAGACGTGACACTCCTCTCAAGCAGATTGGAGTGACGCGACAGACTTGTTTTTGAAAGAGTAATTGCGTTTAATGCAGCCGCTTCTCAGCAAAACCTTCCGACCATTAAGATATTTTGAGCATTCGTAAAGGCCTATTTAAATTTACCTACATATTTCATAGTATCATTTTGATCCGGCTTGAATTCAATAAAAACATGGACAAAATATTTTTATGAAATTGAATGCTGTCAAATGTACTAAAATAATTGTGAACCCAAGAGCTTTTGCAGGTCCCCTTAGTTTGTGTTCAAATGACCGCGTGTAATACAATAATAATTATTTAGGTTTAGAAAAAAAAATCGTAGCAATTCGTAGCACCGGTACAGTTTCGCGACAGCAAGTTTTAAATCAATACTAATTAAGTTATATGACGAGTGATTTTCACACTTGATTATACTCTGTATGTTTATATTTTTATTCAACAATTATATTTTGCTTTCATCCACAAGGTTAGGATATGCATATGACGTGGACTTTTATTGAAACTTCTTTGTTCGGTTTCATAGAGTCAAAAACCTTATCAAAGTTAAATCACTTACATTCAAAAGGAACATCGCATGAGATTTATTGCTAGTTAATACTTTACTGTTGATTTACTCGCGTCATTTTTATGTTGGCAAACTACCAGGAAAATCATACATAGTTTGGAAAAACCCTGTATAGGTATTATGCAGCACGTACTTTTTATAATATTTTATATAAAAAAATCCCATATGCAATAGTTCATATCAGATGATCAAATGATAAAATAATATTACGGTTTTCATTTACCTTGGTAAATATTTATACCAATTGAACAAAAAGGTATGTCCAAAAAATAATACAATCAGAAAAAAAAACTGCTTACTTTGTCAATCACATACAATTTAAATACTGGCTTGACTTAAGTTTACTTTCGGTGAGGTGTGAATTTTCGCTGTTACACAAAAAAACTAGAAAAAATACTGCGTCGACAGTCCACTGTTATAAATTTTCCACATATTTTTATAGAATTAAAACTTCCCGCGCATGTAGACAATAAAGTTTTGTAAATATGAGTTATCTACTCATAAGATAGAGGTGTTGTATATTACATCGAAATTTTTATCGAATGAGGAAGCACGATTAAGTAAAAATCAAAATCAAAATCATGATGATATATAGATAAATTTTATTGCAGATGTAACTAGGATTCGAATAAAATATTTATCCACATCACATTACGTTGTCAAGAGACATTCAATCGGCAAAAATAAACATCATTCAAATCGATAATAAAACGAGTCCCTCACAAGAACCACTGCGTCTTATTTTGTTAAAAAATACGATTACAAGCACACAAGCAACCCTCGTTCGCAATGTCAATACATCGGCCATGGAAAAAAGTGTTCGACTGTCCGTGTCAATAAAATTACTCGACAAGTGTCATCGAGAAATCGACAGAATCGCTCCGCGGCCATCACTGCTTCGCTTCAATTTCGGGAGGTCATTGTGCGCGCGGGATGACGTCACCGATGACCTTGAAGCGTTCGTTGCCCCCCCCGCTCCCCCCGCGCCCCACGCGTTCACGGTGCACGCGTGAAAAATGACGCTGTCAAAATTTGCTTGTTTGCTACGAGTATTGTGCACACGATCAACTACGGTGCGATTGGTCGTTTTGGTTTGCTTTGAAGTATTAGGTACCTACATGATTATGAAAACCTATAGCATTATGCGTTTTGAATGGTCATATTGGCGTTGTTAATAATTATGTCTGCCACATCTCTAGTAATATGTAAAGGTGCATTACACTGGTAAAAGCTGACTCTATATTTCGAATAGGATAAGAAATAGTAGGCAAATGACGGTGACGCGTTTATTATTATCATACTAGCGTGCAGTTCAATTAATCGTTACTTCCTACGCATTTTTCGCGAGCCAACTATTTAAAAATACAATCTAGTATGTGTAAATATTGCACTTATTGTATACGTAACGATAATAACATGCGTCATAATTATTTTTCCCGCCTTGCATCTTTCGTGAGATCTCGTGAAAACTAATAGCAATGTTATATGACTAGTGAATCGTGACAAGATAAGTCGTCCATTTTAAACCAATAACATGATGATAACAAAACGGCCATTGTCGTATGCCGTAGGCCGTAACTAGAGCTAAGATACGCTAGTTCCTCAGAGTATTGTGTGATTAATTGGCAATTAGCTGAGCAGTAAAGCGCGGGTGATTCAACTGTCTGACATTCGCCGCCCTTGCCTCGTCCTCGGCTCAGCGTAAGTTAAAGCTAACATAATAACCGACGGTCAACCACATTTGGCCGATACTTTATTTCATTATTAATAATTTTCTGTCAAACAAAACCACGCGTCATTTGCCCTTGCTAAGGCGAGAGTCGTTCTGTAACATCCCGTTTCGTTATTTTTGTTAAAAAAATAATTAAGACAACGTTCTTTTCAAAACTAATACGTGTATTAATTTGTTATTTTTAATATGTTTTATTTATTATGTTGAAGGGAGCAAGAATTTTTTCACACGAGTATATTTAGCGAAGGTGTTGTACTGTATACCTACAGAGAATCCTAACGTGCGCACAAAACCACGTTAACATAGTTTGTGTTCACTCGTATATTAATTAATCCCACAACAAACCTTAAATTTAAATATTCACGCGCTAAACAATTTATTTAAATCGGCGTACATAAACGTATTTCTTGCGAGAATTTCTCATAATCACACTATAAAAAGTAAATTAGGAATGAGAAGTAATATCCAATCAATCAATATCTTTCATGATATAGACTTGTATCTTATTTTTGGGAAAAGCAGTTTTATGTAATTAAAATAAAAGTGCTAGAGTTGAGACTTTTCGTCTGTTCAGCACGTCAAAGTGTTCATATTAACTATTATTTGATGTAAATTAATTTGACCATCAATGAAAAATATTCTTCACAAGCAATATAATTAAATTTTCATCAGTGAATGTCCAACTTTAGCGGGTACATGAAAAAGTTGTCCACCCGAGTTAGGGATTTCGGGTTACTGGGTTTTACCCACAACTCGTAGGACATAAATTAACGTATGCCGGCCTGGCTTATCCGTGATTGTCCCGCAAAATCTGGGACGACCTTAATCAGTACTATTTTGTGGGTTAAAACGGGACCAACTTACCGTTTATCAAGGCAAATCCGTCGGAAGCGTTGGTGGATATCGTCAGGATAACGCTGTACCTAAAAAAAATACAATACAATTATTATTACATTCTACAAGGATTTTTATGCAGGTAGTCTGAATCAAAAATGTTTTGGCCTGAAATTATTTTTTTGCGATCAATTTTAATAAATAAAGCGGAATTATTTCAGTCACTATGAAGTTCCAGTTAAACTTAAAAAATGTAACTTTGACAATAATTAAATCAACAATGATTTTAATCTTTAACTTATTTATCCAAAGAGTTGGCACATCATAGAAAAGAAAAAGTCTTAAAATCATAATTAGATTGTAGAAATAGCGTGCGATTCTTAACTCACGAAATTACTTCACCCATTTTCAGAAAAATGCACCAAACATTTTATAAAATAAAATGGGGAACCTAAATGATATTGTTTTTGAGTTACATTAATGTAACTTCTTATAAACGTAAAGAAATGCTTTTAAAAACATTTTATGTGGTCACATAATGATGGTAACTACGGGTTAATATATATTAAAATGTGAATAACTAAATACATCTATTCTATCCTATGTTATCATAACATAATCACAGGTCAACAGCTGGGATTTTCCATAAGTATAATTTTACTCGTACGCTGATAATAATTAAATTTTCATATAAGTAACTTAAGTAACATGTTCTAGAGAAGAATAATACATTCGACGACGAAAACAAAAGTTGACAAGCGCCTTTATTATGTTAATTATGTTCGTGCCTTTCAATTTCAGTGAAGTATTAACTAGTTAAGGCAGCGACAAACTTTAAATGTACGTATATGAAGTGACGGTGCTTGAAAATGAAAGGAGTTATGATAATATTACCTCATTTGCCTTAAAATCTGAAGCGATATAACAATTTAACAAATAATTAAGTAAAATGCAAGTTTCAGGGCGCCACGTGTCGTATAATCTTCAATATGTTATAATTATAAGTTTTATTATTTATGTGTAACATACGAAAACCGTTTGTCACGCGAAAATATAGAGCTTCTGTAATCAAACACATTATAGAATGGGAAAACTTTACAAATCATGATTTATATTCCATTCAAACTGAAGATGTTTCAGGGACACTAAAAGTAAAGGTATATGATAATTCACAGTAAAAAATATTAGTAATATCCTACTCATATATTCACCCCAACAGGGCGATTGGGCTAATAATGATAATTTTCTACTAAACATGTATTTGATTAACTTACATTCTTCAGAGTAGTTGCAATATACCTAGGTTTATATGAAGCAGTATAATATTTAGATATCAGCATATCGATAAAGTCATTCTATGCCACATAAAGTGAGAAAAAAAAATTGAAGGTACATTTTTATTAACATCTAAAAACGGTTTGAAATCAATACAATATCGAAGTTGACTTTGATGTCCTAATAACTTTCAAACTGCAGACTTTACGGCGTCGGGTGACTGACAAATGTTTTTTTATTAATTCAGTGCTTGAAGATTCGACGGGCGGGGAATTCACCATGCCATGTCCAATAACGTTATTTTATTTAGTTTCGAGATAATCATTTTAGGAATACTAAGGTTTTTATTTCAAAAAATAAAATGCTGCGGTTTTAGCTGGTTTACTGCGGTATTTATAATTCCCTAAATAAAAGTAGCATATCATGTGTAATTCAAGAACTTAATCGAACTTCATGAACAATTTCATAAACATCACCTTCCGCCGTTCTGACGCGAAAGAGTAGCAAGCGGCCATACAAACTCAACATAAAATTAATAGGATTAGTTAAATTACATGTATTAACTAACAATGAATGAGATATTTTTTCTCTTAGCTAATTAAATGATACATACACAAAACATAAAATCTGGAATTCGGTCCGAAATACAATTATGTTATAAGCTCTCAAAGAAAGTGCTCTCCCACATTTCTGTGCATTTAGGATTCTTGTTGTAACTAATGTATTTGTAGAAACATTTTCTGCTGTCTTAGATTGTAAAATTTTATTGTAGCTCCGAGCACTCGCTCTAAATTCAAATACCAGAATGAGAGGAGCAAAAAGGATTTCTGACTCACTTCATGCCATCCACATAAAATCTACGCGATGCTGACCGCTCGCAAATTGCAGCATGCTTAGACACTTGTTGAGTATTTACATATGTGAAGATTTTACTGTTTTATTAAAACCAGTAATTGGTTAAAAGTTTTTCTTGTAATTTTAGTCCTTGACTGCAATTCACAGAAGGAAAAAAGGTAGCTAAAGTACCTATCAATTTCATTAATATCAGCAACTCTCAACAAGCTCACAATTCTTTAAATAAGTTCTGATTCTGTAACTATCCGATACAAATAGTTCAAAATTGTAATCTTAAAATCTTGCTAGTCGTACTAGAAGCCCTGAACGTGGCTCAAACATATGCTGCTTGCTTACCTACTGCAAACTGCAACCGCACCATGCCTTTTATTTTTATTCGCCAAGCAAGTTTTGTTTTAGACTTGAGATTTTGTTGCTGTGTTACCTTTTCCTTACATATTCCATTACAGTCGACCGCTTGTACCCATTTGTACGAGTTTCTTATCAGATTTATTTTGCTAGTTGAAACGGTATTTTTTCATTATCAATCCAGTTTGCATCTCGTTTTTTACTGATTGCAATGTAACTGTTTTAGTATACAACTTTCTAGGATCAGATTTAGTATTTTGAAGTACCTACTACATGAAGTGAAATTTTGAAACTACATGTTTTACCTATATTAAATTATCTGGAAATAATCATTTTCCTTCGCACAGCATAAGTTATACAACAATTTATTTTCGGACGTACGACGATACATATATAAAGTTTTCGCTTGCATATGATGTTCTTGAAGTCCAGCATAGTTACACATTGCATGAGTTTGTTTTTACACTGTGGTTACCGAGGACTGTGGAAGGGCGGTCGCCGGATGTACGGCTCTGAGCCGATGTAATCTGCAGCGGGCGGCACGCCGCGCGGCGTCGGCGATGGCGCGTATTTTATTTAGTTATTCAGAAACGCGATACATAAGCGTCTCTTTGATGTTATTTGATTTTCGTCTGACATTCGTTGAGGAGCAAAGTCGTTCGTAAATAAGTGTTTTGTTCTGTGTTAATACGGCTTGTTTGGCGCGGATCGCAACCTAAGACGCTTCTGAATCGTTTCGCTTGGATGATGATACGTTATTAATTTTATATATTATGCTTGCAGTGATGAACTCAAATAACTTTGGGTTTTAATAGTGATAGCAAGCCCGGATCGGTGTGTTTATTTTTTTCAAAATTATATGTAGCTTACATTTCTACTTAGGTATACAAATTAGTATAGGTACTCGTACCTATTATGGATTATAAAATCTTCTCAGTAAAAATGACTTTGAGAACCCAACATAAGAGTGACTGTTCGTAAGTGCTTGTAAAAGCCTATTAGAATAAAAAGTATTTTAATTTGATTTGAACTACTAGTGATAGAATTAATTGATTATTTGGGACAGTTTTACGTACCTAATTAAAATAAGTTTCAATACACGTTGTGATCTTAGATGACATTAAAACTATTTTACAGCACAAGTTGGTATTGAAGCCTTTAATTGTAAGTTTCTTAAAGGGCAGTTCGTTTATATAACGTCGGTATTGTACTATTTGTAATTCATAAATACAAACACATTTCGCTGAAGTTTCTTAGTTTCAAGGTACTCGTAGTTATTGGGTTTCTAAATGTTATAAACAACTTAATATAAGTACTAATAATTAGGAAAGCCGCCTACACTGTAAAGTATAAAGTCTTAACGAGTTTTTTGAGGCTGTCCTGATAGAACTGTAATTAACTGTCAGTGAAAGTGTTACATATCATAAAGTAGATAATTTGATTGACCCTCACACTCAGGATAAAGTACCATATTAAAAAGGTACTAGGAACTAACAGGGTAAAAATTAATTACTAGAGGTCCTACAATTAGTGTCGTAGCCAGAAAGGTAACCCTTCCTTGTAAAAGAAAAATCTTTCATCAATCCTACTAATCCTACTAATATTATAAAGGCGAAAGTTTGTATGGATGTTTGTTACTCTTTCACGTAAAAACTACTGAATGGATTTGAATGAAATTTGGAATAAAGATAGCTTATAACCTGGATTAACAAATAGGCTACTTTTTATCCCGGGAAAATGGAAGACCTCCCGGGTACGCGGGTGAAACCGCGGGGAGCCACTAGTATTTGATAAATAAATATAAGGTCTGCAGTGTAACACAACATACATATATCTACTTCTGAAGTAATAAACAATTACCTAGTTATAGGTATCAGTAAAATATTAAATAAATAGGACAGGTGAAAGTAATTTACCTTACGCAGGTTTCTTAGTCATCTGCCTTCCCCTTTCATGTCCTAGTTTTTATTATTTACAAGGTGTTAAAAGATATGAACTAAAGTTGTAAAAAATATAATGGATTTCTGACAACTGTGTGTATGTATAATTATAAATTATTAATACTATAATTCAGAATAAACTAACATTAACAATATAATTTATTTGATATCCAATTGCAGATATAACAGTTAATTACTAACACATTGCATAAATGGTCTAATTTGCATTAAATATGAATGAGCCAGAAATGTGCAATTTTGTTGTTTAATTATTCCGGTATTTCAGTACCTAAGTAGTTAAGTTACACCGACAAAGTCTAGCACGACTATCAATTTCAACATCGACTGGGTTACATAGGGTACTCATTTTATTATATACCTACCATAGTTTATAGTATGTACTATATTTATGACCTTTTTATGCGAACAATGGCATAGCCTGGCCATGATGATCTCAACAGGCATCAGTGTCATTACGGCAAATTTGTTGCGTGCTCGTACCACCACAACCGCATATAAATCACCAATGCGATCACAGCAAATCATTTTAACATGCCATCACAACGTACTATTCAGGCCATATCTCAGATTATTTAACATAAACGCAAAATATTAAATTCCGTTTGATAAACGAGACGTTGAACCGGAGTATAAAAGTGAATAAATTACTCACACGCTGCACAATTTTCAGCCCATATGAAACGCATCAATCAAACGTTATTTACGCCATGTTGAGCTACAAAGGCTTTCGCTCGACAATCATAAAATAAATTGAAGTTTACCAGCTGAAACCTGAGTAAAGAGGATAGTTTGGATAAAACACCGCTTTTATCAGTACGAGACGGATGAATAGCCGGGAGCGCTCTGCGGCTGCCTTATCCTGTGTGCCTCCCTCTCCCCAGCGGAGTGCATGGAGATAAAGTGGGTGTTCAGCACGATTGCCGAAGGGTACTGGATTGAGGTAACAAAGGTTCAGCCCTGACCCTGTAATAGTCCCCGTCCACGCCTGGCCTTAATTAAGCGCAATTTGTAGCTGTAAGTTTTTTGTTGCGTTTACTTTTGAACACTCTTTGTGGGTGAATTTTAATATTAAAATGACGTAATAACATAGTAGAGGAAAGTTTCTAAATATGGATATTATACATATGAAAAACAGAGATTTCATGGCAATGACACGAATTTATTAAATAATATGTAGGTAAACGTGACTTACACGTAAATTATATTATTTCTGTAAAAAAAATGTTTTTTACTTTACATACTGAAATACAGGTTTCTTTTTGTCTAGTCTAAGCCTCCTTCAGAATTCTATTTATAGCGCAACCTTTTAAAGATACGGCCATTATTTCACGAAGGTTTTTTTATGGCTTGAGCCCTCTGTAGAAACACTTGCGGAGATGAGGCCGCCATCAACGTTGCGTGTCAACGGACCAAATCGACGTCCTTGGGCAACCTCTTCATCTACGACTATTTAGTCTCTCCCGCTAGGGAAATCAGTGTGTATTCGCTTATCTCGTCTCATTAGGCCGACCGATGCCGATGGTAGCCGAGGACAAGGGCACCGGATCCACGCTCTCCCGGGATTATGTTGCCAAACCGTCTATTGAAACGGTTCACGGCGGATTAGGTATGTGGGAGGACCAATAATGTTCTTATGTAAAACGTTTTATTGAGTGAAGTTATATAAAAGACCGTTCAAGTATTTGAGTTTCTTTCAGGCAATTTATTGCGGCCAGTCCAAGCGGATAAACATTTCAAATTGTAATTGGCATTAGATTTAATATGAGCTTTACATTAAATACCTACCGCCCATTATCCTTTGTAACTATGCTGCTTGTAAAAGGAGTCAGCAGTGGAATAAAGCTAATATTATCCTATTATAACCGACGATATACATAAAAATGTATACCTACTATTTCAGTTTGGTGGGGTAGACACTCTGGTTTTATGCTAGAACAAAGACACGTTAAAAAGCAATTTAACTCGCATTAAGTGCATATTTTATCCAGATTAAAAGAAACGAGAATGTGCGCTCTAGGAGTCTAATATCAAGGGATTCCTTTGGAGTAAAATTGCTCATCCATCCAATTCAATTACCAAAGAAAATACCAACGATGGCACAGCGAAAGTTCCACTTTCTTATTCAAATAACCCTTTGGTGAGAGGGAACAAAGCGGGCTATTCATTAAAATAACCCACTGCAAGTTGTGCAGTAACTGGGGGGTTATAATAATACGGTATACACTGCTCGCTCTGTACGTATTACGGAACGGAGGAGAGCTACCAGTAAAGTACTTAATACTATGTTGCAAGTGTAGTTACTTCGTTCGTCAGACCTTCATTGTTTTTAACTTATTCCCTTTTATGAAACTCATTAAGGTTTTGAGCTGTTCTCTCTTGCTGATTGCTAGATTTAAAAACAAATAGATTTTCGGAATGTTTATTGTGGACTGTACTAAACATAACATGATAAAGTGGTAATTAGTTAAGAGGATACATAACAGAAAAATATCCTTCGACTAAAAATGAACACTCTTCGGAACCTTTCAACAAATGTTTTCATTTACTTTTGCCTGGAAAAATTTCGGCTAATGATTCAAAGCTAGAATTTAGAGCTTCTGTGCAAGTCGCACTAAAACAGTAGAGACGGCGTAAACTTTCCTTTGTTTGAAGGCTCCAACTCCATAAGTGTAAGCGATGTTCCAATTCCTTAAGTTCTCGAAGCGTGAAAGAGAAAAGAAAACAACTTTCAGTTCTTTGTTTTCCAGTCAGGCTTTTTGCTGTGATGATGGATGAAGTGAATTTATAGTTCACATTCCTTATCGCCCGGTCGTCATCATTAGCTTGTCTAGTTGACTCCCTTGAGAGTTGTAGTGAAGTTCTTTCCATGTTTCATACCTTGTATTTGTGCCTGTCTAAAATACAATTTATGTATACATATTTATATTTGAATCTTGTTGTAAATGCGTAACAAAAAAATCGTTTTTCGAATAAGTAAGGTCTTCCTTTAATACCTTCAAATGAAAAATTGTGTTGGCAAGTGAACGGACAGAAATATTTTCAGTTTAGTATCTGTGCATCTTTGCCTAAAGCAATTTCAAATCGTTCCTGGCTTGGCAGACTTAAATGCGCTTTTGTTTGTGACCATTCAGTATTACTCAGTACATCACGTATTCACCTTGGAAGTATTCTATAGAAATAACTTCGAAGACGACAACTGCGCAGGAGTGAGGACACAAGTACCTAAAGTAGTTTACTCGACGAGGTTTAAAGATAAACTTTATACTTCTCTATTGTGTAATCTTGCAGTAACTACAACGAATGTACGTACTTACGATGAAACATGCTGCTATGAAATATGAGTGCATTAGATACGAAACATGAAGTAACAGATGATTTGTTACTGCCATTATTTTTGGTTATGGCAAATGTCCAGACAGGTCTACATAAGCAATTTTCAAATAACATTGATTCTATGGTGTTTGTTTGCGGTACAAGGCGGTAACTTTGCAACATAAGTACTCATTCGAAGATTTTGAAATACATATTTGTATTACTTTCTAAATGGGAGTTCTGGGGATGTCACTATATTTATAAGCATTTGAGTTATTCCGATTTCAAATTAAGATTTAAGACCTATTGATATTACAATAGTTTCAAAGACAGTTTCGCATGAATTCAGAGATAAGCCACAAATCGGGTGACTGTTCAACTTATGTAACTTCCACGTTGTAATATCGACTTCTGAAGTTGCTTGTTCAAGGAGAAAGTTCGCGGGATTGTAATTAGGAAAGTACGGTTGGGAATGCAAACCCCTGCATCTAACCGCGATAGTTCCAGAATGTTTCCATCTGGATTATGAACGTGACTTTTGGAACCAGTTAATATTGTAATTAATGCTAACAGTGTTTACCTTGTTTGGAAGTTTTGCTTCACTTTTCCTTTCTAAATATTATGCGGAGTTGATTAACATTTTCATTTGCTGTCTTAAGATTGTCTGTTTGTTACAAACTATATTATGACTTGCTTAGTTATTTTTCTTTGATATATAATGGGTAGCTAATATAAAATCTAGCAGTTGCTAGGAACCCCTCTGTATGTTTGGTGAGAATAGAGTTACATAGTTCGCCTAATTATGATGATAATAATACTATAAGGATCCAAAACACTAATTTTATTAGAAGAAATATCAATATTTTTTCCTGCGGGATTTAGGAACCGACATATAAGTCAAGAAAGACAAACAACTTATATATAAGGAGAAATGGAACTGCATTGATTGCAAGAATTATTAAGATTAAAATCACAAAGCTACAAATTAAATAGTAAATTTAAGTTACTGAAGTTTTATAATTTTGCCAGAAATTCGTGAATTTATTATAATATTTCTAAGTAAAAATAACAAAAGAATAAAATATAATGCCATTGTAAATGTCTTATAAAGTGAGTGTTATTTTGACTACGACTTTGACTATTTGTATTTCGACGCGTGGGTGATGGGCAATTTACGAATAGGTATTTGTGTTGCTAAGCTGATGTTTGGGTAAAATATAGGCAGAATATACAAAATCCCTGCTCATTCATTGCCTTAATAAATCAAATTGTGAATTCACAATTGACGTAGTTATATGAATTACCAAAATAAGTTTGGCTTTTGTGTCAAATTGTAAACGTTGTCGTTGGATAAGACTAAATAATTTATTTTTGGGTTTTGCTAGACATCATAGTGTTTTATGATTTTTGAAGGATTCTTATATTTCTTATTAACGTAGATAAACTATAAGCTATGATAGTACATGCAAATATTACGGCAAAGGATGCGGTACCTATTGTTACCCTACCTACATCGTTGATACAAGCGCACGCATTAATATAGTGGCCAAGATCATCCGGTCATTGCCCCTTAAGCATCATTTTTGTACCACAATGACTCATTCAAATGCAGTTTTGAGTATATTCTTAGAAATTAGGAAATAGAACAGTGAGTCACATGTCTTTAGCCAAGGACTCCGTCAGTGCGGGTGTAATTTGGAGTTGGACGCATGCAAGCAGGCATTGCTGAGTTGCCGACGTCGTGTGTCGTGACATGTTATTTTTGACGCGAAATAGCTTACGTAGAAAATAGAAACGCGTATCTCGCTACCTCACTGAATGTAAAAAGCAGGCGTAAAAGCGTTGGCGCAAAGATGCGTAATCTTACGTTTCCATCAATGCATCGTGATTCGTAGTCAGAGGCGAGCGGATGTCGGTCGTTTGCATAGTAACAGCTTTGAGTCCTTAACACCATCAGATGGTCTGCATGCTTGCTATGTGAAATGACGTAATCTACTGTATTAAATTTAGATAATCCTTTAGTATGGTTGTTTAATGTAGAAACTAGCCTGTCGAATTGAAATAATATATTTTTTTATCAAGCTACTCTGTGCGCAAAATAAAAAAAAAAACTATTTTTGATGAAAACCTGCGAGGTTTATTTTGATAACTAGTATCTAATTGAATAATAAAATAGATTCACTCTGAAAACATACCTATACAATTATTTACCTGTGTTTATTCTATAAACATTCAGAATTCCGTCTGTCGATATAGGTACAGTAGAGTCAGTAAATACAGGTAAAAACTCAAACAATCAATCGAATTTATATTTCAAAAATACCTATTCAAATCTGATGTTACATATAAGTAGAAAAGTTAGATTAAAAGTAGAATCTCAATCGAAAGTAGATGTTAATGTTATTACTTATTCTGGGCTAGAACATAGAAAGAGGTGTGTATACAGAGTGGGCGATCATACATAAATGTCACAATGAAATCCCTAGGACCAAATTGCCAGACTACGATCGGACCTAAGCCCAAATGGGACCATCGATAATAGGATTCCTAAAACATATCTACATTCTCATACCTATTCAAAGTAATGCAGTATTTAGATTTGAAAAAAAAATTAAGGACTAGTTTTTGAGGCCATGTAGGTAGGTATACTGTGATTGAAAAATGTCTGTTAAAATTAAAGACATTAAATGCTGGTTTAGACAACTGACCGGTCATTTGAAGAAATTTGCATAATCGTCGTTTAACTGAAATGATTTTTTATGTATTATCTTCTTATTTAAAATGCCTATTTTAAATTATATTTCTATAAACTTTATATGTCAGAGACACTTAATTGTGACACGTAAAATCTATATATAATTTTATCAATATTTATATATAAATCTTCTGTAAAACATGAAGCTACTAGTTTGCTTTATAGGTCAAGGCGTTACCTAGAATCCTAGTTACCTATTTTCAGAGCGTCAATACTATCCTGAAGCCTGGGTCAAAGACAACATAGCTTTTGATCTACTTCTGACACAGTTGAACAATTCTCACTTGTTGTAGGTACTTTATAAACAAGCGGGCATTACGTTAACAACAAGAAAAATACGAATTATAATTTTATTTGAAGGTATTAAAATATGATAAAATCTTGCATCCAACCTCCTGGTAACACCAAATTACATACTATATTGAGAAATAATTTTCATGTAACTTATAATTGCACGTCACGTAATTAAGCTATGGGCGTAATTATGAAACTAAGGTGAACGAAATCGAAATTAAACGAAATTTCTGTGTTCACGACTTGGAAAATTGGTGTACAAGCGATCCCCAGAGCGATGAAGAAGTTCGAGTTAATCTTGTTACACGTGTGACGTGTTATGTCGTGTGGTAGATCGTGAACGTGGTATACCTACTCGTTTCCAACTGTAACGCCCTTATACGTTGTAATTTGATACTTGAACGCTTTTCCAATACTTTGATGTCTGCACGTCACTCGTGAAATAAAACGTGATGTTACATGGAATAATTCGAACTCAAACCGTAGGTTAATCTTGCTTATGTCACGCTTTAATAAGATGTATTTTTCCACTGTTGAGATACCAGTACCTTAGAACGAGGGAAATCTTGGACCTCTTTTACTAGATCTCTATCTCGGTTAAAATAAATTGATTTTCAATACAAGATTATTATGTAGTTAGTCAGAAAGTCATTATGTCTAAAAAGGATGATATGGTATTGTGTTTCTGCTAAAGGTAGGTAGGTAACATTAATTAATGTGTTTTTACAACAAAGCTCAGTAGTTGATACAATTTATTTCTATTTAAATTGCCAAAGCAATTTTAGTAGTGCACATATCAAATAAGATGTACAGAGTTTCTCACAGAGATTGAATTATAGTTGTTTCCTGTGTCAATAGACACATAGTGCGCTTGAAATGCAGGTGGCCGCAGGTCGGGGCTGCGTGTGACCAGGTCACTGAAGTAGGTCACAGCCAGCCTCAGTACTTCGGTTCTGAAGCCCGATTCTCAGGACTCCGTTATTAATCTCTCACTCGATATATAAACGGAAGCAACGGTAAGCACAGTTTATTAAACGAAAATCCCCCTGACTTAAATCGCAACCAATGGAATTCCAGGCTATATGTGACTGTCATAGGTACCCAAAAGGTACTTTATTTGGTACTATTTTGATGAAGTATTTTTATTTGACAGCAACTGCGTTTTATTAAATTTTCCTCCATTATTAACTCCGTATTTTTTGTTACAAAAGTATATACACTTTTATTCTTCTTAGTTCAACAAGAATAATTTTACAATGGATCATTTGTTTGAGGTTTCTCATAGGATTCCTATTGAGATATAAAATGGGTTTTGTCTATTGTAGTCAAAATACCCTATTCTGATAAATATTTATTTATTCTATTGTGAGACTTAACATGTTATTATTAACCTTTAATTTTGTTTACCCCATGTAAAGTGTCATCAAATAAAGAAAGGTCATGGTAGCATTTAAGGTTGATATTCTGTGTCAAGTGTAAGGCCGCATAAAGTTCAAGTGAAAAGCTCGCTTCGTGTAACGTAATGAAAGTATTTTACTAGGTTGGTAGTTCTGTTATTATGAATATTATATTGAAGTTCCGATTTTACAGCTCTAACTTTTTGGTTTTGTCGATAAACATTTCTTTAATTGTGAGTTATTTGATCTTTTGTTGCAACGATTTTGTCCCACAGTTTATTTGCAGCTTGTACTTAATTGAAGGGCTGTTAAAGCTGTCACAGATCGCAGTCAATCAAGCAGGAGACGTACGCGCCGTCACGATCGGATGTCTTGAACGCTCTGAGAAACACCGCTTAATTGTCGCTTACTTTATCACCCTATAGACCAGTCTATATCAACAAACTACAACCCGCATAACAATAAATTACAGAGTAAAACGTTGGCAGTTTACGCTGAATAATACAATTTCAGTGCATCGGTCTATAATTATATGACTCAGGTCAGGAAGCAATTTGAGTCATTACTATTTAAATAACCTGTGTTAAAGCAAATCCTTGTTACAATAAACGGCAAATCTCGCCATGACAAGAGTTTGCCGAAAATAAATAAACATGCTTTGGAAGGCGTAACTGTTGATCCAGGCCAGCAAACGCGTACGATGACTGATGAGACCTACATGAAACAATGTTGATAAATCGTTGGTGTATCTGTGCTGTGAACTCCCCTGCAGTCCGGGTGCACCCGAAATAGAGTTGATGCTCGTGCGTCTCCGGTCGCGTTCGGGCTAGATCGTTTATCTTTTTCAATCCACTGCAATGCAAACAAAAAGGTCAGAAGCCGACGACCTAGTTTCCGAGCGGCGAATACAAAGGTCACCCAGACATCGGCCCGGGAAGCGCATGATAACGTTGGCAAGGCTGAGCGTTGCACGCGAATATTTGCTCCCGTGTTATGCAATATCATTTGGTTACAGGCTCTGAGCACGCGATCGTTTACTGAGAAATCATCGAACTGATTGCCTTGCCCGATTGAGTATAACTGTTAGACTTGCATGTGCTTATATTTAGGTTTTATGAATGGATACGGAATTGTATTGCGATGTATGTTAGGTACGTACCTAAGTGTCACACATCGGCGGCGTCGATATTATGACTTTGATCAGTCTCGTGTTGTATATGATTCTTTACTAGATTTTCTTCTCTTGGCTGACCTACGTTTATACTATTTCGTAACTGTGTGGTTCATCGACATACGTAGTAAATATATATCGATGGTGTGGTTTGAATTTTAGTTTACATATTACATATTTATAGTTTGCATTTTTGATTTAAGTGTAGGTATATTAACTACGGAACGATTCATACTTATTATCGCTTTTTGTTAAAAAATAGGAAGGAAATACGTATTCAAATATGTCTGACATTTGGTTCTCATTAGCCCTACCCTCTCGGATGTAATAGACACTTTTATGTAATCGTTAATTTGATTAAACAGTAATTTATTACGCAAAGTTACGAGCACATTGATTGGCTTTTACGAGTGACCGCAATTATTTGATTTATGTGTCTCCGATCGCAAATAAATATGACCGACCGCCAACTGTCGGGAGGGCGAAAGTCAAGATAATACTTAAAAATAATATAATACAACAAAAAAAAATATAATTTGTTTGTGAATGGCACGTCCTTGAGAGGCAATGTTCCACAGTGAAATTATTTGATATTGAAAATCACAATAACAGAATCAGGATTTAACTTAGTTATAAAATTATTTCTCCAAAACATATTTTAAAATAAACGACAATGTAATATTAACGTATTCTAGAACGACAACTTTAAAAGTAAGTATAATTTAAACTGACTAAATGCTTTTGATTTCCGTTTGATTTGGTCGTAAACTACCATTATTATGAATAACCTTATCAGTTGTTTTTGACCAACCTTAATGCAATGGAATAAGGTTCTAAATTTAATGGCAACGTAATGTTATCTTACTGTCCCATAATTTTATACAAAGTGGTCAAGTACGAGAGTAACTCCCAGACTCCCACGCAAACTAATAAATCCATTATCCAATTTATAATATCCATTTATAGAGCTTTAACGAGGCGGTTTTTGTTTGTTCCACCTATCATTGATTATGTATGCTTATCTGCGACCTCAGTATACCTACATAGGTTTAGGACAGTTATGGAAAACTTTATCTTGGAGTTATTTATTCAACTGCAAAAATATATATGATGCTTATAAACTGAACTACTTATAAATACGAAGGTAAATATGTTTGTTTGTTTGTTTTTACTTTAGGATGTCGTAATATATCATTGAAGCGTCATTTTACAAGAGTACCTTACCTAGTTCAATATGTAGTAGGTACTTCCCTAAAGGACAGAGGTTACTTTTATTCTTCAAATACTTTCGTATATTCCGCGAAAGCGCCGTCGCAGGCAGAAGCTAGTCCGTATACAATTTAAATTGCATCAAATCACGGAGGTCATTAACAATGCATTTTTTTGTGATGACGATATCAACCTCGGTTATTTGTTTGAGTGACTTAAATATTGTTGGTTTATACAGCTACCTGGTTCGTTACTCATAGTAATTGGGCGGTGCATGAATAAGCAATATTTAGCTATTTAGATACAGTATTGTATATTTTAACTGAAAACTAAAGCTTATATTATATATTTGAGAAACTCTTTAAATACTTTAAAAGAGGTGCCTGAAATCGGAAACGAGAATTATTTTGGACTAGTGGCTCCCCGCGGTTTCACGTGCAAATTTTTCCCGGGGTAAAAAGTAGGCTATATATTATTCCAGAATATATTCTCACTAGATCCCTTTAGCCGTTTTGGCGTGAAAGAGTAACGAAAATCCATCCATACTCACAATCTCTCTCCCATTTTTATTATTTATTATTTTTATGGGACAGATATTTAATTGGTAAGTAAAGTGACTTTGTAAGGAATAAGTTAAGCTGATGTCAATTTAAGATTAGTTTTTGATTTTCATTCAGAAGACATACTTATATAATAGCATTAAGTAATGAAACGCCTTTAGTGAATACGTTTTCAATTCAGTTAGAATAAGTCAAATAAAAAATATGTATGTATAATAGCGCTGTAAGCCGTTCTACGTTAATTAACTTTATAAAGCAGACTTCTATTTTCTAAAAGAAACACCACTGGATATACATATTTTGAAATACAAAAGCCAGTGTTGTATGCAGATGCTATCTCTTTGTCTGAAATCTATCTAGTTATTATTATGTTAGCATTAGAGCAAAAACGTTTGCTCATCTCTGTTTCTATTTAAGTGGCGAATAATTATTACGTTGTGTCTATAAATCTTCTCAGTAGAAACGTAAATAATGATTTACGAACATTCCTAGGTGCTGTTAACGCCCATACTACTCGACCTTTTTTCTTAGCAGAAAACAGACTTGGGGACCAAGTCAGACTCGTAATATGCAAATTGTCTTTTTTCCACTGAGTAAATCTACAAAATCGTGCCTTCTAAGGCTAGATAATGAACATAGATAGTGGGTACGTGAGCTTGGTGGCTAATTAATCACACCTCGCTCTGAACTCGAGCCGCCTCCCGGATTTCCTTAATTAAAATAGTAGTTTGTTAAAACGCGTCGAGTATCAATTTGCTAATTTGCTAAGCGAGATGCGACATAGAAACGTTAGTAATTAATAGGAAGCTATGTAAATGACGGATATATGGCATGTAAATGACTTTAATAGTCACCTTCGCATTTTGTTGAATTGACCTCACTCAATTTAAAATGATATCAAAGATAAATTGATTCATATTATGTTGCGTACTCCAACATACTTTATTAAATATCATTACAAGACAAAAAAATCACTGATAAATGAATCATATTTTTTTTTATGCTTTTGGCTTGATTCATAATTAAAAAATCTGAGAACAACTAAACTGTAACACAGATCATATCTGGCATCGCTGGCAGAGCGGGAGAATTAACAATTATATTAGAATACATTAAGCACTACTAAACGACCAAGTATAATCGATATTATTTGTGACTATTTCTAGAGATAAAAATACTTAAGACAGCATATAAAAGAACAGAATAGGAAGCACCTAATGGTGTAGTATCGCACGATTGGAGAAACCTAAACAATGGCCACCTGATGTCAAAGTAAGCTCTAATAGGTAACGTGTTCCGAAGAAATAGTCCGGCATTCGTGTAAATAGACCTTCCAGTGCGAAGGCAATTTAAAGGAAGGCGCTTGCACAAACGACGTCTCACACAATTCAAACTGAAATTACTCATGCACCACAAAGTAGCATGTATGAACCGGACTTTCCGTAAACATACATGCTTCAGACAATCAGTGGCTAGACATATAAATGACTTATGTTTATTTTAACGATCTTGTATTCGTTCGTTCGTAAAATATACTAAGTTGAGAGAGGAAGCTTAATATTTGCGCAAGCGTTTAATTTGAGACATTTGCAAAAGCACGGGTTACTTAAGTAAATTCTACTCATATACATGTAGATGTATGTGATCTTGGATCTTAGTAACTCTTTTGCATAACAACATCTGAAATAATCTAGGAAAAATTGGCAGATCTATAGAATATGTTCCGGATACTTTTTATTCCTACTTGTAATCAAATTAGTTATATTATTATGAATAGACACCTAAGTAAGTCTAATTTAAGGTAATATGATGACACACTTATCAAAAAATATCTCAGTGATTACGCATTCTTCATTCAATTAATTGATTGATGTATGAAGTGTCTATTTGTATACTAGATAAGTAGTTACAAAAACAACAGCTATATACAAATGTTCTAAAGTTACACCTTTAGCATATGTTACACATTTTATTATGATGTTGATAATGATAGTCGCGGTAACAATGTGGATAATGATAATGGTAATGATAATGATAATAAAGCTCACCTGTCTGTAGCCGGGGTACACCCGGTACTCCGTTTGGTGGCCGTGATATCCTCCACTTTTCACACAATCTGCCACGGTTGTAGTTTACTAACACTACCTACTTATATTATATTCTTATTATTTATGTTTCAATAATTACGTTTGTTATTTCGATTCTTGAGTCGCGTTGAATAATTTAGACCTGTAACAAAATATTGGGGTGTTAATAAATTATTATAAAGTCAGATTCCTCACACACCATCGTAATTTACTAAGCTAAGATATAATTTATGTACCGTGTATATATTTAACGTGTATTTGACACTTGTCTTTTCTTGACAAGTCTCTTTAGTTCCGTTTTGTTCATTTTTAAACCATAGGTTCTTTACCTTTTCTGTGAGATATAGTACACTACATTCGAAATATTAAATGCGGACCGCATAATAAAATAAAAAGTATGGCACTCAACGTGTTGCGAGCCACATTATGCGGTTCCATTTTAATCAAATCTGATGCATATTCAGACTATTTTAATCCCGCTTTACGAAATAAATTGAAAGTGATGACGGGCGAGAAACAATGGGTTCGACCGCGAATTCATATCGACTCGACTAACAATAGCGAATAAGTCTTTCAGAGGCGATTCGGTCAACATATCCGAGCGAATCATTCGTACCCTTGCCCTTGAGTACGAAATGCACGGTCATTACGGGCTGCGTGCTCAACTATCGTATGCAATCTCCTGATGCAGTGTACGTAATAAATATAAACTCTTCGCTCGTGTAATTTGAGTTGAAATTGGCATACAAAAGCGCAGCGGACCTGCAGTTGCCCGTCAAGTGGCTACACCGATGCAATGAGTTCTAGACTGTCTGAATGTCAAACCAATGATCGGCAGCGTCTGCTGCACCAACCGAAGCAATAAAAAAATAATTTATTCGCGTCTGAGTAAATAAGATGATGGTGCGAATTGAAAATTTGAACTGAATTTAGTAGAGGCAATAGTGGTGTGGGTTGGGGAGCGGCGGGCGGCTTTGTGTCCAAATCCGATTGCTTGGGAAACAGCCAGAAAAAGTAAACAGCTGAGTTTCAATTGAATTGTTTCCGACAAAATAAATAAGCACAAGCGCGCTCGAGTAACTGAATTTATACCTAGAAGATAGAACGAAGCAATCAAAATGGAATAAATAGATATTCCGTCCGTTACTTAATTTTTGTTTTTCTCGTTCTACACCAACTCAGTTCATATCTTGTACCGATCCTATTAAAGAGTTAGGTAAGTTAGTAAAAGTGTTATATTTCAAAAACTGCTGCAATACAGTTGGAGTGCGTAGGTTTCTATATAATATCTGTCAAAGTTGGGCCATCGATCACACAAACTTACATCGTTTTATGTCATCTCTGATATGATCGATGATTTTTTACCCATCTCAACGGTCTTGTAAGAACTTCGTGACGTTTACCAATTTCCGCCGTCAACATTAGATGCTCTATACGAGGATCCTATATTTATTTCCTGATTTGTAGACTAATATACCTACTATATAAAAATATAAAATTAATATCGCGCAATACTAGAACCAAAAGCTAACTAAAGTATCAGAACCTTCCAATCTAACAGTCTGGCACTGTTCTAGGGATTACGACAACGAAATTTTGATTGTGAATTTTCGACGTATTGAATTCTACGACGCATTTACACTAGTAAATTACGTGATTGCTCATACATTACCAGCAATGATTAACGTTTTGGAAACGTTTCACATGAAAATGTGTAGTGTCTTAGTGCTGGACAGACGTATATGCGCCAAATGCTGTGAAGGTCGTCAGTTGGGAGGCAAATCTGTTGAGGCATTGAACTATAGAACGTAACCGGAAGCTGGGGCCGATGACTGATGGACACTGACACACGAACAGTAGGGTTGTCACATAGAAATACTGATATAGATCTAACACATTTATCTGTCGAGACAATCTAACGTTTTTGCTTGCGAGGCATAGAGAAAAACTAACTTTTAAATATTCCGTACGAAGTATTTTCTTTTCGGAGTTGATTTAAATGATGGTAGTAGGTAGTTAAGCACTTAATTGATTAGGTTGCAAAAACATTTTAAGATGGTTTTTGTTTTTCCCAAACATCATAATCATTAATCAACTTCAACACGTAACCGGCAAAAAAAGGACCCACACTTGTACAAGGCGGTATAAAGTTACAACCCTACCTACTAAAATACTTTTGATTCTTAAAATTATTTTTATTGAAATGTATGTCAACGTGTCAACAATCCAAATAACTCTAATAGCCAATTATAAAAAAAATGAACGGTTATTAGCATTTAAATCTTAAAGACCTTGTAACCCCGAATCCTTCATTCTGTGTCAGTCTTACGACGAAACCGAGAAGCCACGGCGCCTATAAATTACGCCTTGGATTGTTTACGACCAATAAATCCAATTTTTAAATAGCTCATCTGTTTCTTGTGGACTTCGGCAAACAAGAGCGGATTCTCGAGGTGCGTCGTGTCGGATCAAATTAAGACATATCTTTGATTCCTCACTGGTTCGGACAAAAACCTCGGATTTCGAAACCTTCGGTGCATTGACCGAAAGATGTTTTATTTTTTGATAAACCTAATGATCCCCGAGATTTATTTATAAGGTTTTGAAACCACAAAGAGAACAAAAAATATGAGATTCTGAAAATTATACAATCGTAAGCGGCGGCGGCGGCGGCGGCACAAATGAAATATTCAGAATATGTGCAGTCTAAACTGTTTTGAAACAATGTTAGCCCACGAGATTATTCAAAGAAAGTGTTAAGACGACATTGTTCCCTAATAGCATTAAATAGAATCTAAAGTATTCGAGTACTTTTACCAGTTTAACTACATAATTCAAAGAGAAAAGTGCCGCGGAAAATGTTAACAGTCTGCCTTAGGTAGGTACGTTGGAAGCTTAGGTGATACTTTTTATTTGAATTTGTTGTAACATGTTAATCACTTAACATAATTCCGTAGTTATTCGATTCTTCTTCGCACTATGTACCTACAGTAATTATATTTTTTTTACCAGGACAAGTAGAAGTCAAATCTATAATTTCAAAGCTAAATCACGTTTCGGCTGTTGCTTCGCTGCTCCCAGCCTCAGTTGACGCAAGCCCACATTGTTTTAAGTATCAATACACCCAAAATGTAACCTTGACGGCAAGTTAGAGGACGTCTAAATTATTTTTTTTTAGCTTGCGACTTTTTGTATCGATACATATTGTCTCACAATGGTGGCGAGTTTGAAAGGAATACATTAGCAGAGCGGTCGATGGCTCCGTCAGTAGTACTAAGCCTTCACCGTGTTTAGGTATATGACAGATCAAACAAATAAATCGACACAATAACACTCCTAATGTAGCGACCGATTTTTTTTGCCTCAACATCCGTCATTACAGATTCTTTATTAACTCCTTCCAAATGAGGTCCGACATACATTTAAAACCTGCATCATTATTTATACAATTCATTCAGTTAGTTTCCACTCATATATTTTTATGAAAATATGTTTTGCAATTAAGATATATATCTCTAAAAACATTGACTACAAAACACTTCAAAGCAAGTAGTTCCAAATTGTTCTAAAGGCGGATAGTGAAACCAAGTTTTGGATTCGTTTACAGGATTTTCTCCTGTGGCACGCATCTAATTTTCATTCGTGTTTTACGGTAATTTGCAATCGGTCTGGTCCCGGGAGAGTGTTGTTAATAACAAGTTCTGTTACCAGTCGGAACAAGTGTAATCGGCACTTTCTCCGTGTGACCTTGATGATGCGGTTGCCGACCGAGGAATCCAATTAAGTTATTCACAAGAGATTGATAGCGAACGGAGAAGCTCTTATTGGAAGATATTTGTCACTGGAATTAATCAAGATGGACCGTAGATAGTAGATACCAACCCGAATTTATCGATTGTTGTGTACAGGGCGAGGTGGCGGCAGATTGGCAATGACGGCGTCGTGAATTATTACCTATTTCAATGTCAGCACAAAATATGGAAAAATATATACCTACTATCGTTATCGGGGAAGGAAAATCTTAGGTACTTATTTAAATAATCCCATTATTATAAAACACGTAACTAATCTTTTCGAGAATAACTATTCATAGTATTAAATTCATATATCGTAAATATTAATACATAATATGTATTTATTCTTTATAGCTATCCAAATTTTAAATACATAGGTAAAACAAAAAATACCAAATCATAGCTACATAAAAAAGGTAACTTTTTAATACTTACCTATAATAAAATATCCTCAAACTGAACAAAAATAATATTATAGCTTATCTATAGGTACTAGCTTTCATTGCTTTTGTCATAACTTCAATAAAAGACTTTTCTTGAGCCGTTTTCTGTGGCCGTTTGGTGTTAAACCGACAATGCTTAGCGGAAAATACCTGACAAAGACTGTTATGTTCGGAAAATTCGTGAACAATTCGAAACCCCTCATAATAGTTAACATACAAACACCAATAACTTTGATCGAGATTGTTATTGAATTTCAAAGGAAAAGGTCCGAATTCGTCGGTTCAAGGCTTCCGGTCAGTTATGGTGGTAGTTTTCACTCACGTGGAAGTACATTATTTTGTTAAGTATAACAATATATTATTTATGTCTTCTGTTAGTTAAATAAACTAGAGACATTTTACATAAATGGCCAAATCTGATTCCAAACAAAGTAGAGCACTATGGTAACCAGACACCTAATGTAAGTAATACATAAGATAGGTATATTACCTTTTAGTTACACACTTATATAGATATTTACACTGCTTCAGTCTTTGTGATTCTCCAAATGTCTAAGGTGCAATAAAATGAGGAACGTGACGAGATTGCGATAAAAATCTGAGGTTTTATGCCAATTAATTGCTAAACAGAGCATGCGTTGAACTATGAAAAGGAAATTTTTGTGAATTCAAAGTGAATAAATTTTGAATCTCCAAACTAACACTTAGATAATATTGTTCATATAATTTACATTTGAATGACACACAATATATTGCGAATTATCTACCTAAAGATTAATAAGGTTTAATCCTCGAACAAAATAAAACAAATTGAAAGTGAGAGTAAGAAGTTACTCTCTTCGTCAAAGTCGAATATGGTTTTAGTGTGTGGGTGTTTTAGACAATAGCTATTAATACCGAAAATGAGGCACCTATTCATCAATGGTGCCAGTGGCGGTTGCCATAGCAACGTGTATTAGATGAGACTATTCAAGGTCACCTACGTGCGAACAACACGTTGTTCACCATGTTACTAACTCTCCTAAAGTTATAAGCGTTCTACAATCTCAACAATATTTTATGTTAAACGTCCACTTTTTATACGTCTAATCTTTAGTGCTTTTCACGTAAGTACCTAGTAAACATTATTATGCTATTATTACTAACTATTATTATGCTTCTATAAAACCTAGGGTTGCTATAAGTTATTTATATTTACCTCTTATATAACACGATTCATAAATCAGTGTAGGTCATCTAGGCAAAAATTTGTGACCACAATATAGTCTGAGTAGTTGCTGAAATCCACCACTAAAGTGTTTTGTGTAGATTCTACCACCGTTAAACGAATTTTAAATTCAAGAGGTTTTTAATTATGCTAATTCATACGTAAATAAGATCGATGCTTTGATGATTTACGTATTGATTATTTTATATTATAGGTAACTATAAGAAATAAGCTCGGCATTCATTATTTCTTACCCGGCACAAAAACTTATTTAATCTTGAATGAAACTACGGACAATAACATTTATTTATGTATACCTACGTTGTTAATTCAATAATTACTACAAAATTTAATTGTGAGTATCTTTGCCCTTAAATATAATGATTTTAACATGAATGACATCATAGTGAGATGGATATTCTATTAAAATCTTCGCAAGTGTTTTTTGCATTTTTAGTTGTTTAGTTTAGTTGTGGTTCAAGTTTATGAGTTATCTAATATTAAAATATAATACAAAAGAATAAGATTAAAACACAGTACCAATTCATATTGCTAAGTGTGAGACCAAAAACATAGCCCTTTCGCCTTTGAGGAAATCGTGTAAAATAAGTATTAATATGTAATATAAAAGTCCCGATTTAATTGTTTGTATTTATTGAGAGTTAATATAAGGTACCAACCAGAAGTACTTAAATAAACTTTTGAATTATATTGATGCGGTCTGTGCTTTTATTTTATCTTAAAATAAATCTTTTACGACACCCAGGTATTTAGTAGAGCGTTAATTTATTTTTATAGGTTGTTAAAAATTCAGATTGGTACGTCTTTGTTTATTTAAATTCTCGATATCCGATATGCATTAAGGTACAAGGTGAGACTCATAATAAACGCGATTTAACGACCCTAGTGCCTGCCTACTAGCCCTGCTATTAACATTTCGTAAAATTAAAAGCGGGTAAAATATAAAAATAATATAACACAAAAGGATATTTTATGACCGTTGAGGTTGTTACACTTTGGCCAGAAGTATCACCATTTTTAATTATACCTACTTTATTGACATGCAACCATAAGTTGCCACGATGCATTTTATTTTATTTTTGGTTAATTTACGGGCTTCGTTTAGGTATATCCATTTATTTAATCATTGATTCAATGTAATTTTTTTATATCATCGTATGTTAGACGTGGTTTTCTTTATTCGATATAAAATAATATATACTCAGTAAAACATCGATACAGATAAATATTTCACATTGCAATGCAGTTGCTTCCCTCTCTTTTCAGCCGGCCTACGTCGAATGACGTCAATGCCCACGCCCGCCCTAGACAACCAACAAAAGTAAACCGATATTATCAATAGATTACAACAAAATACCATTTTTACAAAATGTAATATAAATATAAAGTACTTTAGAATATTGTAAGTATATGTTATTTGTAATTAATTCGTTACATATAATGTAAAAGGTTTAAAAAAAGACTCTGGATTTTTTGGCATATAATCCATCTATAACCAAAGTCTTGACCAAACAAATAACAAGATATATTTGATTTTTGTGTTTAGCACATGGCTGCGGTCGCCCGGCCCAGTGAATATTCTTTTAATTTTGAAACTGGCGACTGCTCTTTTTATTTAATTTTATTACTAAAAATATAGTTCCAAACAAAGTATACCTAGTACTTACTTTCATCTAGCTATTCGATTGGTGATGTTCTGCAATTATGTTTTTATTTGCAACGATTTTTTTCAATCATCTCCCCATCTTATTCGAATCGACCGGTATTTTAAATTAAGTGCATTTAACTTTTTTCACAAGCGGTATGTAATAATAACAATCGTAAACTCGAATAGATACAAAAACTAGCTTCTTTGTTGAAACTAGACCAGTACCTTTTCAATACTAGTAAATAGTTGCAGTATCGGCAGTAATTTGTGGTTCATTTCATATTAACCGGTTACACAATGAATTTTACCCTCAATTGTAGGTCGGAAATGAAAGAGCTTGCACTCATTGGGTAAACACAATCGCTGCATCGGCTGGCCGTGAACTTGGCCCATATTCTCACGATTCAGAATGAAGGGAGTAAAATACAAAGGAATGAGTATTATGCAAAAACTTAATCATTTTTATTAGGACACAAAGGCTGCTAAATATTACGCGCGGCGCAATCGAATTGTGTGGCCTACTGGCCTTTATTGCGAATGCATATTAAATGGGGTTTCACGACTATTATTTTAGCAATTTTACATTTTTAACTTAACTTTATACTTTTATATATTAGGTTCAAACAATATTTAGCCTAGTAACATTCAAAAAGTAGGCCGGTGCGTATGGAAATTAGCTTCAGAGATGTAACCTAGATATTTCAATACATTCATTATATTTACAAAGCTTTTAACATCTACGCTTGCGTGCGTAGCACTGTTACTTTCTGACAACAATGAAATGAATTATTTTACTACTATACATAACTGTTCTATGTGTTTAACAACATGAGTTACTATAAACAATGTGTGTACATTAACTAGGGTAAGATTTAAATATGTATCTGTTTAAATTTTAAATGAAAATATGCCGGATTACAGCGTTGCAGTAGGTACCGACGATTTTAAAGAGCCGGCTAAGTATAAGGAAATAAATTGTCAATAACATAATTAGTTATTTTTAATCTAAATATAAGTATTACGAGACTAGGTCAGAAATATATTTCATGCAATGCAGTTTTATTATTGGTGCATACCAATAACTTACTTGATAAACATTCAGCATGCGCAGTTAAATGAGCAGTCGGAGGCATGTAGGTATGTGCTGAAACGGTTCGTTAAAAATCTCAGTTTATTTTAGAGAGTGTCCTCATTCCTGAGCCGCGCTACCCAGCGAAAGTAACCAACCACTCTCGAGCGCTCGCATCATCTAGGTAATACTGTCCAGATACCCCGCTCGAACACATAAACAAGAACGGACCTTACAATAACATCACTTGAAAACATTTCGACCACTTACCGTTTGAAAGCTCCACGTTCTGCACGGTTAACAGCACCTTCAGAATGAATTTTGTGTTTATAATGTAATGATAAACAATAACAGTCCGTAGCGGGCAGGTGAATATCGTCTTTTATTGACGTAATCGTTCCGTTTTAGGTTAAGTTTTCAGGAGCCGCGCGGCGGGATCGGCTCGGTTACGTTCACGAATACGTCACGGATCGCGAGATTGAGGGAAAATTATATAATTTTGTTGGGATTGTTTTGAGGAAATAATAGTGGAGGTAATAATAATATAAATTGCAGCAACGTTGTGGAACATGGAGCGTGCGCACTCGAGTCCGAGGCGGTACTGGCGGGGGCCGACAGGCGGCGCTGCGGTCGGCAGCGTATTGATAAAAGCGCAAAGGGCGCGCGACGGCCTGGGAAGAGAGGATGCGATCGTGCGATACTGTAGCGTCGGTGTAGCGCTTTCAGCTAAACTAACCTTGAACTCGCTCTATCGGATATTAGATAATATGGGATTAGATAAAATAATGCGGTAACAACACGCGAACGACGCGAGGGTTGTTATAGCTGGAACATCGCTACGGACTTGTTTATATTACAGTTCGTTTACACCTCGTATGTAAACGTGTACACTGAACAATGTTCAAGTAGGTACATACCGCGAGCAAAGCGTTTATACACCAGATATTTGTTCTTCTCGGAAATGTTAACAAAAAGATGTGTTTAGTCTTATAACAAGATGACCTATAGACACTGATAGGTATGATTTTCGTTTGTTTGCATACAAATGTTACAATTCAAATTATTGAATGATAAACGATGGATCACGAGTTTGCTAAATGTCAATGACTCGCTGTTTGAATATTCATACACATCATGGCACAAAATTATATTTTACATAGAACGTGACAAGAATTAATACCGTTGTGGAATACATTAATTTATTGCTCGGGGATTCGGAAAATTTGGATTTTCTGACAGCATAACGCATAGTGTTTAATCGGGTGATTAAGATCTTGTAGAGCTGTAGCTTAGGTACCTACTTGATAAACATTTTGATCTATCCATTATATATTAACACAATATCAAATTGGTAGATATTTTATGTTTAATTTGCAAATAAAAATATATCAGTTTGTAGTTTTTAGTACTAAAATTTATTATAGAATATAATTCGGCATCAGTATATGAGCTTCAGTTTCCTTGTAACAAAGTTTAGTACTGAGCTGTCTGCCCGTCAGCCGACAGCCGGCCCGCTCCGAATTACTGAAATTTTAACACTTCATTAATTGTTCATTTTCCACTTAGCAAATGTGTTCGTAAACACCTTATTACTTAGACATTAGATTTTAGGTTTGGAAAATTACACTATAGCTCAAAACTGAAATTGGAAAATTTTCCATAACTCATCGAATAATAAATTTTATTCGGACTACGAAGTCGGTTCAGTCATTTGTTTGTATGTAAAATATCTAACCCACAGTTGATTGAGGCAAGATTTCAGCTTTACAATTTCGCTATTTTAGTGTTAAAATTATGCACATTACCAATTTCACTTGTACAAGTATGGCGGTTTAACGAAAGCGCGAGTATATTATCGTACCTAAATCTATCTATAGCCTATACTTAGCCAGTGTAGCTACTTGCTACTATATAGTCACTAGTTTCTCTTGACGCTTATCCTGTCGGTATCACGAACCTCGATGGAAATTTGCATTGGCTACTTTACCCTGTACCGAGGTGTATTGAGCGATAGAAGGTTTATATCGGGGAAAGTCAAGTATTAATTTAAAATGATATTTGATGAGATGAAGGTAGGTAGCTAGTTTTGTCTATTCGCATAAATCAAAGAATAAAAAGTGACTGCGCAAATGACTTATCTATTACAATTTTGTACTAATAGTAAATTGAAAACGTGTATTTATGATATATACCTACACAAAAAATAATGTTCATCGTAAGTTAAAGTAACTCATTCATATGAATCTATATACATCTGGTTTAAACGAAAACAGCAACTAGGTACTATAACCTAGGTAATATAAACCAGATCAATTATTTTCATACCGGTACAAAGGTATTATAAATATATATTAAATACTCGATTTTTCGAATATGCAACCGGCTTTCAGCATGAGCTTACATTATGACTGGTTTAAAAACATGGTAGGGTTACTTTTCTTATCTATGAATGATCGTATTAATATAATGAGTTTAAAGTTTAGTACCTACCTTTATCTAACTCTAAGCTAGTTTCTTACATTATGTATATTATGGTGACCATTACCGATCCAGACTAATATTCAAAACGTACCTAAGTAGGTACATAATATAAGCTATATTGAAAGGTATAATCTTGGTATAATTATGTATTTGTCTAAAGCCATTGATAACACCGATAACTGAAGAAGAGACAGAATCTTCATATGATCACTGGCCGGTTAAACAAAATTTTAAATAAATATTCAATTATTTCCAACAATTAAATAAATCCAACATCATACGATAATAGATTCCAGGATATTTTATGCATAAAAAGTATTCCATTTACAAAATTATCTTTGAGATACCGCTTATCGGGAGTTCGAACTGGTTTTGTGTTAAAAAAAACGGCCAAGTGCGAGTCGGACTCGCGCACCGAGGGTTCCGTAAAAAAAATATATTATGTGATGTAACTAAAAATTTATGGTTTTCGTAATTTTTCCTTTATCTATGCTATAAGACGTTGCTTCGTACCAAATTTCAAGATTCTGAGTTCACGGGAAGCACCCTGTAGGTTTTGATTCCCTTGCAAGTGTCGAAAATTTGCGGCATAAACGGCTGTATCTTTTGATGGCGTTGGCTTAGAAGTTTGATTTTTTCACAGCTTCAAGGGACAGTAGACCTGAGTAATTGATATAAATTTCAGCTTCATACCTCCACGCGTTCCTGAGAAAAAGGGTCTTGACAGACGGACGGACGGACGGACAGACGGACAACAAAGTGATCCTATAAGGGTTCCGTTTTTTCCTTTTGAGGTACGGAACCCTAAAAATGTTCACTTGTAGGTACATACACACGTTACATTGCGAAAGGTGAAGTGGTAGCGGTCGAGACGCACCGACCTTGAGATGTTGCACTCTTGCACTCCCTTGCCCCTTTCCCTCCACTTCTGCCCACCTCCCCCCACGCCCTCTTCCCCCCACTCCACAACTCCCCCCTTACATTTAGCACCAAGCTCGGAACGCTCTCCTAGGACTAGCTAGTGCCCTAACTTACGCTTAGCCCGGGTTACATTCGCTCGTTTTATACTGGTTTTATACTCAAGGACATTCTTCCTCATGAAAATTGTGCTTTATTTAGTACTATTCTATTAAGCGATTTTTAATGTAGTAAATTTTAGGTAAACTAGGAATATTATATATAGTTTATGTTTTGTGGTTATAGACCTGGAACGCCCCGAAATTTTGTTTGGCAGATAACCAAATAAAACTTTGGTTGTCGAAAATGAAATAACGAAAAGTTACCCGAATCAAATGAAAATAGGTTCCTAAAACAGTAAAATAATAAGATTATTACGCCTGAAAATATTCCACGTTAGGTATTTTACTTGGCACCAGTTCACCAAAAGAAAAAGCTTAACGATGTACAAAAAAAGTTCTAGACGAAAAAAAGTATTATTTTCGAATTTCAGATAGTACTAATCGAATTGTTAAAGGGTAATTAATGTGTGGGAGTCACATAATTGAGTTTCGTTCATAAAAGACGTCAGAGAAATACTTTAAAACGTAATTAAAATCTTATCAGTTGTAAATAAATACAGTAGGTAGTATATTTTGATCATTATACAAAACAATATATATTCATGAATATGAACCTAATGGATACCAACAACATGGTTTTTTCATTTTAAAACAATACACCAACTAAGTGCAGATCTTAATAAGAATACAGCGTTAGTTTTCGGTAATGTTGCAGTTACCGCGAATTTATCAAAGTGACGAGGGTCGGAGGCAAATTCAGGATCATTCAGTCAGCGCCCATCGGCACGAGTACACGATCGTTTTGAAGACATTAGCCCGCAATGATTAATTATTATGAAAATTAAACTCCATCCCGGATCAGCGTTTGGAGCACCTAATTTATAGCCCGGCAGGCTGTTCGAGATTGAAATTATTTTTTATTTTGTGTGTTAGTAACCAGATTGTCGGCGCAATCCGTCAAGACAACTTGAAATAAATTAAACGATGTGCCTTGGCCCGAGATAAGGTGCTTAATGATAATAATGCCCTTGAATCATAAAGCTCAAGAATTCCTCGTAGTAATCCCAATTGTATATTCTCGGATAGGTATATTACTTTTAGCCTTTTTTAAACGAATCTACGTTAGACATATAAATTTTATTTTCAACTTTTTGCCCTTTTTATAACTAGGTATATCACATTAAAAAAAATTACAAATGAAATGTTTCAATTACAATGTTCCAACTAACGCAGCCGTGTGGAATTCTAAACAATTTGTCAGTCTGGCGGTCAGAGCGATAGTCTGAGCCGTAATACTTTAGGCGTTGTTTTAGCTGTTTCTGTTTTATTTTAGGATACATTTTGACGACTAATGGCCGGTCGGGGATTCATCGTGTCTGATAAACATGAGATGCGAACCTCGGAACATTTTGTGATTATACCCGAACCCTGGTAAACACGACACGTCATAAATTTAAGCGATTGTACCCGTAGAGCATCGAGAAAAACTCGTTAGGTGCAGGTATCGTTTATTTATCATGTTACAAAAGGGTAGGCCAACGGCGCTCCAGCTTCAAACGATTTAACACACCACCTTATTATCAGATGAACATGTAAGTCAGTAACTAAAAAGTAGCAAATATTTATAAAATGGTTGCTTGAGAGTTGCTTATTACCAACATTACCACCATCTGCCGTTTAACTTTGATGTTTAAGCCAGCTTTAGACAGAGATAAACGTCGTAAGTACATATATAGGCCTAAATAATATAGGTAAGTAAATGGTTAAAGGACCAACAACTACCAACACTATTATTATCCACTTTTTATGTGTTCAACGATAATTCCAATTTAATTCCCTAATAGGTGCGTCAGAGGAATTTATGCGGGCATTCAACGCCTCTGAAAAATACGTTAAATATATTAATGGCACATTTCAGAGAGAGGCATCAAAAACACACACAAAAATAACAGTGTTTAACTGCCATAATGATTGATATCTACAGAGATGGAGACTGTCCAAGGCAAACAGAGTTCGCAATAAGTCATCACCAAACATAATTTGATCTCCTTCACCTCAGAGATCTTTCTACAACGTGTAGGGAAATAATACGGGTTAAATGGATAACAGAGATCTCTCAATATTGGCGAGTTTGTTTGCAAGTGTATTCACTGTACTCTGTTGCTAATGGTCGTTGATTGATATTTATGAGTTTGAAATCGTCAGTACATATAGCATGACATACGTGAGGGTCTTATGCCTCAATCAGCCACGAATGAGTTAACGAGAACCATTACTCTACCCGCTGCATGCTTAATCTTCCATTGCTCGCTATAAGCATTTGCATAGGACGGTAGTGAAAATATTATGCATGCAAATTTCATACTCGCCTCACTTATGTATATGGCAAACTAAAGAAATTTAAAGTTACTTGTTATATTATCAAAACTATATTAAAATAACGTTAACCCTGAGGATTTATTTATTTATTTATCTTTGTATTTAATATGTTATAAAACAATATGATGAAAAAACAGGCAGTAAACCTCATTTCAAGACATAGTATTTTACTCGAGCAGTCATACATAACTTAAATTTAATTTAAAAAAGCACATGTCTTTTTTCCAGCCTGTCCTCTCAGATAAGCCGATGGATGGGCTTAAAAGCTAAAAGCTCCGATGGATTGATGCGAGTTGATAATATTGAGGGATTTAGATTTCTTGATAATAGTATCGGATAGCAGTGACATCATTATGGCTCAGTTGAAATTTAATCTTTGATTATTTGGGGAAGTTGACAAATTCCGTAAATCGATAAACATTACAGTTTCTATGAATTTTTAACGGTGTAATATTGTTTCAAAATAATAATACTAATAATAGTAGGTAAAATTTAAATACCACAAAAAAAAGCTTCACCGATTGGCTTATAAAATATTGCATTATCTTGTTATCAAGCAACTGTAAGCACCCTTCCGTACCGAGGGTTAAACTCGACGATTCAAAAGTGCATAAGAAAGTCGATTTAAATTAATAAATATAGCAATAGGTATATATTATTTCATAACAAATATATTATTTATTTTTGGTAAGGTATGTAGGTACATTGCATATATTTATTAATAAATTGAATATCTTTCTTTTACATAAGCTATAGAAGATTGAGATTTATAGGTAAATAAGCATTTATACTTAGTAAATTCTAATATGTGAGGTTATCGTATCTAGTACCTACCCCACCCAAGCCATAAAGTTTCCATTGTCACGTTCAAGAACGCCATGTCAGGGTTTCCGCCAGTCGTAAACTAGATATGAACAAATTTACGACTTATATAGGGTACCTTAATTTTAATAAACACATTTTGTAAACGGTCACTATCTTTTGATCAGTCATAATTCTGAATCTACTTGTCACAATACGGTAAGGTACAACATTTACTATCAAATAAAAGAGAAAGCGCAAAAAAAAATACAGCTGCCCTGTATATTAATTTACATTCAAATATTAGGTTCTTGTCATTCGGTTAAAATTATTCCTGTTTCGATAGACATCTTTTGCATAATCCATCCATTGCATTTGTCATTTATGACGGGCGGGCGCATCGCACGGAGTCATGTAACCGTTCCAGCGACGTTCAATTGCAATTTGTAGTCAACCACTAATTGTAGTAGTTCAATTTGCTATTCATAGGTGCAGCTAATTGTTACCATTTTTAGGGTAGCGTGCAAAATTGGTACCTAATATAATCCTTATAGTGAGACTTCGATGTTTTTCTGTATGCTTTTTTTCGGCTTCTACGAATGATACTTTCTTTGTTTTGTCATCGCATCAATTTGTAATGAAATATAGATATGGTTATTTTCCTAGATATTGGAAAAAACTGAAATGGGATTACAAAAATTTAATCTTTCCTTTTCGCTTTTGGACTTCTTGCGACAATGAGAATAAAATTCCAATTAACCGATTAAGTTACTCTCCTACGTTCATTATACTATAAGAATCGATTAAAAAAAATTAAATACCTTCATCGATTGACCTGAATCCAGCTGCTTTGTGGCGAAGTCAGAGGAGCGGTGGATGCACCGAAGCACCCTTGAGAGAGTAAAGCGCACTCGAGTATCGCACGCTTGCACCAGCCACCGTGTGCGAGCCATTCTGATGACGTCAACCGCGCAATACAATGACGCCAACAGCTTCATCAGAATATACATCATTTTTATGAGCTCTATAAAGCAGGTGCAGTATATAATGTGAATATATTTTGGTGAGGTGTACACAATGTACTGAACCAAAAATATTAATACCGGCTCTTAAGCTATAAGTCTTTTTTTTTGTAAATTATATGAATTAGATAATAGAGTTGATAGTTTCCGTTTATGTAGGTGGCATGGTGCTTTGTGAATATTCTATCATTATTAGCTGCTGGTGTGGTTTAAATGTAAAATGACTGATAATTGGGTTAGCGTTTGTAAATAAAAAAATATAAAATAAATAGGCTCAATTTTGATGGCAACGGAAAATCTTCGAATGCAAATCATTTAGTCGAGATATTCTTGAATTGATCAAACTTTTTGTATGCTCACGTACAGAATTGGCACAGATACTCAGTGGAGCAAATAATGTGTATAGCCTGACTTATAGACCACTATTCTAGGTGTTTTTTTATAAAAGCTTGTCAAAATTTATATGAATAAAATATACCTTTTGGTTAATGTTTTGTAATGTTAATTATTTCTACATCGACAACATCGTTTCAGACTGTTTAAAAATACAGAACATGTGGTATTATATGGTAATACTTATATTACAAAGTATTGTATTATATCCAAGTCTAGACTTGGAGTAGGTCAGTAATAATCAAAGTATTACTGAACTTTGAACCCGAGCAATTGAATATTAATGAGTAAATAATTAATTTATATGAGCTGAATTTTAATGAATATGTTAAGAAAATAACAAGTTAGTATTAAGGTATACAACTTCATTCGGTAGGTACCTATCTACTAACCAACATTGTATCGGAAGTACTAACTATTCATTTATCAATATTATTAGTTTTCTTTCATCATTGATTCTTGTGTCACAAAACATAAAAAATACAGATATTATATGTACACTTTTGGAGTCGGTCTGTAAAGTGTTTATTGATAACTTTTATATACTCTCAAAGAAATCAGTACATTTTCATCCAATTTATTTATATTAGATACTACTGGCTACCCGCGGGTTCACCCGCGTTTCCGGATGACCTTCAAGTTACCCGAGATAAAAGTTGCCTCTTTGTTTTTCCAGAACATATTCTAACTCTGTGCCAATCCCTTCAGCCGTTTTGACATGAATGAGTAACAACATCCATCGCTCCATACTCACAAACTTTCGCATTAATATTAGTAGATACCTACGACTTATGCCATTTTTATTTTAGTGCGTAGTTTCCCATAATAGTTCCACAGCACTTCTAAGGGTGCATTTTGAAAGGGCGATTCGTCAACGGGTTTTCCAAAGGGTGTCAGCGAAATGCGCATTTGATGACTAGTTCAAAACATATATATTGTCTGTCAGTTATAGTTATATCGATAACGAGAGATATTTCCTGATTGTTCGGTTTATACCTTTGTAGGGTAGTATAGAAATACGCAAAATTGAAAATACTTAGGTACCTACATTAAACAAGTTTGTTCAACAATACAAAACCAGTCAAACAAACTAAGTACAAAACTAGTAGAATTTATATTGTATATTACATAGTAGAATATTGTTTGTCATCAGTTTTGGACACCATTTTTACCAGGAGTCAGGTACTCGAAGGAAAACTTAAAATAAGCCGCTATGACATTCTTTGAAGTCCGTTCTACAATTGATTTGTCTTTGTGGATTCTATGATTATTATTTTGTCAATGAACATTGTTGTTCAAATTTTCAATTTTCAATGAAAAAAATGAAATGAAATTTTCAATATCCTGGAGTAAAAATATAGGGGTGCAATGACGATAGCTAAGCTACCATAATTTCGCAATCCCTACCACAGCCCCTGTGGCCTAATGGATAAGGCATCGGCCTCCTAAGCCGGGGACTGTGGGTTCGAGTCCCACCAGGGGTACAATTTGTTTTACTTTTTCAGAATTTACTCTTTATTATAGTACCACAAATTTCTTTAACGCGCCTGATTTAGTTAGCATTTCAATTAAACCTACTTTAATGTTTTGATTGGTAATGAAACCTACGAGTATCACATTGTTTCATTTTTATTAGGACTGTTTTCAGTACTGGAATATCAACAACCAATCTGTTGCGATTGACTAAATCAAGTGAAGTTGACATTTAAACGTGACCGCTCCCCTACACCTTAAAAAATTAAATTTATCAACAAAGGTGTATAAGTACCCTAAAGTTTAATGGCCGTAATGTATACACGATGCAGGTATCGGCACGCGTGTGCGTATCCTGTGCGTGTGTGCGTAAATGTCTGCGACCTTGAGAAGGGTCGTCTGAAGCCTGAAATTCTGAATTACGGCAAGCGATGCGGCTGATGGGGAGAGGCAAGGTGGTTAGAGAGGACGGGGAGGGGGTACTGAAGCCTGGGCTATTGTTGTGGTCGATATTCAAATTTTAATCATAGCAGAACAATGCGACAGCATTAATTGTGGTTTTTAATTTAATTTCCGATTTTATTACTTTGCCACGTGTTGACGTCATGAAAGTTGTTCACTCCAAATAAGTGACTAAGGAAATTAATGCCTTTAGAGTTCATCAATCATGTAATGGCTGTTCGGAAGTACCGGCACCAGAACTAACCCTCCATTTCACGTAATGACTCCTTTGATTACATTCACTTTGAATAACTGTCTGTTGTTTGTAATTGAACACTCCAATTTCAATTACGTGCCTACCACAAAGGTTTGAAGAACGAATACCCAAACACCACTATCGATTTCAATCTGAAAACAGAGCTGGGAAAAGTGAAAATACATTTGAACAATTTGATGAATTCACTAAAATTATTGTGCTTGATTGGGAATCTGTATTACATTTTTTTTTATCTGATCAACTACATATTCCCTGCACGTGAAACACTCATGAATTATTTAATACATTTTTGCACATATTATCATTACTACTCCAGTATCACCTCCTACTGAATTTTATTAGGTAGCTAGTGTATCTAACTGTTTTATCAACCCGTAAATAACGAATTAGCTTAGTAAATATAGAAGTAAGTATCAATTAAATATTGAGTAAGTAAGAAGGTAAGTATGAATTAAAGATGTTAAGTTTTTATCATCCTATTTAGGAAGAACTATGATTGATAATAAACTTCACTATTACTATTGTCTTTCCCTGACTACATTTAACCTTCAGGTAAACCAAAGGAAAGGAAAATACGGTAAAATGCATTTCATTTTAATAGATCAAAAGAAAAATGATGGCAGTCTTCATCTTAAACTGTAAAAAATTAAATAACGACGCATAATAGAATGAAACATTAAACCAACAAATAAATAATTTGGTGGTCTTAAGTGACAGCCATCACACAAATGACATGTTTTTGCAACTTAAACCCCATTGTGTCTGTACATCAAGCAGACAGATACCCGGGCCTACGTCAAGCCTCAAGCTGTCACTTCAGCTTTTCAGTGCATTTACTTCACCATGTACAGCAACATCTTGCATTCCAATGGCATTGTGGTGAACCTTATTGGGATAGCAATAGAGAGCAAAATTGAAGCGAGGACAGTTCAGCAAAGGCATGCAGTTGTTACTCCAGCGCTCGATTCTTGCGACCTTTAATCGCGGCCAACGAACGGGTGTGACATTGAAATAGGACGACTGGCGGTAGGCCCCACACTCCTAAAATATGCCTTTAGCTTGCACCCTTAACGATCTACCCCCGCAAGGGTGGGGGTAGGTGCCTACGTCTGTTTTAGAAAAATCCCCGACGTCAGACGCACTGTTAGCTGTTGCTGTAATGGACTGGAATAATCATCGTACACTTTTCGTTTTATAACAATTCATGACTAAATTGTATGCGGGAGTGAATGGGGAATTCTTTTCATTGATATTTTTTTAGCTAGTCTTCTAAGACAGTCAGATATTTTGGTTAATATTGATGAATAAATATGTACCTATCTGTAAGGGGGACAGTAAAATACATGTATGTATTTGCATTGCATTGTGCACGAAATCATAGATAATATTTTAATTCAGTATGTGAAAAGCAACAATTGCGTGTACGTAATAAATCTATATAAGTTATTTTTAAGCTACAAAAAAAATACTTCTTTACTAAATGTTACCTACATATAGTAAAGTACCTAAATTTAGTTAGGTACCTACTATTTAAACGTCTGTTCAGAAGTTAGTAGTTAAATAAACATTTGCAGTTTGTTATAATGGAAGATGTACTAAAGCTGAGAAGCCTCGGAAGGGATGAGAATATAAAAATTTCGTGGACCATAAATTGTGAATTGAATTCCCAAGATCGCCCATAAAAATCATAAATAATGGATTTCCGTGAGATACCAATTCGAATTTGCATTCAGCTTCGTTCGCAATAAATTATTTCTATTATAAATAAAATAAAACGTTAAATTATTTATTATAATATTCCAAAAGAAAAGCCTATCAGAATGAATAAATAAAATGTCGTTTCATTTCATTATTTAAATGGTAACTAGTTAATTCTAAAATAGAAAGCTTTTAAGCTATTGCATAGCTTTTATCGCGGGCTCTGAGCGCGGCGACCGAATCAAGAAATTCCGTAACGAAAAAAACCTAACACATCGTCTAACGTCGTTTAAGTTCGGCAGACTTCGGCACGGTGTTTGTTTGCTATCTTCTTAACTCTTTGACGTTTTGAAAAAATGGCGTTTGACATTTATAAAAAACAAAACTCAATTTCCGTATTCGCGCGTAATTATTTTGTTTCTATTTCGTGGCAAGGGTACCACGTCATAAAGCCTAAGTATTCAAATACGTATGCACATCAGAATGCATATTATTAAAAAAAAGTTTTACGTGACAACGACTTTGAGTGGTAAAATAATTTTAATGTGAATATTCATTCGTATAGTAGGAAGAAGGATGAAATAATAGTAACAATTTAAAACATAACGTGACGTGAGCGGAGCGTAACGCAGTTTCTTGAAGTGTCACCCGGCAAACCAATTTATAAGACGCTGTCACGTCAAAATATATGCTCAAGTATTTTTACAATGTACAAGGCGTCCTTTCTAACCTAACCTTTGTTTAAATCCAAATGTATCATTTATTTAGTACATGTAGCGGCCATTTGCATTTCTAAGCACGCGATGTTGGCGTATTGGTACAAATGTTTGTACGTTGGGCCAACATGGCAATGAAATTAGACCTTTTCTCTAAGATTTATATGAGCTAGTACTTATATATTTTTAAGCTATTGCATAGCTTTTATCGCGGGCTCTGAGCGCGGCGACCGAATCAAGAAATTCCGTAACGAAAAAAACCTAACACCCCCCACTCCGACGGGCAAGGAGGTGTGGCTTGAAGGCCGTGCATCGTCTAACGTCGTTTCAGTTCGACAGTCTTCGACTCGACACGGCGTTGTGTGCGATTAGACGTATTGTACGACTCTACGAAACTCGCACGACTCGAGACGAGCTGCTCCGAAATCGGACGAATACATAAGCTGCTTATGAGAAAGTATATAGGTGTATATGTATTTATGGATGGATAAAGGTATAAAAATTGATGTGATATGTCTATGTGAAACGTTTATGGAAAAGGGGACAGAAAATAATTTAATAATGAATCAGTATATAACAGCCGCAACATACAGTAGAAGAAATTCAAAGAGAGGAGGTGTTTGTATTTTGTTAAATAAAGACTTAGATTACGTATCAATTGCTGAAATTACTGCTATGGGTAAAAACTTTGTTTTTGAGTGCTGTGGAATCAAAATTATAAATTATGATATAGTTATACTGTGCATTTATAGAACACCATCATCTAATGTCAATGAGTTTTTAATGAAATTGAATGAATTCCTTTATACATTGTGCTGCAATAAAAGAAGAAAAATTATACTTTGTGGTGACTTTAACATTGACATAATGAAGAATACGAATGCAACTATTGAGCTTAAGCATCTCCTAGAACAATACAATTTAAAAAATATGATTAATGATCCTACTAGGGTAACAATGACTACGAAAACTTGCATTGACTTAATTGCCACAAATATAACTGGTGGAGTTACTCAAATTCACAACCTGGGTCTTTCGGATCATACAGCTCAAAGTTACGTTATACCAGTAGCTCGTAGGCGACCGTCTAAAGTGGAATGGTGGTTTGATTATAAAAGGGACTATTCTAAAGACAATAAGTGTAAGTTCTTAAACTGTTTGGAAAACCTATCTTTTAGTGAAGTTTACGAAAAGGACACAGCTGCTGAGGCTTTTGAATATTTTTACAATTTGTTCGCTTTATTTTATATGTTATGCTTTCCAATTATTAAGATAAAGGTAACAAACAAAAATATTAATAATCAATGGTTGACAAAGGGTTTAAAAGTTTGCTGCAAAAAGAAAAGGTGCCTTTATTATGAGTATCGTAATTCTGGGAATAACTTTGTTAAAAAAACATATTATAGGAATTATTCTAGGATTTTAAGGAAATGCTTCATTTATTCTCAGAAATCGATTAAAGCTAAGTTTATTGAGAAAGCTAGAAATAAGACCAAAGCAGCGTGGTCAGTAATAAAAGAATATACAACTAATAATAATAAATATAATTCAATTGCTCACATTAATATAAATAATAATAAAATTGACAATCCAAATGACATTTCTGAGCATTTTAATAAATACTTTATTAATACTATAGAAGACAACTGTTCTCCAAGCTTTGAGTTGAATGATAATGAAAAATTCGTGGAATCAACTGAGTCCAGTATATTTATAGCACCCATTGATTGTGATGAATTAGTTAAAATTATTATGTCACTGAAAAACACTACCTCAGTTGGCTATGATGAGATACGTACAGATGTAGTAAAGATGAGTATCAACTTGATTGCTGTGCCTTTGACTCATATTATTAATTTGTCATTATCGCAAGGTGTATTTCCAGAGGAACTAAAAAAATCGGTAGTTAAACCATTGCACAAAAAGGGAGATAGAAGTAATTTGGATAACTATAGGCCAGTCGCTTTTAATACTATTTTTTCCAAAATATTTGAAAAGGTTATGTATAAGAAAATGTCTAGTTTTATTGAGTCCAATAATATTGTAAAGGATGAACAAAATGGTTTTCGGAAAAATAAAAGTACCTCTCTAGCAATATTTAAATTAATTAAAGACGTAACTGATTGTCTAGATAAAAAAATTCCTGTCACTGTTTTGTATATGGATATGAGCAAAGCATTCGATTATGTATGTCACAAAAGATTGTTATTTAAGCTTTATAAGTATGGAATACGTGGTCCAGCGCATGATTGGATTAGGTCTTATTTAACAAACAGAATGCAATGTGTTGAGATTGAAAGATTCAGTCAGAATAGCAAGTCTAATGAAATAATTAGGTCAGTTTACAGGAAAAATAAGTATGGGGTGCCACAGGGTAGTATTTTGGGTCCTTTTTTGTTTCTTTTGTACATAAATGATTTACCTAATGCAATATGTCATAATTGTATTTTATTTGCTGACGATACAACTGTTATTATTAAGGGAATTAATAAAGAGACTTATGAAAGCGAAATTAATTCTGTACTTGTAGATGTTATAAATTGGTTAAATTTAAACAATCTCAAGGTAAATATAAAAAAAACTAAATTCATGCAATTTCGCACACCGCAGGGCAATATAAATAAGCTAGACATATCTTACCAAGGGGAGCAAATTGAGGAAGTACTTTCTGCGAAATTTTTAGGAATAACCATAGATTGTCACTGCCATTGGAAAGACCATATCTTTAATATATCCACACGAATAAACTCCTTCGTATTTGCACTAAGACGGATCAGTTTAATTGTAACAAAAAAAGCTGCAATGAACGCGTATTATGGTTATGTGTACTCAGTTTTGCGGTATGGTATTTTGATTTGGGGACGATCATCAGCCATAGATAAAGTTTTTATTATGCAGAAACGCTGTATTCGAGCAATCTTTGGTTTAAGGCAAATTGAATCATGTCGACAATTTTTTAGAGATAATAAGATATTGACAGTACCTAGTATATATATTTTAGACGTTTGCATATTTGTATTCAAAAACAAGACTTTATTCCAACAAACAGAACAAGTAACGCAATATAATACACGACTACGGAACAGAAATAAACTATACAAACCCCTTACAAAATTAACTGTTGTGACAAACAACTGTTACATAATGGCGATAAAAATATACAACAAACTTCCTGAAAATATTAAAGATGTACCTCTATCAAAATTTTCGAAATTGTTAGTTGACTGGTTAAATGTTAGATGTTTTTATAGTATTCAGGAATTTTTTGACTACAAATGACTTTTTATGTGTGACTTTTACTGTTTAATTTATTTTATTATTGATTTTGACATTTATTTTACCTATTTTAAACTTGGATATGTGTAATTGTAATTTAATATGAAATGAAAGTGTAATTTGCAAACTGTAATATTTTTCTGAATTCAATAATAATAATTAATGGTTGTAATAATAATAATTTAAATGATTGTATATGCTTGGAAAGGCAGAATTTGGAATGAACTGCTTGTAACATGAAATGTATAACACCTATGTACTTACCCAAATTTATACAAATAAATATTTCTATTTCTATTTCTATTTCTATGTACAACAGTGAATAGCTGTACTTGTAAAATTTGTGTATGAAGTGTTTTGAATATGAATGAACAAAGTGCATTTATTATTAAAATAAATAAATAAAATTATAATTGCATAAGTTGATACAAAATGCTATGCAATGCAATAGCTTTACCGCGGCAGTCCCCGAGTGCCTCACGTAATTTTTATTTACGATGCTGTTAAATACAAATAAAATTAGGTATAAACTGCGAACCAAGTAATCTTAATTAGGTTTCTTACTTTGGCTTAGTAAAAACATTTTTCACTTTAGATACGACAAATTTTACCTAAATTAAAAGGTCTGGGAAACAAAAGAATTCGATGAGGGTTTTATCTATAAATTCTCACTATTAGTTATATCAATTACCAGAAAAATATTATCCTTACTATAAAGTCAACTATTTTAATTAAAACAGTTTTTTTTATTCTTTTCTATTCCTCAATTTTTTAACCTGCCATCTATCTGCTGAATGAAAAACTTCTATATGAACTTTTTATATAGTGCCATCTCGTGGCGGTTTTATAAAGTTGCAATACAGAGTATGTGCCAAAACTAGTGCGTTTTCCGGTGTATCACGATAGAGGGCGTAAGCGTAGTACTTAGTTTTAATTTTACTTATATAAAGCAATTATTGAGTAATCATAGTAAGTAACGAAGTAATCATTGGGATATTACACGAATAGTTTTCTTGGCCACAGACATTGCTACTGCACACTTAACTATTTTCTACGGCTTATTTACACTTGGCTTAATTAAGGTGCTTAAATTCAGAAGCTATTTATGGCACTAGCTTTCTGACATTATAAAATTAATTAAATAATGAAATAGGACGTCTAAAGTTACCCAATTGATAAGTGTTTAAGATTTATTTTTAATAGCCCTTCCTATTCATATCCTGTTCAAAATACCTTAGGAATTATTAAGCGATTTTTAAAATTAGTAATTGTAAGTACCTAATTCTGTTTGAAAGGGCCCCACCCTTGCGAAGTGGCCCAAAATAAATATTGTTTTAGTCGGTTCTCTTACACCTACCTACATACCTACACAACAAAATATCTCTTCAATTAATCATGCAGAAGGTTTATATATTATAAGTTACAATAACATTTGTGTGAAGGTTATAAACGAAAAAAAACATACAAGAAGGTTTACATTAATTATGTATAACGACCGATTAAATAAGTAGGTGCCTCTAGTTTGCAATCATCCCTTCCATGTTTAATTTCACAATTTTAAAGACCGTGAATTTAGAATGTGTACTAAACATATTACATACCTACCTATCTAACACAGGTAAGGTAACTAAGGTAAATAATTACCGAAACCATTTAAGGTCATTAACCATAATCTCGTAATGGAAGTTTGTTAACTGTTTTCCACGTAAAGCTTTATCACTGATAGGTAAATAAAATAAAACAAAAGGGGTTCATGACTGCATGATGCAAACGTGACGCCTAATAGTTTTTAAACGACTTCAAAAAGGAGGAGGTTCTCAATTCGACGGGTATGTTTTTTTTTTTTTTTTTTTTTTTTTTTTTTTTTTATGTTTGTTACCTCAGAACTTTCGACTGGGCGAAGCGATTTAAATTTTTATTTTTTTATTTGAAAGCTGGTGCTTCCCGATTGGTCCCATTTCATTATCATCACGCTACGTCCAATAGGAGCGGAGCATCAATGAAGAATGTTTCAAAATCGGGAGATTTCTTTTCCTGTTTAGAGGTTCCGCTGCGTACGCTGCGTAAACGGTTAAAGTTACGCTAAAATAATGTACTACAGAATTGTTCTCCTTCAAAAGTCCTAAAAAAAAGTCCGCGATAGCATATGTCTATCTATTAAGGTTGGCTCACTGTGACCATTTTTATACTAACCAAATTAGTTCGAAAATTAAGCATTATTTGTGAAGGTGTTTCTATAAAGATGATATTAATCCTTATCCAAATAAATACGTTATTCATCACAAGTATTTAATTTAGAACAAAATTGCCATTTACATCATTCGATTTCAATGAATATCTTAAGAGATATCGCAAATTTTAAATAACATCGCAGCAAAATAATGATCGAGTACTTCGCGCGCCTTTAAGCGCTGCCGGCCCAGCGCTTGTGCAGTCATCAGTTCGCTCTGCGAGACCATCCTTCTACGTAAACAAAGTCACAGGTTGAAACTTAGCGTTAGCCCAAAGTAACTATTCCACGTGGACGAAGTCGCGGGCAGAAGCTAGTTTATAAATAAATCGAATCGGCTATATTGACTTAATCGCTCATTTGTCACACGCACATACTTAGTGCAAATTTTATATACTTACTAGCTGCCGCCCCGCGGTTTCACCCGCGTAGTTGTTCCCGTGATCACAGGGGTATGAAAAGTAGGTCGATGTTGCCCGATTCTCAGACCTACCCAATATGCACACAAAATTTCATGAGAATCGGTAAAGCCGTATCGGAGGAGTTTAATCACAAACACCGCGACACGAGAATTTTATATATTAGATTAGTATAGTAGGTAGTATACTTTATAGTAGTTCCTAAGATTAGCGCGTTCAACCAAACAAACAAACCAACAAACAAGCAAACTTTTCCGCTTTATGATGTTAGTAGGTATACATAAATAAACCATAGCACTCTGTTCAAAACTATTTTCATGTAAAGCCGCATTTTCGAGAGTCTATTTGTACGCTCATCGCAAGTCTCTATTGCTTGAAATTGTCCTCGAAGTAGATTGCTTCTGTTGAGATAGGCGTTTTTCCTTACCCATATACAGATAAAAATCAAAAAATAAACAAAAATTTTAACAAAAAAAAAAAACCGACTTCAAAAAACGAAACTATTCCTAAACAAACTAATACGCACTAAAAAGAAAAAAATAATTGCAAATTAAAATGTTTTCGTTAATAAAAAAATAAAATGAAAAATATTAGACTACTTTAAAGTCAATCAAATTATTACGATAAATATATTGTAGTTACAATTATTGTTATTTTTGGAGTCGGTGTCAGCCAAGGAAACACTACAATATACGAGAATACTATCGTAAATTCTTCGTAAAGTAAAATCTTCGCGACGAAACTCCGTGCACACTGAAGGCACGTGAGTACGCAGTTCTCATAATGATATGATATGCCAGCAGGCGGGCGAGCCTTTAACTGATCGCGTTAGGTATCAAGGTCAGCTTTACGCTGAACCTCGAACTCGTGTACTTGGCTGTTCACCATCCTGCGCCATTCTGGCCGCTGTGCTGCCAAACGTTCCCAACGAGAGGGACCTATATTGATGTCGCTTTTAGACATCTTTGTACCGGAGAAAAGGACCGCAATGATTCCGTTTGACCTTCTCCAGTTCTGAGTAGAGACATACTTACAAGCCTACGTTGGCTGACACCGACTCCAAAAATAACAATAATTGTAACTACAATATATTTATCGTAATAATTTGATTGACTTTAAAGTAGTCTAATATTTTTCATTTTATTTTTTTATTAACGAAAACATTTTAATTTGCAATTATTTTTTTCTTTTTAGTGCGTATTAGTTTGTTTAGGAATAGTTTCGTTTTTTGAAGTCGGTTTTTTTTTTTAACTAAATGAGACTTTTTTCTTACATAAATGTGTCTTCTTGGAAATGCTACTCATTGTTAAAGGGTGTATTTTAAAACGAATAATTAATTAAGGGAGTCAATTTTAATTGTCATCATTATAGAACTAAATAAATTGCCTCAAAGCACATGATGTCTAAGTATTTTTTTAGAACTGAAATCTACCATTCTACTTACACTAATATTATAAAGAGGAAAGATTTGTATTTTTGTATGTAACGAATAAACTCAAAAAGTACTGGACCGATTTTAGTAATTCTTTTTTCATTAGAAAGCTACATTATCACTGAGTAACATAGGCTATATTTTATACCTGTATTCCCACGGGAACGGGAACTACGCGGGTAAAACCGCGCGGAGGCAGCTAGTCAGTTATCCTATATTTGTACCTAAGCAGTTATTTATTTGACATAGGTTCCAGAATTGAGTATACCGCAGCTACAAAGGTACGTATAATTTAGTTTTACTAGTTGGTTGATCTATAGAAGAAACCGATCATACTAGAGCTCGTGAAGAGGAAAATCTTCTAATGCACATAACAGGGCCCCAAACGGGCTTCGCTTTACATTTCTGCAGATTTAGACAGCACATTAAACGAAGTGGTTTATTAATACCGAGAACGTTAAAAATAAATGTCCGCCCGTATCACAGGGTCTGTGGATTAAAGTGGCTTGTTGTGACGTAACAGAGCGAAGTGGGTTTCGCAAACGCGCGGTAACCTGCGCTCGCGCCGCGTCTCAGTTCATTACGTAACGCTTTCTTTCTACCGGGACTGCACGATCGGACCTCATAAACGCTAATAATGATTCCTTCATTACCCTTTAAGTTCTTCAATTAGGTAAATACACGCTGCACGACATAAGCACTGTCATTTGACAGATCTTATCTTTTTGTCGGAAAGTGATGTCATTCGTTAGTGCGTTGTCAAGGTAAACCGATATGGGACCAATGAATCATTAATCAGTCAGGTCGACAAATACAAAAATTCGTGGAACTTTCAGATTTCAAAGACATTGAGTTGCAATACTTATGTTTTGTTTACTTTATGGTTTCATACAACAATATCATCTGAAATTGACAATTGATAGAGTAGAATAGACAACAAAATATCACATAGGATAGGTTTATGAGGCTTCCGGCGACTGGGACCACAATTAACTCGGACCGCGGTCCCACTTGCCGGATCCTTTTAATTTAAATATTTTTCTTCCGGCGACTGGGACCACTCAAAAATTTATAGTACAATCTTTTGTTCAAATCAAATCAGTACAGTCAAACAAAAACATGCTTAATGTAAGAAATTAAAGAATAAAAATATTTAATTTATAAATATCATTTACTTATCATAGACATGAATTTATTCCATGCGCTTAGTAATAGATTAAACCAGCCCATTTTCGCGTAATTCAATTGTGCAGGTAAGTATAGAGGTTCGATTTCAATGAATATTTCAGGAGAAAAAGGCAAATTAAAATAACATCGCAGCAAAATAATAATCAAGTACGGCGCGCACCTTATGTGCCGGGCCGGTGCGGGCGTGCAGTCATCAGTTAGCTCTGCGAAACCCCTTTTTCTACGTAAACGAAGTCGCGGGTTGAAAGTTAGCGTTTGCCCAAAGTAACTATTCCACGCGGACGAAGTCGCGGGCAAAGGCTAGTTAATAATAATTAGTGAAAAGTATTTGCAATGCGACGATAAAAACCAGCATTATTTTTAGCTTAATTTATGTGATTATGTGTATGTTCTTATTACCTACGTTAATTTTGAATAGTAATCGAAGGGTGTTTTTAATGTTATATAAATAAATTATATTTTTTAATCAAAAACATTTTTTTCTTTTATTTCTTACTAAAATTTTTTCGTTTGACTGTACGGTTTTTGGCTTAAACACTAGTTTTTTTCATTCATTTATGGATGGTCCCAGTCGCCGGAAGAAAAATATTTAAATTAAAAGGATCCGGCAAGTGGGACCGCGGTCCCAGTTTATTGTGGTCCCAGTCGCCGGAAGCCTCAGGTTTATGCCACCTGACTAAGTATATTCTTTTTAATAAATAGGTATGTTACTTTTTTACCCCAGCAAAGTGATATAGATATAATATTCTTATTAATCAAATTTATACCGCATCTAACAAGGATTGCAATATAGCGGCGAATGTGGTGATCATTATAACGCAACCAACGCTAATGTCTTTACATTTACAGCTGGCGTCCATAAGACCGATTGCCAATAATGTAACAACACACGACTACTTTATGTAATGGAAATATATTGTACTTATTTAAAATAGAATACTCGTATAAGAAAAAACTTAGATTGAAGAATCTGAGATACTGGTGAACAACAAAGATTTAGGTATCAGGGACGGCATATAGTCGTTTGTTGTAGAATCTGTCCGTTTATGGAATTCTTTACCAATCACAATAAGACGTGCACAGGTAATAAATATTTTCAAACATGAAGTTAAAAAGTTTTATCTCTCCCAATAGCTGGATATGTTTGAGTAAACATATATTTATAGTATTTTCATTTGAATATCTATATGTACATATTTATTATCCCTACTCTGTGTTCTATGATTTATGTATGCATGTAGGTATCTGTATTATTAGTATTAGTTTATTATACCTATATATATATATATGCAATTGTTTTTTTATATTAAATAATTTATCTATCTTGTACGATACATATTTGTTTTAGTTTTTATTTTTTTTTCTTGTTCTCCTTTCGTTATTTACACCCCCGTTCTCAATTTTTATAGATCCTCTCCATCCTAAGGTTGCCTGGAAGAGATCACTATAAGTGATAAGGCCGCCCATTGTAACACTCTTGTCTTTCATGTTTCTTGTTATTTTTAAGTTTTATCTGTGGTGTAACAATAAAGAATTATCTTTCTATCTATCTATCATATAGGTCAGTAAACCTTTTTAATTACGAGGTGTTTCAATAAAGTCATCACTGCATAGTATAAAACAAAGTCGCTATCCGCTGTCTGTCTGTCCTATGTATGCTTAGATCTTTAAAACTACGCAACGGATTTTGATACGGTTTTTTTTAATAGATAGAGTGATTCTTAAGGAAAGTTTTTATGTATAAATCATTACGCTATGACGAATAGGAGCGGAGCATCAATCAAAACTGTTGCAAAAACGGGAAAGTGACGCTAACGAAGTTGCGCGGGTCAACTAGTATAATAGATATATGTAAGGTACTAGAGCTTAAGGTACATTCGATTTTCCTGCATAAGTACCAACATAAATATTAGCTCAAACAGTTTTAGGCAAGACTAGATTGCCAGTGCCTATCAACAGGTTTGTTAATGCAAATTCTTTGCTAGATTTAGGCTGCATCTAATCAACCTGTGTCATGGACGTTCGGATAACCGCTTTTCATAGCAACTTGTTAACAAATCACGCAAAATTAAAACCCTTGCCTAGGTAAATACTAAAAATACTAAAAATGATAGTTTAACAGATTTGTGTTTATTGGAAAATCAGAACAATTTTTAAGAATATATTTCTTTATTTCATTACAAGTTAGTAATTACATGGGTTGGGACTCCCCTTTTAAGTTTATGAAAACCTGTATTAGGAGAGGTCCGCTCTTCCACTATTTGTGATATGTATTATTTTTAACCGACTTCCCAAAAAGAAGGAGGAGGTTCTCAATTCGGCCGGTATATATTTTTTTTTTTCTATGTATGTACATCGATTACGTCGCGGTTAATGGACCGATTCGCGTGATTCTTTTTTGTTCGACGCGAAATAGCTGCCAGATGGTCCCATGAAAATTTCTTTCAGTTTGGTTTAGTAGTTTTTATTTTATAAGCATTATTGTTATTTGGACGATGTCATTTTGACGATACTTTGTATATTAGTATGTCGATAACTTTAACATTTCTAATCCGATTTGCGTAATTCTTTTTTTGTTCGTTATGGTACATATTAAAGTTGGTACCCTGGTCATCTAGTCAGCATATGATGATGGGATCCCAAGGAAATCGAGAAGAACACTCAAATTATAAGCATCTAACTGTTACGTTTCAGTCAATATCATACAGTTTGTTCAATTATTTGCGTTTGATCATGATTTCCTATGGATGAGCTGATGATGGAAGGTACAACTCCTCAAAGGATAGGAGTTTAGAGAAAATTCTTTCAAAATTATACGTACATATGGATAGAGAATAGTATTCCTTGAAGCTATTAGGTTGACCTTGAAGGTTAATCTCATTAACGTTTAGGTTTAATAGTGTTCTGTGATTGTTAAATAAATAATAAGCCTACCCATACTTAAATCACTAAAAAGCAAAAAATATAATGGAGTTGGTGACGCGCCCGTTGTTCACTTGTGCCGTGATATCGTTCACTCCACACAGTCTACTCTCGGCAAGCGGCGCGCGCGGTTGTCACTAAACCATCGCGCGTTCCTACCTCATATACTGCGGTTATATACTGGGGTTATGTATTGTGTTATATACTGGGTTTATGAATGTACTGTGTTTTATACTGGGGTTATGTACTGTCGTATATACTGGGTTTATGTATGTACTGTGTTATATACTGGGTTTATGTATGTACGGTAACCAGATAGCTGATATACTACATATACTACTTTTAAATACATACTTATATAGATATTTACATCCAGACACAGGACAAACAGACATTCATGCATACAAATGTTTGTCCTGGGTGGGAATCGAACCCACGACCCGCGGCTTGAAAGTCAAAATGTATGTATGTAATTATTATGGTATTATGTATGTAATGTGTTATATATTGGGGTTATGTACTGTTATATACTGGGGTTATGTACTGTTTTATATACTGGGGTTATGTACTGTGTTATATACTGGGGTTATGTATTGTGTTATATACTGGGGTTATGTACTGTTATATACTGGGTTTATGTACTGTGTTATATACTGGGGTTATGTACTGTGTTATATACTGGGATTATGTACTGTTATATACTGGGTTTATGTACTGTGTTATATACTGGGGTTATGTACTGTGTTATATACTGGGGTTATGTACTGTTATATACTGGGTTTATGTACTGTGTTATATACTGGGGTTATGTATTGTGTTATATACTGGGGTTATGTACTGTTATATACTGGGGTTATGTACTGTGTTATATACTGGGGTTATGTATTGTGTTATATACTGGGGTTATGTACTGTGTTATATACTGGGGTTATGTATTGTGTTATATACTGGGGTTATGTACTGGGTTTATGTATGTACTGTGTTATATACTGGGGTTATGTATTGTGTTATATACTGGGTTTATGTATGTACTGTGTTATATAATGGGGTTATGTATTGTGTTATATACTGGGTTTATGTATGTACTGTGTTATATACTGGGGTTATGTACTGTGTTATATACTGGGGTTATGTACTGTTATATACTGGGTTTATGTACTGTTTTATATACTGGGGTTATGTACTGTTATATACTGGGGCTATGTACTGTGTTATATACTGGGGTTATGTATTGTGTTATATACTGGGGTTATGTACTGTGTTATACTGGGGTTATGTATTGTGTTATATACTGGGGTTATGTACTGTTATATACTGGGTTTATGTATGTACTGTGTTATATAATGGGGTTATGTATTGTGTTATATACTGGGTTTATGTATGTACTGTGTTATATACTGGGGTTATGTACTGTGTTATATACTGGGGTTATGTACTGTGTTATATACTGGGGTTATGTACTGTTATATACTGGGTTTATGTACTGTTTTATATACTGGGGTTATGTACTGTGTTATATACTGGGGTTATGTACTGTGTTATATACTGGGGTTATGTACTGTGTTATATACTGGGGTTATGTACTGTGTTATATACTGGGGTTATGTATTGTGTTATATACTGTGTTATATACGGGGGCTATGTACTGTGTTATATACTGTGTGTAGCTGAACAAATAATAATTTCATTTCAACAAGGCTGCAAATTGTTTCCTTGATCCGCATTACCCACACCAACTACGCCCACATAAGGAAAAAGAGGAGCAATGACGAAGCTCATGATGTTGAGCCACCATCCTCCACCTCCTCTAGAGCTGTAGCAAACCGTATGTATTCGTTACTAAGTAACGGGTACGCCATCTAGTACCGAGAAACGAAACGTTACTCACGAATACTTAATACTTTTCGTTACTCGCATGTTTCGTATCATGGTTACATACGCTGTTTCAATCACCCAATGTTACGCTGCGTTGATGCGTGTATTGAAACGTTTCTTACTGATCGTTTTGCGCATGCATGCGTATTTTCCGCAAATTATAAAGGTAATGTAAACATAAGGACGTGAAGCAAAGTGAAAAATGCAGTTTGGCATGTAATGAATATGTATTATTTCTACAAATTGAAATTATGAATGCTGCATCTTATAATAAAATTATAGAAAGAACATGAAAAATATGTTCGCAAACTATTCGTAACGTGATTGGTTAAAAAAATGAAAATATATCTAATTTGTGCGGATATACTTCAAAAATATTTGAACCGATGTGCGCGCATTATGGTGTCAAAATTTCAAATATTCAAAACAAAGTTTTCTTTAACAGAGTATGCAGTAAAAAAAAAGTTTATACTTGTGAAAAAGTGTTTTCATAAAATTTTGCTACTAAAATTTCATAAATTTTATGTAATAGTATGAAATAAACGAAAGTAACGAGTAACGATACGATAGTAACGAGTACTGAATGTATAGTAACGAATAAATACGGGTACGTGATTTTTTCGTTACTTTTACACCTCTAACCTCCTCCATCCGACATGCTGTATTTTTAACCGACTTCCCGAAAAGAAGGAGGAGGTTCTCAATTCGGCCGGTATATTTTTTTTTTTTTCTATGTATGTACATCGATTACGTCGCGGTTAATGGACCGATTCACGTGATTCTTTTTTGTTCGACGCGAAAAAGCTGCCAGATGGTCCCATGAAAATTTCTTTCAGTTTGGTTTAGTAGTTTTTATTTTATAAGCATTATTGTTATTTGGACGATGTCATTTTGACGATACTTTGTATATTAGTATGTCGATAACTTTAACATTTCTAATCCGATTTGCGTAATTCTTTTTTTGTTCGTTAGGGTACATATTAAAGTTGGTACCCTGGTCATCTAGTCAGCATATGATGATGGGATCCCAAGGAAATCGAGAAGAACACTCAAATTATAAGCATCTAACTGTTACGTTTCAGTCAATATCATACAGTTTGTTCAATTATTTCCGTTTGATCATGATTTCCTATGGATGAGCTGATGATGGAAGGTACAACTCCTCAAAGGATAGGAGTTTAGAGAAAATTCTTTCAAAATTATACGTACATATGGATAGAGAATAGTATTCCTTGAAGCTATTAGGTTGACCTTGAAGGTTAATCTCATTAACGTTTAGGTTTAATAGTGTTCTGTGATTGTTAAATAAATAATAAGCCTACCCATACTTAAATCACTAAAAAGCAAAAAAAAAAAAAAAAAAAACTACGTTTAAAAAACCGACTTCCAAAAATACTAAAAAGCAAAAAATAACTAACGCAATTTATAACACTTTCCTCTACTTACCTACTGACTACTTATTCTTTCCGCTTGCTGCTTGGTTTGAAGTCGGTGCCAAGCCATATATGAATAAAAAATAATACTTAAAGAAATAAAATGGTGTAACAAATAAATTTCTACACGATAACCTACTAACTACAAACTTCGTAAATAAATCAGAAATAACGATAAATGACAATGAGAAACAAATGAAAACGACGATGAAATACATAAATGTAATTTACATTCTACAACTATAGTGGTCCTGTAAAGGACCGTTTATTTCTAATATTAATAACTCACAAACCAAGAGCATGCGTCTAAAATTTAGAATTTTAAATGCAAACCGTGCCAAAGTTTTTGTTGACCTTATTAAATCATGGAGAATCTTAACAAAGATCTTTTGTATATTGTTTACTGTAGGTTTGCTAATTATGCTGTGGCTTGGCACCAACTTCAAACTAAGCAGTAAGCGGAGAGAATAAGTAGTCAGTAGGTAAGTAGAGGAAAGTGTTATAAATTGCGTTAGTTATTTTTTGCTTTTTAGTATTTTTGGAAGTCGGTTTTTTTAAACGTAGTTTTTTTTTTATTATATATAGATAAAGAGTGGTTGTTAAGGTTGCCAGTATATAAGTTACGTAAATGACAGTAATTTTTTTTTTCAATGTGATAAGAGAACGACGTAACTAAACTTATTATGTATTCATTTCCATTTCTATATAATACGATATTTTAATACCTACCTAATTAGTAAGTAAGCTGGAATGAAAGCAACCAAGTAATATAAAAATTTTGATAGTTAATAATGATAATGAGCTATTTATAATCTAAGGACACTTGGTTCAAAAGGGCAAACTTCTTTTTATGAAAACCAGTACTGGCGAAAACTTACTACCGCACGTGATTTTGCTTGTAACGCCCATAAATGAATCATTGGTTCACGATACCTCTTGAATAAAATTAATGCTTTACACGTAAAATATATTGGTAAATTATATATATTAAGGTATTATCCTGGGATTAAATGACATACATACCTGCACTCCTGCAGCCAATCTGATTCTGAACTAAGCGTGCTCATATTACAGTAACCAGAAAGCTGGTACTGGTGTTTTTAAATATATGCTTCTACAGATATTTGAGAATGTTACAGGACCGTGAAAAGTGGCGAAAAAAAGATGGAGGCCTATGCTCAGCAGTGGGTAATTACGGGCTGATTAGATAAAGCGATTTTATCATACATACATGTTCAAGGACACAAATAGATTTTCCTGGGTGGGAATTAAACCAGTGACTTTTAGTCATAATAGCTAACTACAATGTCAGCCGGCCAGTGGAAACCACAACATACCTCATTGCAGTAGGGACAAAAACTTAACGAATCTTATAAACGTAGTTAAATTGGTCTTATTTTGTTAAAAACCCGTCTAGTAGGGAACTACCTGTAGTGAACGCGATCAAGGTAAAATCATTCATTCGTTATTTTAATACGTAAATACGTAGATATTTACTTAACGACTCACAAGCTTATTTTAAGTTATACTTTCACTTCCTCCCTTTATACAATAAAGCCCTTCACAGGTGTAAAATACGTAGAACGTCTAACACGCTCAGTATCATTATTCTCAGTGTAAATCTTCGATATATAAAAAGCAAAAAATAACTAACGCAATTTATAACACTTTCCTCTACTTACCTACTGACTACTTATTCTCTCCGCTTACTGCTTAGTTTGAAGTTGGTGCCAAGCCACAGCATAATTAGCAAACCTACAATAAACAATATACAAAAGATCTTTGTTAAGATTCTCCATGATTTAATAAGGTCAACAAAAACTTTGGCACGGTTTGCATTTAAAATTCTAAATTTTAGACGCATGCTCTTGGTTTGTGAGTTATTAATATTAGAAATAAACGGTCCTTTACAGGACCACTATAGTTGTAGAATGTAAATTACATTTATGTATTTCATCGTCGTTTTCATTTGTTTCTCATTGTCATTTATCGTTATTTCTGATTTATTTACGAAGTTTGTAGTTAGTAGGTTATCGTGTAGAAATTTATTTGTTACACCATTTTATTTCTTTAAGTATTATTTTTTATTCATATATGGCTTGGCACCGACTTCAAACCAAGCAGCAAGCGGAAAGAATAAGTAGTCAGTAGGTAAGTAGAGGAAAGTGTTATAAATTGCGTTAGTTATTTTTTGCTTTTTAGTATTTTTGGAAGTCGGTTTTTTTAAACGTAGTTTTTTTTTTTATTTTTTGCTTTTTAGTGATTTAAGTATGGGTAGGCTTATTATTTATTTAACAATCACAGAACACTATTAAACCTAAACGTTAATGAGATTAACCTTCAAGGTCAACCTAATAGCTTCAAGGAATACTATTCTCTATCCATATGTACGTATAATTTTGAAAGAATTTTCTCTAAACTCCTATCCTTTGAGGAGTTGTACCTTCCATCATCAGCTCATCCATAGGAAATCATGATCAAACGGAAATAATTGAACAAACTGTATGATATTGACTGAAACGTAACAGTTAGATGCTTATAATTTGAGTGTTCTTCTCGATTTCCTTGGGATCCCATCATCATATGCTGACTAGATGACCAGGGTACCAACTTTAATATGTACCCTAACGAACAAAAAAAGAATTACGCAAATCGGATTAGAAATGTTAAAGTTATCGACATACTAATATACAAAGTATCGTCAAAATGACATCGTCCAAATAACAATAATGCTTATAAAATAAAAACTACTTAACCAAACTGAAAGAAATTTTCATGGGACCATCTGGCAGCTTTTTCGCGTCGAACAAAAAAGAATCACGCGAATCGGTCCATTAACCGCGACGTAATCGATGTACATACATAGAAAAAAAAAAAAAATATACCGGCCGAATTGAGAACCTCCTCCTTCTTTTTGGGAAGTCGGTTAAAAAGCTATAGTTTTTGTGATATCGCATTACGAAATTTACTTCAGTAAAAAATACTTAAAAGCAAGCTATAAATTTGTGAAAGAGAAAACTCGAGAAAAAATCGAAGAAAAACTCATGGTTTAAGTTACAATCCTACTAATATTATAAATGCGAAAGTTTGTATGGATGTTTGTTACTCTTTCACGCTCCAACGGCTGAAGGGATCTGCTTGAAATTTGGCACAGAGCTAGAATATGTTCTGGAATAACACATAGGCTACTTTTTATCCCGGGAACGCGGGTGAAACCGCGGGGAGCCACTAGTAAAATATATATTTACACGCTTCTTTCTATATTATGCTTCATTTTTTTATATGAGGATGGATGTTTTTGGTCGTCAGCATGTATTTAGCTTAGAATATTATTCACAATAGCAAAGATAGATAGAATATTTGCTTGCTCAAATATAGGTATATCTATATCTATACTAATATTATAAAGAGGAAAGATTTGTTTGTTTGTTTGTTTGTTTGTTTGTAATGAATAGGCTCCGAAACTAGTGGACCGATTTCAAAAATTCTTTGACCTTTGGAAAGCTACATTATCCCCGAGTAACATAGGCTATATTTTATCCCTGTATTCCTACGGGAACGGGAACTACGCGGGTAAAACCGCGGGGAGGCAGCTAGTTAATAATAAGTGTGTTATAATGAATTTTTGGTCGATTAGGTTTGGTTCTACTCCTCAATGAATAGGCACTATACTCCATATTCCTTTGGTTTATAAATTCATTTATAGACTCTATAGCAAGTATGAAGTGAAAAGTAAACAGTATTTCCTAGTATTAGGATTTCATAAGCACAAAGCAATATTAAAAGAGGTTTATTGTTTTGTAGCATTACATACAATGGTAAAGGCGTTAAAAAATAACACTCACTGAGTGATTCAGCATTCCTGCCTTTCATTTTACGTAACGATCGAGAACTAATATTATGTAGATTATGACATTTGACTACGATATGAACGTGTTGGAGAATGTAAACCGAAGCGATGCAATCTGTCATAAATATATAGTTTTCTATTGCGTTTACTTTATTAACATACCCACCGATATTGATATGTTAAATGAGATGCTTTTGAAAGTTACATACAATAACGGTATCAATGAAATTAATTAATATACATAGTTAAAACGGTGCATCTTAATCTTTGTCGACACGGAAGCTGCACGACAGACTTTAAATTTAGAGACAGCGACCGTTGAAATCTGGACTGGCGGTTGAAAATAATGGCGGTGACGTCAGCTAACAGTAATGTAAACTATAATAGTGTTACAGGTTGCATAAGTAAGGGCTGGGTCGGTCAGTGTGCCGACCGCCGAGTGCGAGTTGACGGAAACCGCGGACCGTCGGAAGTGTGTCAGTAGGTCCTTTCTCGAGCCGACAGACGCGTGCGCAACGTGCCAGCGGCAGGTGGGGGACACCACAATACTGTTAGATAATACTGTGACCTTTGCAATGTTTGACTTACATGTCTAATGGAATGCCCACATGGATTACTAAAGGGAAGAGAAAACTATAGCTTAAGGTACGCCAAGGCTATTGTCTCTACGCCCTACGCCCTTTATAATAATAAGCTAGTGTTTGCACTTTAAGAATATTTTGTATATGAAAATGTATTTCGAGTGTTGACTGTATTATATTATTAAGATTATTCATTTTGAGTTTAGAATACTTACGCAGTGGCCTCCAATTGCGCTCTGTTTATTTTTTGGTAAATTATAATACTTTACTATAGTAGGCCAAAACTAATATATCTTAAAGTCATCCAAATTGAAATCAAAGTAAAAACACACTTTATTTCATTTATGATTGTGACCATTTTCAAATAGGTACATGCTATAATTACTGGCTTTTTTATTACTTACTGCCCTTGTCTTTCAATGGGAAAGCTAATTTATCAAAAAAAATATAGCATCTACCTAAATTTTGAAAAGAAACGGTCACTGCCTAAGATTTAAATGAATGTATTTTCTACTTCTGCTAAGACTCCGTCATTTCACGACATTATGTGGGTACCTAATTTGTTGTTATTTTATTATTGGACTAGAATTATATTAAAATTCATTCCTCATCCATCGTATGTTTGTAATTAAGTCACGGAGCTAACAACACAGACTTTGTCTTCTACATGAGATACATTTCATTGTATATTAAAACTAAGTACTTCTAATAAGGTAATTAAATTACCAATAAGAGCGCTTTATTTTCAATTTAATATATAAGACGGATGTCATATACAATTACTAAAGCATTAAACAACACACCTTATGGCTCAGTCGGGTAAAAAGTTGACATGTTCTCTGATGTCACACAAAATATAAAAGTACCTAACACGAAACATTAATTGAATTATGTATTGTCTTGTCAAGTGACAAGTAATAAGACGTGTATCTGCTGAGTGCCGACCTTCAATCTAGTTTAAAACTACAAACTACTAACTTCCGATGACTAACTTCTGGACTTCATTAGATTTGCAAACACAATTTCTAAAGTAGGTCAGAGTGTACGTAGATTACATGCAGTCTTATTTTGTCCTTTGAGTTTTGTTTCTATAAAAATAAAAAGTAACTTACAGGGTCACTATAATGAAAAGGAAATAAGATGGTACATTATTATAAAAACATTAACAGTTAAAAAATATTCTCGCTAAGTGAGCAAGCTCTCTATTAGGTATTCTTGAAATCGATAATTCCTGTAGGTAATTTGTTCAATGAAAAATAGTTATGATAATCTGGATTTTCCGCTGTTTTTCGAAGTGTAATTTGGAACATTATTTTTTATTGCAGCTCTTATTAATAATAACTGTTAGTCCTTTATTTCTGGTTTAAATATTTAATATCACTTGCATAGATTTATACTGGCGAAGGACAACTTTGAGCCTTTAATTTAATATAATATATACCAACCTCTGCAGGATATCTATTACCCATACTAGTCCCATTAATCAGTCAGGCAAATATATCTTTATAACTGGAATAGATATAAATCGTAGTTCCTTGGGTTTGTAGGTATACAACGTGATTTACTTGTCAATAAGCAATTGAAATAAAGCAAAGGCATTTTTTACATCACAATTTATTATGCCTCTGTCTAAACCGATTGTCTAGTAAATATTCATACATGAATTGTCGTTAAAGTCACTTCAAACATATATTTTATGGATTCGAAGGCGTATAATCGCCGGCTTCATTAGTATTGCACACGCGCCGCTGGATGTTGCGACAGCGGGTCAACCGTTTGCATCCCGACCCGATATTCATATGTGATATATTGTTAACTTGTATTTATTTATTACTAGCGGACCCGGCAGACTTCGTTCTGCCCACCACCTACCGGTTATCACTTATCGATGATCCCAAACCAAGCGGGGCTTGTATTATGGTTAATAGATAATTATATGCTATTTTTTTTAACCATGGGTAGCTTCCTACTTATAGATATTACGCAAACACACAATGAAATATTGAAATTATACTTGTAAGAGTTGTAAAGACTATTCTTTCTGATTAAAAGGTCTTAGATGGACCTTTACTGTAGCGTCTTGGCATCGGTTCAATAAAATTCCGTGCCAAATCTAACGTTAGATACATTGTTTGTTTTTAATCATTTACGAAGATTAAATATGTACTTAACGCATTATTGCGTCTAATTGATGTCAAAGGTAACGTAATTATGACTGATGACATAATGTCTTTATCAAATTGGGGTTACGAGGATTAGTAGGTAAAGGTATTTATAGCTTTAACTCCATAGTACATTGTAAAATAATGGCAATAAAACAAGCCGTGACAAAGGAGAAGAGCATACTCTGATGGTCCAAGTTAGCATTTTATAAAATACTATGTATATTGCCTTTATAAAGGCACTCTTAAACACTACTTAGTTTCGTAAGAAGAAATCACTTATATCAATAATATAATCCTAATCAATGATTTCTAAATTGATTTAAGCCCAATAACACAACAACAAAATATATAATTTAAAATATTATATATAGGTAAATCATAATTTATTTACCAATTGTATTATCTAACACAATGTTCGCTATTTGTGTCCAAACTAAATAAATAGTTACTTTATGTGGGACAAGAAATGCAGATAACAGTGAACTTTGTCCCAACTTTATTTGTTTGCCGAATAGTAACAACAATGCATGTGTTCTAATTTTACACTTTATTATTATTGAATTATACAAGAACTACAATATTTTCATATAAATTCTACTGATAGTTTTCAACCATCTGTTGCCTCTTTCGGCAATAAATATTGAGCCTTTAATACTTATAAAAAGGTTGAGAGCCTTCTGCGCTCACCGACTTGTCCGCGTAAGGATGTAAAAGCCTTCAGAAGCATAACACCTTAAAAAAGTGTTATATAAGCAGATTCTTCCTGTGAAATAATTAATGTCAAAAATTGTGACAACGTGCGTCGTAGTATGCTTTAAATAAGTCAATTATTCACAGACCATTGTGACAGCTACCGTATCATTTGAATGCTTCTCAACAGCGTTTCGATACACTACGTGAGTTACACCTCGACCATAGACTGTAAAAATTCATTTGTTGTTGACGTACACCTAGAATGTAACGCGGTGTTGCTACACATTGGTGAATGTTGTCGAATAATGTGCTGTTTCCGTCGATCTCCTTGAAAATTCATTGCCGCACCTTGACCGAACGAATATTAAGACTAGTTATCCAACATTACCTACTGGTTAATTCTATTTTACCAAAAAATGTAGGCTTTGCTAAAATTTAATTTTCGATGCAAATAATATTAAGAATTATGGAAAAAACACACTACATTCTGTTGTGATGTAAATTTATTATGAAATATTTAAGATTAACTATATCTTAGTGTGTTTCAGTACAAACTGTATAAGAGTTTAGACCTATAACTAAACCACGGAAAAGGTTCCATAAAGAAAAATAGCCTGAACAGTATAAAAACTACAAACTTCATCCTATACCTGACTGGCACGAGTGGACTGTATTTACCAGGTGGATGACGGTTTTTACTCAATTTCCTCCCTAATGTAAGGAACTGGATTGATTGAATCCAGTATAGGACGGCTTGAGTTGGTCAAATTGACGCCTTTGGTTCATAAGATTTACACTTAAAACATATTTTGACAATGATGATCTGGTAACGGTAAGAAGAAGTATGTGAGATTTATATTACTAACGTATAACAGAAATTCTGATATCAGAAGCATCGAAATCTAGGGTCAGCCAGTGCAAGTCTAACCTAATGTTTAAAAAACATCATTAGAAGTTTTGAATTGCTTAAAATAGCTACTTAACGACTGTAATGGTTTTATATCCGGCTTTAAGATTATTATAAGTTGGGATTACGTAAATAATTTTATTAAGTGTCTTTATGTCGTACTTGTCGTAACGCAGACCGGAAAAAACACTGACCATCGACACAGTTTATTGAAGACAATAAACTCCATTATTAATTTTTTTTTTAATAAATAAATTATACATAAAAAGTATAAATATTATAATCATTCGAACCACTTTGATCTTTTCCATTTTCTCCAACGTTTGTATGTAATAATATATTGATTTTTAGTAAGTAATACGACAAAGAAATTTCCTTATATGTAACCTTATTTAAGTTTAATTCCTATTATAGATAAAATAACTGTCTATCTTTCACTTTTGAAATACCTAGTAACTGCAAAAAATTTTTTCGACAGTATATTCGAGACTATAAAATAAATTACGTTCGACATTCTTAAATGTTAGCTTGAAAAAGTCAATCGTGTACGAGGTCTTATTGCTTTATCTAATTTATTTCTCAATTTATCAACTATTACTCAATGCTATACCTACTTATTTGGGAAGTTACGTTTGAAGTGATTCTTTAGTATGAATTTATTTGACATTTTATTATAAAACATAATATTTTACCCCCAATACATTTAAAGGTCGTCTTGTAAATGCACCTAGTGGTCATTGCTTTCTACAGTGGGCAAATGTCATGCACGCTGGTTACCATGATTGCAAACAGAGGGCTTACTCCCGAAAACGATTCGAATTTGATTTTGTTTTGATTTCAATTTGAACTCCTATTGGTTAATCCTGAACCAAAAAATTTCAAAATGAACTCCTATTGGTTAAAAAAAATTAAGATGGCCGCTAAGATTGACATGTATTCGATCGGTAACGGTATTTGACGTTTCAGAATTTTCTATTATGACACAACTTAATAGAAAATTGTTCGTTTCTACAGAAATAAATAAATATTGAATTCCTTATTTTTTTCTAAAACGAAATCTTGTACATTAGATGTAATTTTTTAGATTAGATAAATTTATCCTAGATGTGATAACTCGATCCTGAAAAAGTACCTTTTTACTGATCGTGTATTTTGACGTTTAAAGTCGTTCCCGCCATTCGATTCACAAATGTCTTTTAATGGCAGGAGTACGGACTTTTCGATTCGGTTTCGATTGTAACGAAATTCTTGATCGAAGTTAGTTCCAAAAAGTGTCACCGCACGATTGTGCGCTAGAATCGCTATCAAAAATGTATGAAATGACATTTATTCGATTAGAACTCGTTTCTCGAAAGCGTCGGGAGTAAGCCCTCAGTGACACTCAGGATAATGATAAATTAAAAATAATAACTGTATATCTTCCCACTGCAGGGATACCAGCCTCCTAACAATAAATAGGCAGACTTTGTTATTTATTTCACACTAGCTGCCTCCCCGCGGTTTTACCCGCGTAGTTCCCGTTCCCGTGGGCATACAGGGATAAAATATAGCCTATGTTACTCGGGGATAATGTTTAGTAGCTTTCCAAAGGTGAAAGAATTTTTGAAATCGGTCCAGTAGTTTCGGAGCCTATTCATTACAAACAAACAAACAAACAAATCTTTCCTCTTTATAATATTAGTATAGATATCATGAGTCACCTATAGGTATATTCTTTTCACTATAAAAGGAAGAGTTTTCAGCTTAACACTTTTTGGAACCCTAGTATAATTTTGTAGCTAAATAAATTATGTTATAAGAATCTGATGATATTTAATGACTCTACAACGCTAGTTTTGTCCATAACGCCTTCTGATATTCGTGAAAATGTTGTTAGTACACGATTAGTAGCAACTGCCCTAATGAGTAGCAATTACTTTCGGTGTCTGTGCAACCGTTAGGCAACCCTTTGCAAGGGCGCACGTACCAACTATACTTACTGACAGACGACTCGGACGCGATATGACGTTATTTGTATTCCTTAAACGTACTCTAGTTAATCTTTGCTGTAACTCAGCTAGTGTGTACTCGAGTTAGATAACTGTGTGTGTAGGTATTTAATTATTTACATGCTTTATTTAGTTATATAACTGTTTCTTGTGGTATAAAAAAAAGGAATAAAAAAAATGTCCAACCAATCATATACTCAACCAAAACACAGTAAAACTCTTTGGTTTTCAAGTATTAATAAATACTTTTCCAGGACGTTTAGCACTAAAATATTCTTCTTACCTACTTCTTATTTTATATACCACGATTAAACACCAGCAAACCGACATTCGAGTATTTTTTCCAAGCGATAAGTATACCTAAGGCAGCCAATAATAAACGCTATCAATTTCTAAACACTGTTTATGAGGAACCCCATTTTATGAAGTGTACATTGACCGGCAGTAAACAGTTATATACCTACCTACCTACTAACATAAATTTATAAACGCAACTAATATCTTTAATAAATATAACGGACACATGTGTTTATGAAAGAAAAATAATATCAGATTTACCTGTATTGAGTCACCTAGGCTGGGTCTAAAGACCAAACGATTTCGCTTCAATGCGACACGTTTCTTTTATATATTTGTTTATTGAAACTTTTATTAATAAATATGTAGGTACTTATATTAAGCAAAAACTATAACATGCTTATTATTATGTAAAATGGGAATGAAATTGGTACCTTCCAAACTACCTATAGATTTGATCCAATCGTGATGGGATCATAGCAAAACGATTGTTCTCACCTATTTATAAATACTATGACAACATCCATATATAATATAGTGTGTATATAGATCGTCGTTCCACGTGCGCGTGAGTCGGTGCCCACGACGACGCCGACGGCTCCGAGGGGGGCCACGCCAAATTGGTGATGTCCGCTCTCTCTAATCAAATTGGGCACTCTGGTACTACGCATTGAACTCTGTACTACGCGAGTAACACTATGAGATCAAGATAGGCTTAAAAATCAGATTTATTTGATTATGGCTCCTCCCATTAAATGATGGGGGGTGGTCAGGGGAGGTTGGAGGTGGGTGGAATATGGAAATAAGTAGGTACTAAACAGCAAAGATCTCCAAAACGAAATTACTATTTCATGTAGTCACATGGACGTATAATAACTACTGTTTACAAAATATACTAAAGAATTCAATTGTCACATGAGAGAAGAACTAAAGCGTATACTACTAAATGGTATTTATAAACAATTTGATACAGGTCTGACGAATAAATAATACCGTTTCTTAATCAATAAATTAGTATAGAAAAAATATAGAATTATAAACAACATATAGCAATGAAGTTCTCAGAAAGCAACTAGACGATATCGGTGTTGGATTGACGAAAATGATGGCCGCGATTATGTAACAGACTTTTACGCACGAATGCGAATTCGGGCCAGGCCAATGAATGGGTGACCGACGACGTCGACTGGTTAACATACCTTTTATACTTTACAATATTAGTTAGACCACTTCTTTTCAGTGCAATGTATAGTAAGTTCTTGATAAAAAAAAAAATTATAGGTACCCGTCGATGACAGAATCTCTTCCTTTTTGAAATCTGTCAAAAACCAATTCGAATTGCCAACAAAAAAAAAATAGAGCAACAGATTTCGATATTTCATCAACTATTGAATTTAAACTTTTGAATTTTAGTATCAATAGTATTGTTATAAAATTGTACGTATCACATTACAGTAAAAAAGCTCATGTTTGGTCCTTAAGTCACCAAAGTGATGATTTGGGTCAAGGTAGAAAGCACAGGTGCTATGGTTTCCGCACGACGTTTTACATCACCGAAACCTCAACTTGTTTAAGTAATCAACATATATCTATAGTTAATATAATTCAAACATGTATTTACTCTAATTTACAGCATTCCATCACTTTAATGATTTGAATCTTAGTATGGAACTTTCGTATATACTTACGCATATATCTTATTTTTTGTTAAAATAAATCAATTATATTTAGATACTTGCCTTGATACCCTGATGACTGATGTAGTAAACATACATTTTTAATTGAGTATAATTTATTGTTATCAATCACGCAATTTCAAAGTAATAAACAAAGATGAGAACAGAAGCAATTGATGAGTTAGTTTGCGTGGTGTTTAGGCAGTAGCCATCACGCCACGGTTCAATGAAATATCTATGAACTTGAAAATAGCACGAAAGTCTTCGTATAAAGTACAAATTTACATTTCTTCACAGCAACACTAGGATTTTCCTCAACCACTTTCACTTCATTTTGCGTAGGTACATGTTCGTATTACTAGCGAGTATTTCAACAGAGTACGATTTAATCTGATGATTAAGATACACCTTGTTTATTAAGGAAAATCTGTTTTTGGATGTGGCAAAAGTTTTATCATATTTTGCCTGATACTCTTCTGCGTAATCTGAGTGGTTATGTTTAAAATATACCTACTTACCTACTTAATGCAATTAAATAATATGGGTGCCTAACTAATTAGGGAATCACATATAATTGTTAGATAATAATGCAAAATAAACCTGTTTGGATATTAGTACAAGTCACTGCCGATGTACCTGGTGTTAATAATATGCAACACGCAACCATTTTCTGAGGTACAAATTAATATTAACTGTCAGCTGTTTTGACTACCAACAACATATTTCTTGTAAAAACATTATATAATATAGCTTTGGACTCGTTTTTCGTCAAAAATAAAAGGAAGCGAGCAGTAACAACCGAATTCTTACCGCTCCAAATAACAACCTACTTACTTAAAACGTATAGAGGCAGGCAAACTATTTAAATTTTCATGATTTCAGTGCTTTACTAGTCTGTAGGTACTCATCCAAACCAGTTATTAAGACTTAAAAATCTATAGTGTATCTAACTGCTGAGTTTAGTGTAATTAACTACATGCATGCCTACTTCAAATTCATATTATAACTGCGATAAAATCTAATGAATATGGATCCGAATGCATCTTGCTACTGTACTATGCGTAATGCAACATGAGTGGAGATAACAGTAAACTTTCACGTCATTACAGTAATGTCTAAGCTTAGTTGAACGCATGTTTGTGCTATGTTCTTACTCATGTTTACTCTATAATGATTTAACTGTTGTGGATTCTTTTGTGGTTACATAAATGAATTGCTCCATAAATCTCATGTGTCGCATGATTTTCTCAAACAATTTTCGTAATTTTCTGTTTGCACTAGTGGCTCTCCGCGGTTTCACCCGCGTTCCCGGGATCTTCAATTTTCCCGGTATAAAAAGTAGCCTCTGTGCTAATCCAGGTTATAAACTATCTCTGTTCCAAATTTCAACTGAATCCATTCAGTACTTTTTTCGTGACAGAGTAACAAACATCTATAGGTACTCACACACATTCGCATTTATAATATTTGTAGGATGGTTCAGTCAAATTGCACATCGCACCATTCGCACCCATAATAATGACAAGTACTCTTGGACTTAAAGAACATAGAGTAAGTATATGCAATGGTGATGTAAGATCGTATGTGATGACTAGGATAGGAGATACCTAACCTCTGCCCGGAAGAAGATCATAAGCGGGATAACTAAATAATCGAGACGTCGATGATGCTACCAAGATTTAGATATAGACTTTACTGTTCATAGAGGTTCCGTATTATATATAAAAAAAAATCTAGGAATAATCATAAAGCACTTATGTTCTAAAGAAAAGTGGTAAGAATTCAATAAACACTCCTATAAATTGTATAAAAACGCTGTTATGTCTCGCGCCGTTTTCTTTCTAGAACGCAATAAAACAATAACTTGATCATACGGATGCCGTACAGTTAACTAAACAGAGTGTCCGTGTAAAATACATCTAGAAATAAGTACCATTTCTTGCGTTTGGCAATACTTTGACCATGTGGATTTTTGACAACACAAAACAGATATTATGTAGGTATATTAATATCGCGAACGACATAACTAGCTTGAAGGAATCAAGTAGCGATGGTTCTTATAAAATTTTACCTATTTTGAAATTTTGTACCTAATTAAGTTATATCTTCGTACAATGTATTGGACTGCAAAAAAACTTGAAGATGAACATTCAATGGCAATCTGTAAAAAAATATTGCATAAATAAAAAAACGTTGGAAGAAATCATCACTTCATATTTCAAATTGAATAAAGACTATATAGTGAAAAGGCATTTATTATTGAATGCAAGAAATGGTGAAAAGATCTACCACAAAGGAGTAAAACTAAACATTTCTGATAATACTTTTTTGGGAGGGTGTAATCTTTACGTGGGCCTATGGACAGGACAGGCGCAAGTTTATGGCCACGCCAACTCCACTCAGAATTAAGATAATGGCATAATAGAAGTTCAAACAAATGTGTAAAGTTAGGTCTACATTGTATGATGAGATAAAGGATAACAATACACTAATGATAACAGATTAGAAAGTAGGTATAATATCAGAGGACACCATTTATATCTATTAACTAAACACAAATGTGAATAAAAAAAATGCCTAGAATAATATGCAATTACCTATGCAAGTAACGAGTTTTTATATTTTTTAAATATTCATTTAGGTACCTATGAATTTCTGTATTAATGAGATTCCTTTAAATATGATGGATAATATATTCTTTGGAAATATTATGATAGTTATTAATATTTTTCTTATTTATCAAATATTCATCAAATTAGTCTTACGGAAAATGGGGACTCACCCGATGTCTAGATTGATAATGTGGGTGTGGCGACCCTGCGCACCAAATGTTGGAAGTAATTCAGCTATTACGGTGCCTACATTAGGACATAACTCTCTCGGAGACAAGGCAACAGATTCTTGTCTCCAAGCAATTTCAGCAAGTGGTAAGGTCAAGTATCATAACTATTCGCAATAAAGAAATTGTTAATTTAACTGTTTCTCATTCTAAGTACTTCGGAAGCCATGCGTAGAGATTATGGTTGTGCTAACCAATGCACCTTAATACCTAACATTTTAATTGTATGATTGGAAACATTAGGATATGTTTTTATTGCTATATGAGTTTTTGTGATATGAACCGTGAATCAATGGATATTGAGCTCAACACAGGTCAAGCCGCAAACAAACGAGAAACATCGCAACGTAATAGATTGCATAACAAAATGTTAAATTCTGAGTCCAATGTAGAGTTATCAAGTCTGTGTAAGGAAATCAAAGGAATTAAATATCCCACGCAAACAAAAGAAAGATTACGTTTTATAGAGTAGGTATGTAATGTAGAGAATTAATGAGGGTTTGTCCCTTAACACCACCCACGTGGTAACTAGAAAGGAAATTAAAGACAAAGGACCATATCACGTTGCAATCAGATGAGCTCTTGATCACGTTCTATAGAGAAGAAATTTATATATTACATAATATAATTAATAACAACCTCACAGGAAATAGTGTTGTTCTTAGTTCTTACTCGTAGTATCATTTTTTGTAAATTGTCTGTAAATGTAATCAACTAAACATTCTTTTCTAAATACCATGACAGCATAATGGCTCAGGTAACGTCGTAATGCATCTTGAGATTATAAAAAAAATACATAGAATTCCATCGACAATGAGACAACAAAAAATAGCGTGACAAAGTTCATAGACTCCTCTCCGGAATCATAAAGGATTAGGGCCCTCGCAGCGGGAAGCGGTAAGTGGAGGTGGTCCTTATCTGAGACTGTTTCAACAGCAGAGCCGAGTTGATCGTAGTGGGGTGGGCTCACTTCCCAACACTTCGCGCTCTACCGCGATTGCCGCACGCCGCACGCCGCACGCCGCGCCCGCGCAACGTCAAACCAAACTTTCAAACGAGATTCTTTTTTTAAACCTTTAAAATGTATTCGAACACAGTGAGGTGAAAATTCTTGAAAAAACTTTAACAGTGATTTACGTGAAAATAACAAGTGTTGTTTCTGGAACGTACAGTTTTGTGAAGGATTTATTTTTGTGAAAGAGCAACCCTCTACAAATTCAAGGTAAATATCGTGTTTTTATTGTTATTTTTATTTATTTGACCGTTTTCATGTTGCCGCAACGGTGTCGAGGCAACTTATTGCAAGTGCAGTTTCATTTTGCGGCTGCCCATTTACAACATACGTCGGAACGTGCGATGTAGACTTTCTCGCGGCCGATTTTACTTACTGAAAATTTATCTTGCATGAAATTTTAAGATATATTCATTTGTTTTTATTTGTACCTCTGAAATAATCAATTGTAGGTAACCAATTATAGGTACATAAACAACTGTTGTTATATTGATTATTAGAAATCTTTACCATAAAATGAAATTCATAGCTGTATAGCACTAGCTGTATAAATTTCATGAAATTCATGAGATTTACATAAGTACAATATACACGTTGACGCAAAATTTATTATAGATTCCATTTTATTATGTAGCGTGTAATATAAGAAATTCTCCACGGTTATTGTTTGAATGTTTCCCAAATTTATTGTTCTGACAGTTTAGTTTTACATCAGCAATTGTTGTAGGTGCCTCTACTTGAACATAATTGTTATTAAGGCTACGTGCAAATGTTCTTAAACTTTTGTTATACAAGAATATACACAACAGCGCATTTATCTACGCTCAGGTAAATAAATAGGGTACATTCTTTAGTTCTTATTTTGTTAGATGTTACAAATTCGTTTTATTTTGCGTTTACGATTCATTTTGGCAGCCATGTATAAATAAAAGCTAATGAGTACTTAATAATTATGTCCTAATCTAAATACTCACTTGAAGGTTTTGTATTTTATAAAGCTTAATTTGTAGACATTTAAATAATGACATCGGAAGGATTTAATAATGAAATAATTCTATAATTAGTTCAATATGATTTCATTAATTAAATTTCAATTTGAGTTAATTATAGTTTTATTATTGATTCAATATATAGTAGTTACGAAGGTACCTATAGTAAGTAGTGTAAACACAAAAATAAGGCATAAAATAATATACACAGCCCGGTTGGCTTTGTGGTTAGTGACCCTGACATTCAAGCCGCGGGTCGTGGGTTCGATTCCCACCCAGGACAAACATTCGTATGCATGAATATGTCTGTTTGTCCTGTGTCTGGATGTAAATATCTATATAAGTATGTATTTAAAAGTAGTATATCAGCTATCTGGTTACCATAACACAAGCTCACTATGATGCTTAATTTGGAATCAGATTGGCCGTGTGTGAAAAAATGTCCCAGGATATTTATTATTATAAAAAAAAAAAAAAAAAATATATATATTTTCTTGCTATAAACAAATTTGTATTGTCTAAATGCGAGCCTACTTTCATGCACAGCACCTTGTTATTAGCCATTTATTTTATGTAATATTCTAAATTCTATATTCTGAAAAGGTAGAAAACACCATATTCTAGCGGCTCCGAGTAATATTACTCAAAATTACACGAACAGTCACGTAAGAATAGCTATCCCGATGCTTTAATCCTCAACAGAGAAAGTAGGTAACACCGTGGGAACTGAGAAATACTATACAATTGACACTATAGTGCTCTAGAATATAAACTACCGTATTAAGGTTTTATGGATGTATGATCTATGGTTTTAATTAAAATGTCGCTCAATATTGTTTTTAATAAAATGAAAACCCATTCATCTTCGAGTTTTCAAACATTTACCTACTAAAGTAACAATTTTGTAATAACTGTAGGTATTTGGTTCTAAATCAAATGCATATTTTTGAAATACATTTTATGTTAATTTATAACTAAACCTCTTTTGATTCATTATTTTATGACATCGAGACAGCTATTTCAAATAAATAGGGTAGCATTTTTTTGTAATTAAGAAATACCAATAAAAATACGAGGAAGTCATAATTATTATTATTGAAATATACTAATTCTTACTTCCGTCTAATAGTTGCATCCGCATTCCTAGTCTACGCATATTTTATCAAGATTTAGCGAAATATGATTAAAGTTATTCTAAGGGATCGTTTACCTAGGTGCCAGTTTTCGATCCACACAAACAAACATAAATAGGTTTTATAATATCATAGTAGAATTTTCAACTATATATAAAGGAGTGTATTAAAATGACTGTCAAATGATAACAATGTAACAAGCTAGAGCAAAAAGATTTAGTCCAAGTAGGTACATATTTTAGAGACTTTTACGATGCAAACATAAATTGATCTTTTGTGTTACAATGATCTGTAGCGCAGACGTGACAGCTAAATGGATGTTTGGTGATGAATGTGATGGGATGTTGGTGATGATTATACAAACATTGGTAAAGTATAAATTTGCCCACAGACCAACTGCTTCAAATGCAGAAGTTTTTAATCTCAATTGTTAAATAATGTTAATAGCATGCAATGAAATATTTATGTTTTTTAATCCGGGGAAAACACTTTAAATTCTTCATTTTACATACACATTTTAACTAAAGGTTGCACTTAAAAGTGTAACCTGCACGTTGGGATTTCCTATTATATTGTCGGAAAGCAAAAAATCATCCCCTACTATTATCACAATTTCAGACTACCTGCTCGGAATTCAAAAGCTTTTTTTTTATTGACAAAGATGGGACAGCACGTGGTCTCTACCTGCCAGCATAAGTGTGCACAAAATTATTTGACTCAAACAAGACCTTTCTTATGCGGAGTGGCTTACCTCGATACTGCGTGATCAGTTTCTTAACTCGGGTCTGTGAATCAGAGGTCAGTTGTTGCTTAAGTTGTAGCTTAGGTCTTAACGTTGGTTTTTTTTTACATTTAAGGCTGTTATAAAGTATTTTAAATTATTTCACTTCCAATGACTTAATTTTTAAAATTAAAGCTAAGCCATGGTCACGCATTTACCAAATATAATATTGATAAGTCTCTAGATATTGATCGTTGTTCGAATTTTCACGATTCAGTAAGTTATCAATCAGGTGGAAACTTTAATTCAGCCAATAATGATGATATAGTTAGATGTGAATAAATTATAAAGAACCCAACTTCGGTTCCGTAATCACCCGCCATACAATTAAAGGAACAATACCACACATTGGTACACATGTCACGTAGTTTTGCATAAATTGTGTGACGTTCGTTCAAGAATTAAGACGCATAGCACCTGCTTGATGAATTTATTTCGAAAACTGTACAAGTATACTATATCAAGGCTATTGTTAATTTGACTGTCCACTTTTGAATTTTTATATTCAAATTACGTATCCGTGCACGTAAGCAGATAAAAACCCATTTGCTCTTAATGTTTTTTTTAATTAGGTATAGGCTGTTGACAATGGTATTCAAACTTAGAAAACCCTATTATGTCTCGCTAACATATTGGTCGAAGACGATCATCGATATTACCATTTTAAAAGATTGTAGTGCACACTGCAATCCTTTATGTAAAAAAAAACGAAATTGTAAAAAAAAATACTACGTTTGATTGCAACTGGTAACCCAAGAAATCAAATGAGTGGTGAGAAGATAGAGACAATGATAGTATCGATTACAGTTACGCCTAAGGAAATGTGTAATGGTTAGGTAATATACAACGCGATAAATCTACATAATACCAACCATTGTTTGTATCACGATAAAAAGTATAATTATGTAAAATCTATCTTTATAAATAAAGAAACCATACTGGTAGTAGAATTGATTTATTTCTATGTCTTTTCCATGTTATGTATTGCCAGTGCCAAAGTTCGTCATAAAGATCTCGATTTAGTCCATAATTGCGAAAATTGGCATTAACCCACGGAGTAATTTCCACAAGTGGATCTATACCTATGTAAAACATATTCTCGCATAAAAGTAGGTACCTATGCTTAAAATAGCTTTGTGAACGAATTTACACCTTATTTACACCAGTCGCTCTGATTTGCCAAGTACTAGTCTTGTTTTCCTTCGCTCACAACATACTTAACCAGCCTTTTCTGCGAATTGATAAAAAAAAGCACTACGCATGTTACTGGATGTATAATTCTGTATTTTTGCTCAAGTTATATGCAGACAGGGAAAACTGTAGGTAGTTTATATGAGATTGTGCTATTCATTGCTTCAAATAGATATCCCTTTTTTAGAAAATTTATTACAGATTAATAAATATCATAAATTTTAGACTGTATTTGCATTGTATGTATATTGACCACTTACTGCAATATTCATAAAAAAAAATATGATATTTGCCCAAATTTAAAAAAGCAGTGTGTTTAACAGAGAAGACATATACAATACTACGATTTAAATAGCTTCCCGATTCTTTGCAATGGAACATTTCCATGTCGATGCATGTGACAAGTCGAAGGTAAACAAGAAGATTCATTGAGCATCGTATGGTCGCCATGCCATACATTAAATACGGAAGCATGGTATTAAAGGAAGTAATTTAAAAACTGTGTAAGTACCTACATACAGAATTTAAGTAATTATTGCTGTCCGAGAACTATGAAGGATAACACCTTTCCAGTTCTGACGTAAAGGCTTTCAAAAGTTGGTCCGTACCGTAACATCAAGATTTGACTTCCTTAATATAAATACCTAAATTACGCATGATAAAGCATTCTTATGTATTTCCGTTTATTTTTTTAATAAAGCTACCACTTAATAATCATTTAAATGTTGCATCTGAATAAGTATTTCCTTTACGAATTTTAAACGACCTCTTCATAATAATTCACATAACGTGTTAGATGTTACTTAATTAATGATAATTTTAAACACACATCAAAGGATATATTCAAATCCCCATGATATTATATATGTATGTTAATTAACTTAAGATAAGGTATTGCTTTTTAAGAACCTATAATAAAATATGGCCGAAAATTAAGTCCCGCTTTTGATATGTAGTTTTAAAAATGATCTTTATTTAGTTTCATTTTGATGTAGGTATAATACCCACATTATGTTGATAACGGTATTCATTTTGGCAATTACATTTCAGTATAGGTAAAGCTATTATTTTCGTTTTTCATTATGATGTTCCGAGTTATTTAGATTGCGAAATAACAACTTCGAATTCAATACATAAGTACTATTTTTTGCAAATATAATAACACACAAAACATTGAAAATAACGTGTCCTAATTTCACGGTCGCTTACTTCGTCACAGAGATCTCTGGCGCGATTGGCATGCGATGCTCCGCAACCATTCAATGGTAGATCTAATTTAGATAGCACGTGAACCTTCCGCAAAACACAATACTCCTTTTACCCGCACGTGGCTAAATGAACGTGCCAGCCACACGAACCGGTGAATTTTGTAAAAGTGTCTGTAAATATTTACAGGACAAAAGGTTCCGTTAATGGCTATTTGACGATTGAGTGACAACTGTACTTGCTACAAAGGAAAGTCTTTACTGCCTGGACAGCCAATTCAGAGCCTGAAAAAAAACAGCCATAATATGAATGATGGTTTACAAAACGGATTCTCTAAGAGATTTTCTGAACATCCTTTTCACATGGTCCATGTTCCAGTTTACTCTTAAACTTAAATAAGCTGTGACGAAACCATATACGATGAATGTATGTAATTACGTAGGTTTGAAAAAGCTTTTTTTGCAATCCGTTTACGGCTATTTCATATAAGCAAATTTAACAATGCAAGCTACCTTCGCAGCTTGAATAACGATAATTTAATTTATTGCTACGATAATAATATTATTCAGTCTTTGAATAGTCAGTTTATGATACATTCAAATAATACAAAGCTTGTGAATAAATTATTAATTTTATCACGTTAAAAGTTAATACACAGGTGCGGCCTATTAGCGAAGCAAGGCTTAGGGGCACACCTCTTACCTACCAAATGAAGTAGGTAACTAATATCCATATTTGGTCCTTCGAAGCCAGTAAATCCAGTAGGCCCTTCGATTACGAATTTTAATATAAAACCGAAGTTTGGTTAGTGGAGGTCAAATACGGTAAGTGGCATTTACGCCCGCAGATCTTAGTGTTTCCGGGAATAATTATCAGAATTATTTAAGCATATCATTACCATTCCAATGCTACTTGAGGTAAATAATAAATGTTTTTATGAAAGTAAATTATTTTAAACTTAGGCTATAGTATACTTATTACTATTTAAATAATTAATCATGATATGAACTCGAACTCCACAATATGAAATCTAAGAAGCTAGTTTTGACAAGAGATAATGGTATTCCTTCTTGTCACAGTATATACGTTACATTTGGCGGATAGATTATTTATATTATGTTGTCACACTACTTCGCAACTTTAATTCAAAGGAATTTGCGTTTTTCCCAAATGTTTATCATGGCATCCGTTTTAAGATTATCTAAAACAGTTTCGTAAACCTTAACACAATTTTAATGATTACATATTCGGCATTCAATAGTAGATAAACATGTTTGCAACATTGCATCCGTTCGTTCGATTGGTATTACCAGCTTTATAGAAACTCTTGCCTTAGTCATATCAGTCTGGGTCCGTCGACCAGAAAAGACTGGTCTATCTATTAGGCCGGTTAATGAGTTAGTGACACTGTCCTACGACTATTAATTAATTAGTCAAGTACAAGATACAATTACGCGTATCTTGATAGTTAATTATACGCTTACAACATAACGATACACATAATGTGTACAAAATTAGGTGTCTGCTTTGAGCGAAGGAACGTTTAGCGACAACGTCGTTGTGTTCGCGTTACATCACCTCGTTGCAGCATCGGCACTGTACCAGAACTGTTTGCAACAGCCAGTGGTTATTTCCCTCCAACGTGCATCATGTCTACCTTCCCGGGTAATTTACCACCCATTTAATATAATGGGTAAGTACATGACGAGGTTTTAAGACGCATCTTATTTTTAGCCAACGAGGCGATTAATGCAGTCTTAAGTAGTTGTTAACAATACGTTATTTGCTCTACAATTCATATTACAATTCTGGAAGGTATACACAATTTTAGTAACGTGAGTAAATCAGGAATGACGGAAACTGACATATGGGATCGTGTAACAAGCGGAAATAAACAGTAGATTGACGTGCTGTAATCGGCAAGTTATCGCAACGGCAATGCGTTGTTGCAATACGGCACACATAATCGAGACGCGCATGGTACAGCTCAGCGTTACGATTACGCGGAATGAAAGGCGAATATCTAGCTCCTCGTCTATTTAACAAAGAAATAACAAAACTAATGATCCATAGTTAACCAAACTGTATTTATATTTTCGAAGCTTTACGTGTTATTTTATCTAGCAAGATGTAAATAGATAGAAAGGCAATTAAAATAAAGAAGAATTATAAAATGTCGATATTCACAGTCACACGGTAATATGCCAGTCTCTGATTAAGATTTAGCAGACTAGAAAGGAAATGTATTTTATAAAAAGGATATCTTTTACCTTATTAATTGAATAAAGAGCTGTTAAATACGACTTCCTGCTTAACTCCGTCCAAGATGGCCTTAGGTCACGTCAAAACAGGATCCGCGTCGCGTTACCCACTTTCACTGTGCGAACTGCGATCACACTGTATTGCCATATTAAAACATCGCAAATAAATCAAAATTAATATTTCAACATTAATCACTACTTTTCTAAGCTATAATTTGCAACATAGATCTATAACAGAAGGCTCTGAGCAATTTCGCCACTAGCTAGAAGTAAGCGTTCAATAATAAAATAATGCTAACATTTTAAGCAAATATAAGAAGCTAGATTGTGAAATGGTAAAATGTAATGGTTCTAGAATGTAGGTAACATTTTTAAGATATACCTACTACCTAGTTAGTTGGTCAATTTCCAAACTGTTCGCCATCGTTTATTGTCAGTATAACATGAAAAATTTTACTTAAATCATTTTTTAAATTAAGACTTACGAATGAAACGACCTATAAAGACGTATATATAAATATATGTGACAACTAGTGGCTCCCCGCGGTTTCACCCGCGTACCCGGGAGGTCTTCCATTTTCCCGGGATAAAAAGTAGCCTATATGTTAATCCAGGTTATAAGCTATCTTTATTCCAAATTTCATTTAAATCCATTCAGTAGTTTTTACGTGAAAGAGTAACAAACATCCATACATACATACAAACTTTCGCCTTTATAATATACTAGTGGCTCCCCGCGGTTTCACCCGCGTACCCGGGAGGTCTTCCATTTTCCCGGGATAAAAAGTAGCCTATATGTTAATCCAGGTTATAAGCTATCTTTATTCCAAATTTCATTCAAATCCATTCAGTAGTTTTTACGTGAAAGAGTAACAAACATCCATACATCCATACTTACAAACTTTCGCCTTTATAATATTAGTAGGATGTTTACGAAAGTTATGGTTACTATGAATTAGTAATACTATTATAGAACTTATTTAGGTTTACATGCAGTATTGTAAGTTATAGATTGGAATTATTAACATTATAAGTACATTATTTCTGTTTCAATATCTATTTAATGATTTACGGAGAGGGTATCAGGGTAGAAAGCGACTCCTGCGCATGCAACAGACAAGACAGCAACGTGGGTGCAATACCAACACGCGACGCACTCACTGCTCCGTCACAATTAAAAATAATTGCAATTATCCGACAGAAAAAAACGAACAATCAACGTATGTCAACAACTAACGACCGAGAGTCTACATGAAACAATGACGGTTTTGAAAGCAAACTTTTTAATCGTTTTGCTTAGTTACTGAAATGACGATCGGATACGCACGACGCCACATGGCTTGTTGCTCTCAGGTTCGTTCTTAAAATCTATAATGCGATTGTACTTGTTGGGTTTGCTTAGATTCCGGTCTACGTGCCCTGATCGTTGGTTTTACTTTACGTGACTTAGCTGTGCTCTATTGACTTGTTTGATGTCAAGATAACTGCGATTGTTGTACAGTAAGTAGGTAGGTAGGTACTTTTAAATGAAAACAGAAATAAATATAATAAATTTTTATTAATTTATATCCAAAATTTCCCAAGTCCATTCCGTTGAATCTAACAAATATGTTTATATCAACTTTACCAATCAATGAATATAATAATTATTTCGAATGTCTACAAAAACACAAATGTATGTAGGTATTGTTATGATTGTAAATTAACAAAAATGCTAATTTATTCTTAGGGAACGCCGAAAAGAAAGTATATATGTGAGTACCTTCAAAACCCGTTTTTGTATATGAAATTCGTTTTACGAACACGGATTTATGTGACCAAATCTGATGGGTAAGTAAGCCGACGATATAAGTGACAGACAGTTTTAATCTTTGCCTCCTTGACCCAGTCTTATTTTGGATTTAACTTTAACTTGGCCTCAAGACTCGAGTTCGGTTTGAGGCTTTTTAACAAAAATATTAAGTACAACACATATGCCAGTTTTCCTCTGCAAGGGCTACCACAACCCCGAAAGAACTTTGGTAGAAGATATAATCATAGCTATAGGAGAGCGAGCTTTAACCTAACCGAAGGACACAAAGCAGTAGATGTCACCTGACACTCTAGACTTCAGAATTATGGATGCAAAGTGACACCTGTATTGTAGTGTTTTTACACGCCCGACGTCAGCTCCTAATTGAGGGGGTCATGACCCCAGTAATACAGCTGTAAACCTTGGCAAGATTGAGCAAGATAGTATGAAAAAAGTATATTTGACACGAAACATAACTAAGTATAATTGACGGCCTTGTTCACAGACACTTACTCCTGAAATAAAGCGTTCAGCTAAAGAATTTATAAAATAGTAATAGATAATAGACGTTATTGACATTATTTCCATATGTTTAGAATTAAATAAATAGGCCTTCATTATATATATTAAGACGCGAACGATATTAATATAAAAAAATGTTCAAGCCAGGTAGACAATGGTTATACAATGATAACCACAAATCCTCAACTTACAATGAAGGTTGACAATTATGGTAATCGTAAAAGGAACATGACTGTAATTAAAGGTACTCATCTTAAAATGAGCCACGTAATTTTAAAAGGTCGCACGAAAATAGGGCTAACGCCATACTAACGCAACAGCATAACAATGGGGTCGATTTAGTGTCACGGAAGCATCTTATAAGGAAAGCCTGTCGTCCCATGAAGCCTCGAGGTGAGGCCTCAGTGTGTGCTCCATTTGCCTCGACACGATGACCCGGCCTTGAGGCGGCCTCGGTCTCTCCTCAGCCTGCCTCTATGATGCATACTCAAAATAAACAGCATCGTTCCAAAAATACACTAGTGTAAATATAATATAACTACAGGAATAACTCAATGATATTAGATAAAGATAAACATCATACATACCATTTCAAAAGTAATATAATAAATTGGGTTTTATAATTAAATGATTTCCCTTTAATCAAAGAGCTAATGATGAGATGTAATTAAAGTGCTTTAATGTAACTTATTACGCTGCAGAATTAATTAATACTGGGTTTTCCATTCCACGATTTCTGCAATAAAGGACAGCTTTCCATACTTGCTGGTAAAGTATGTATGAGGAAAATATAAAGTCCTTTTGCTAGGTATTGAACTAGTCAAATCACAGAGTCTACAAAGTGTTCACTCATTCAGTCTCCTTAAAGGCGCTGTATTCTGCCAAATAAAAAAGAATAAAGAAAGCTTGATGCGAGATCTATTTATTATTTATCTATTGGTTTATTATCATTCAGTTTGGGGTAGTGTACCTACAAAAGTTTTTTTTAATGTTAATGTTACATATTACGCTGCAGAATTAATTAATACTGGGTTTTCTAATCCACGTTTTCTGCAATAGAGGACAGCTTTCCATACTTGCTAGTACAGTATGTACCTATACCTATGAGGAAAATAAAAAGTCCTTTTGCTAGGTATTGAACTAGTCAAATCACAGAATCTACAAAGTGTTCACTCATTCAGTCTCTCTGTAAGTGTTTTCTCATTTTGATTTAACTACCATTTTATTTTATTAAAACTTATGATTACTATGCGAAAAATAACAAAGCATATAATATAAAAAATATAAATAAGCAATAGTAGTTTATTAAATGTAAAAGTAATGAACTAATTTTGACCTATTGGTACATTAGTAAATTTCAATAGTGAAGATTTCAATCGTGAAATTCATTTCAGATTATAGTACGCTTAAGTAATTTAACACGAGTGACCTTCTACGTAACTATCACTTTATTTTATAAGTATGTTTTCATTGCAATAGTTAACAAAGTGATCGAGAACACGACCTGTGCGTGCCCTTGCGCACGCAGATACAATGTAGGTAGGTAGTTACATTTTCTAATTGCCCACCATTTCAGTAATACGTTTTCGGCCTAAAGTATATGCTTATTCCTTCCCTCTTACACAATCGCGAATAAAGAAGATCAGCAAATTAACCAGTAGACTGTCGTACACACAGCTTTCAACTAGTTTTTTCAACAAGTCTGTAGGTAAAGTATGTTAGTGTTAAAAAATCATTGTTACCATGATCTTTAAGAATTAATAGTGTATTTCAAAGATTCCATGGTTCAATTTCCATGACAACAGACGATATATTCAAATTGTATATGATGTACCAAGTATAGGAAAGTAAATAAACGTAGCTAGTAGTAACAGTCAGTTACCTTAGCGATAATATAAATGCGAAAGTTTGGTTTATTTGTAACGTAATGCTACGCCGTACTGGTTGAACGGATTTGAGTATAACTAAGCGCATAAATATAAATCATACCTGGATAAAATCTAGAGACATTAGGTACCTGAGAGACATGTCTTTAGATTAAGCATGGATCACTGACTTGCCAATGTAGCGTAACTCTGATACCCAAAACAAGCGTCTTTTTAATATGTTAACGATTCATTGTCGAAAAAATATACCTAGAGGATCCGTCATCAAAATTCACGGTGCAAACACGTAGCATGACAAACAGGCAAGCAATGATTAGGACACGGAATGACTCGCTATTGCATACACTCGGCACGTTTGCTAACATTGCGTGCACGTAATTAAAGGCACATTTAAAACATTGAAAATCTATTTATTGGAGGTTTTTTTAGCAACAAGGCCTTATCAGCGATGGCACTAAAAACTATGTATGGTATAATTTAATAGCAATGTACCTACCACGTTTATGGGGACGAATGGATGAATGTATAAATGTTTGTAACTTTTTCACGCAGGATTTTTCAATGGCAGAAGGTAAGAAGAGCATTAGGTAAAACTTGGCATAAAATCAGGCATAAGTACCTACACTATTTTCTTAGGAAAATTAAGTTTCCCCGATGGTGATTAGTACTGTATCACCAAACCTAGTCCAATATAAAAATATACATGTTCTTTTAAGCGTCGTTGTTCATGGACTCATGACTCAAATCAATCAAACTCTACGAGTGTATTTTTTTTATGGTAAGGTCTGTTAGATGTTAACAAACGACTCGCCATGATAGGTATTAGGCGTGACGTGATGATTAAAAATGTCTTGGTTTGCCATTTTATTAGTAGACAGTTGTTAATTATATTTTCATTATAATTGATTAATTTACATACTTCCCAAACCAGGCTTAAAGAGGTTCGAAGATCTTAGAAGTACGTAGGATTTTTTTATATTATCACCTACATCAATTCTTCTCTATTATTTATTTACCTAAGGTATGTATAATAGACAAAGTAATAAAGTTTACATGACAGTAAAGTAAGTAATCTTTAAACAGGTAAATATGCTCCTAATATATTGCTTACAATTCCCATTGTAGTGTTAATAACGTTATCTTATTAGAAACAGTGGTCATTGTAACAAACGATTCTAATATTTATTATTCATTAAGATGATTATCTTTATGTTTGTACATAAGAATAACGATTTTATTTCACATTGCCAATATTTTATTTGTTTTTCGATACATGAATTGTCACATAAATAAACATTTTCAGAGTTACTAGTCACGGATAACTTTATAATATATCCTCGTATTTCCAATCACGTTGCATTTTACCCTTAATTTTGATTTTTAGCTTCCATATTGTCCATCATCGTAACTCATTGTTTAACCACCTGTTGGTGGAAAATACAGTTTTTCCTATTTTAGTTGCTTGCAGTTCCAAAATTGATCACCTTTGTCGTTATTTCTATAATTTTTATGCTTCACCGCTCTTTAAAACAACTTATACTTTATCTTCATGGTGACGACAAACCCACCTTATAGGTAGGTATCTATCTACTTATTTTCATAGACTTCGTTTTAATTTTTATGCTCGCGTTGCGATATATCAAAATTGCTAACACTACCATCATATTCGCTTGGTAGGCAGACCAACGATCAAGATAGGTCGTCCCTGCGGCATTAAACAACGGCGATCATTTCCTCTAACGTCCTCTATTTCCTCAACTGACGGCCTTTCCACTAGGCCAAGGAAGCTCTCCGATGCTTATTTATCCATTACCACTTATCAAAATTATCAAACAAGTAGCAAATACCATAAATTTGTCGCAATTACTAGAAATAACTTTTACGATTTTAATGGTAATTTGGCAAGAGCGTTGATAATTTCGACTAAATTACGACACTTGTCGCCGTTTCAAGTTTATAATCTACGATTTATTATAGGCGACCTGTGTCAAGGTCCGTGGTTAGTGTGACAATGACTCTTAACTCATAATTAATAAAGTACTTATTTTATTGTTCAAAAATATTTTTTAATGGCGTTTCATTGTAAATTGAACCTAGACACAAGTAGGCACCTACTTATCTGAAATCGTACAAATTATTTTCAGATAAAAGGTATTATGTCAAGGTTCAATCAAAATTACAGCTATTAAAGGCCAAAATAGATATTACATCTTCAAAGTCACTTAAGTACCTACTTACTTAATATATGCCTACTTATTGTTCTAAGGAGTAGTTAATTTTTCAAGAAAAGGCTACAGTTAATATGCACAGTAATATATAGATATTTCAATAATAGCTATAATGTACCTAGGTAACAGTAACTTTTAGATAAAAAGCAATCAACCTGCTTTTCCTATCCATTCAAGACTTAGAACTACTTAAAAGAGATTTGGCAACATTATGAAGATCAACTGCTTGCCTGGCGCTCTTAATTTTTCTTAGATATTTTATTTTTTTAATACCTATAGTTTGTACGGGTACATTATCTATACTAATATATATTATAAAACTCAAGGGTTTGTTTGGTTGAACGCGATAATCTAAGAACTAGGTACTGGTCTGATTTGAAAAATTATGTCAGTGATAGATAATTTATCGAAGAAGGCTGTAGGCTATATATCATCACACTACGACCAATTGGAGCGGAGCACTGAAAAATAATATTTAAAATCGGGGTTAGCTCAAAGTACCTAACAATTCTACGCGGACGAAGTCGCGGGCAAAAGCTAGTAGCTAAATAAAAAAGCATATCTACTTTTGGTGAAATCCATCAATCTTCGTTAGAAAATAAATAAGTAGTTACTTACTATTAATTAAGCGGTCATATCCTATATACGACTATAATTTTCTTTCATCGCTAAACTATCTAATCATGCAATTCTATCACAGTGCCAGTCATTTGCCGCGTGACGTCAAAATGCCGTTGACCGGCCGTGTTTACTTTCACAGACTACGCCTGCACTAGACTTGTATGACAGCCGAGTCCTAAATACAATACTTCCTTGACCACTTTTTACTACGACTTGCTTTCGGTACACCTAGTTACTTGTTGGGTTCTGCTAAACTTCACAATATTAAGCACGATCATATTCGGTATCCTACTAATATTATAAACGCGAAAATTTGTATGAATGGAAGTTTGTTCCTCTTTCACGCAAAAAATACTGATGGATTTGTATGGCATTTGGAACACACATACTTTTTAAGCTGGATTACCTAGTACATACATAGGCTACTTTTTATTCCAGGGAGTGGAAGATCTCCCAGGAACACCGCGGGTAGTCGCTAGTATAATTTGCCATCTAGTTTCTAATTTATATCGTACCGATGATGTTCATACTTATTTCATCCACAGCAACAGAAAAGATTATGGACACAAAAGTTTGTATTGGGCGAAATCAAATCCACGCAATTTGAACAGGGCGGCTAACCACCAAGCCATCCGGACAATTTGTTGGGCAACTTACAAATTGAGTTGGCTAAAACTAATTAATTAACAAATAATTGTTAATAGAAAGAAGTAACCATAAGTTATCAAAGAATCTTCGAGAAGCAATATATTTTTATGCCATCATTACCGTCAGCCAGCAATAGGTATATTTTAATGGCATCACTATCGTCAGCCTTAAGTATGTGTCCCCATTGCTGAGAAACTGTTCTGGCCTTCCCCTTCAATAGTCGTAACTACATAAACGTAGATAAGTACTGGACACGTAACCGACATGTCTATGTATTTAATTAGGTAGACTACTTATATAATTAATACCTACCTGTAATAGGCATTATTCTCAGGTTTTGCTCTCGTTGCGACTAGAATTCTAGAAATGAAACCACTGGACGTATTATCGATTTTCATCCAGGACAAACATTTCTAGATATGTATTTTTCTTCTGTGTGTGTACCTATATACTTAAGTATGAATTTGACAAATACATTTGTCATCTATTAAATCGTCTCTCTAGGTACAATATTAAATACAAGCTCTGCTTAGATTGCGACCAGATTGTTCTGTATTAAAAAGCGTCTCAGAATATTTATTTATCTAATACCATGTATGTATATATGTACTTATATACATACCTTCTTATGTATAATCTGTGAATAAACAACCAAAGTAGTTATTTAAAATTGAATAAAACGTAACAAGAGGTTAAAACCTTAGTGTTCGTGTAATTAAGTGGCCACATCCCTTATTACGTACCTATTTCATAATACCTAAAGCCGGTGGTAATTAACATTTACTCTTCATCGTGCAGAGAACTTCAACAAGAGCAATGACTTTTCTTACATAACACTAAATTACGCATTTAACTATTATGCAAACTTCGTAGGCGGTATTGTCCTACGATGTCGTCTCTTGCATAGGACAGTAACATTATGAATATATCCAAATATTTTACTTAAAACATGCAAAATAACAACTGCCTCAGAAGTAAAAATACATTATTCAATAGGTACCTACGTAGTTACAAAAAATCTTGATTTGCAGGATTCTGTAGGACTATTTCTATATAAATTACAAGAAGCGTGTCTTACTAAACCGGGAAATAATAAACATCTGAATTATGGAACTAAGTGTTATTTCTACACTGCTTTATGTCAAAACTAGTAAGCCTAGTACTTTTACCTACTTATTCTGTGCTGCGGGCATACTAACAATCCACCTAGCATCTGAAAGCAAACTAAAAATGCTATTAGGCCAATAGAAGACGATATGTTCATCATCATCATCAACAGCTCATATACGTCTCCACCGAGGAGCTCGAGCCTCCCCTAACATCAAGGGGGTTTAGGCCATAGTCCACCACGCGGGCCTAGTGCGGATTGGCGGACTTCACATGCCTTTAATTGTGACATCTCAGGCATGCAGGTTTCCTCACGATGTTTTCCTTCACCGAAAGCCAGTGGTGTGAATCTGTACGTAAGTTTTTATAAACTCAGAGGTACGGGCTAGGGATTTGAACCGGCACCCTCATGATCGTGAGTCGGTGCGTTCCCAACTGAGCCACCACGGCTTGACGATATGTTGTATAATTGAAAATATTTATAAACACGTAGTTACTTACTATTTATATGTTAGTTGTACATAAGTGAAAGGTTGCTCGCGAGCGGTCAAGGAGGTCCACACCGATGTTCTACATAGTATATAGGTATCACAAAATTATCTTAATTACTAACTGTTAACTTGATTAACTGCCCAATCAAATAATCAAACCTAGTTTTAATATTCATATCTGCCATGAATCATCTAGGACTGTATTATATTTATTAACGTACGATCGCAAAATTATTGTGAATTTTAAGAAAGAAAGAAGAACCTAAAAATAATATTTGAATTTTGTGTTTTTTTTATATGTTCAAATATTTCTTTGTAACAAACGCAAAATCGAAATTAGTTTATGTAAAATGTTATTGGTGGTCGTTTGCTAAATGTAAGTAATTGTATTAATTACATGATTCTAAATAGCGACTTATTTACTAAATAAAATTTTAACCTTGTTTATTTTTTATTGGTTCAGATTTGTCACACGAAATTGTAGACAACAATCAGCAAGTGCGAAATTATGTTAATAATAAATTATAAAACGCTTGATTGCAGCAACTGTTACGGCTAAATGTCGCAATATGCTCGAGGTGGTCGAGATAGCCTCTACAGCGTAGATTTTACACGCTTTTTGCTGATAAAAAACTGCCAATCTACCGCCTATTCTTTTTAGCACCTATACCCTTAGAATTTATCTAGTAGTTACCTGCTTCTATCGCTTAAAATCACTAATATAACATCACAACGAACTATTTAACCACTAATCCGACGCAAACTGATGCAAGGAATGAAATAACAAAATTTTATGATAGGGCCGACCTACTTAGTTCCTGATGATGTGTTACTAAAAATGGCTCAACAAACAGATGAAAACTTTCCTGCCTTTGACGTTCACCACTAAATTTCATCGCTTGTTGGAAAATTCATAAAAAATAAATTGCGATGTTGCCTCAGCTGAACGTTTCGCTTTATGTTCAGATTACGATTATGTATTCTTATACTTATTTTTCGATTACTCGGCTCATAAAGTCGAGTTACTGATACCTTATTGATAGTACTATGTTGCTCTCACATGACCATTTTCAACTTGATTTGCAATGTAGGTCACTGTTGGCTTGTAGACAGAATCATAGATACGTTAGCGGAAATTCTGGTTTCACTCTCACACAGGTATCTATTACAGCTACATAGACGGCTAGAAATAGAGCAGACGCATCCTCATGGTTGAATTACAAATTCATATACCTAATAAGACGTTTGGTAATATCCTTATTTCCATGTCCCGTTATATATTATGCATTTTACTCTGTTTTCACTTTGATTTTTCTCTATACCTATAAAACAATGTTGATTCCCGCCGTTTGTCTTTCTATTTAATATTTTAAACTACGAACGGATTCGATGCAGCATCAATAGATTGTGATATATATATATTATGAATTATGATATATATATATGATAATTCATAATACTTTATGTAGAATGGCGGAAATATTACCGTGTTTTGTTGCACACTTGCGAAATCGGGACGGGTTACTAGATTTATAATGGAACATATGTTTATTTTTCTCGAAACTCACCTTTCCATAACATATTAGATATTCTGTGTTTTCCAAATATTCTAAAACGCTAGAAGGTAGATATTTTACTTGCTTTAGTCACACATGTCCGTGCCCTGGATTGCTAGAAGATATATGTATGTATTATGTTGCGGCACACCGTGACTAAATGTCTATATACCGCTTAACCTGCTTCAAAAGGCAGTGTTGTAAAACCAAACGGATAATGAACATCTGCGCCAGAACCGCAAGTAATCACTGTTATAACTTACTTATGCTGTAAATGATGACTGATGATGATTATTAATTTCTATTTTGTTCTACCGGGTATACAATTGCTTAATTCATACAAATTCTAACAAGAATTATATTTCGAGTTTTATTGCATTTTTAACTAGCACTTAATGGAAATTAAATTAGTAGGTAGGTGGGGTCCCTACTCATTATATTGAATAGAATAATTTTTTGTTGGGAATATACGAAATTGGCACAACGCTAAAGTGAGATTTGGCACGATGTTTACAGTTTCAGTGATTTATATGCGACTAGACAGTGCAGTTGTAAAACTTTCTTTCTTTGTAATTATAAATTTAAACGGTTTTTATAATACAAAATATATTGCATGTTTCTCCTAAACAAGAGATTTGGGTTAGTATGAGCAGATAAAAGGTAGGTACTCGGTAAGAGCAACGCCAAAACAATATGCTAGCAATTATTGCAATAAATAAACCGCAAGCAAGCATTGCATCGCGGTAAACTTTAACGGTCGACTGGTAATTGAGAGGCATTAGACATAAGGTGCAAAACAACACTTGATGAGGAACGATTTCTGAGTTGAATGAACTGTTGGTATTCGCGAAAAAACGATGTTTGTTATGTAACATCACTATATGTTTTTGGTTTTTCGACTTATTCTTTTGCCTTTAAACACTGATACAAAATCCGGTACGTATTGTTTTTTAGAACATGTATGAGATAATGCTACAGTCTCAACAATAAATGTAGCTATTATTAGTACCTACTTATATGACAAATCTCGTAAAGAGTATTCGTTTTCTAGCAATCTATTACTTATATGATTGATGGCAATGTGACCATATCGCACGTGTCTGTACCTACGTAACTGACCATACAGGATCGTAAATAAAATACATTATTTTAAGGTGACGTGAATTCTATGGTAGACAACGAATATGCCGTGGCGAAGGTCGCGGGTTCGAGACCTATGATAAACTTGAGTTGTCTTTGAAGGAAAACGTTCTGAGGAAACCAAAGTACCTACTCTGTATTACTAGGCTGGTAACTATCGCCTTGAAATTGAGCTACACTTAAAAGACAGTTAATTCTAAGCTTTACTTATATTCCTAAATAACACCTTTGAAAATATCTTATAACATAGTTTTACCGAATATAATAGTAACGTATAGTATACCGTACAATTTCTCCTGTTACTAATTTATTAATACTTTTTATATATAATAACAGAGGATGAAATTATATTTAATGAATTATTTAATTTCACTATAGCCCTAGCTACCTGAAGGTAGCGAAAGTGTCCGGATGCGGGGGACCGGTTGCAAGAGTGCATTGAGAAAGTAGGTGGCAATACCAAGAAATATACCTATATACACATAAAATAAATTTGTATTCTAAATGTTACCCATTTCCAAGATATATTTAAATCCGATATAATAGATGTCAATTACCAATATCTTTGTTATAGTGAAGAAATCTGCCCATTCAATAGATGCCGTTCTAGGCTCATTATTTGAAATCAATTGAAAAGAAACAAGTTTGATAATAACATTTACAACCGCTGCCGTTTCAAAACAAGGCCAAATTGCAGTTACTAAAATGCGATAGGTATCTTTAACTATCCATGACCGAGGCTTGATTATGTGGGTACCTCTTTAACGTAATAAAAATGGACTAATTATAATCGACAAAACAAGGCATTCCACATGAAATATCTACATAGAACCATTGATATAAAAAAACCCAAGATACACACTCAGCGTCTCAAAAACGTCCGCATAAAAAGAGCGCACAAATTGAAATTGTGTGCTCATTTCAAATAGTCTCGCGTCGCTCGCCTCACTGAACACTCGTTAAAAATGGCGAAGTGTTCATTACGAAATTGTAAAAATATTACGTCTAGAACGTTAGAAAAGGATGGGATATCGTATTTTCGGTAAGTAAAAAACTTTATCGATTTGTTTTTGTTGTTTTTATGACTTAATATAGAGAGGAATGTGGGATTTTGATTTAATTTGTCTCAAAACTTCACTCAACGGTCCAAGTATAATACGGCCGATTTAAATGGCGGCTTTGTCAGCGTAAGAACGATACATTACACGCCCCTTTTATTTTAGTCGCATAATACAAATGACCCTGTTCTTTTTTAATAGAGTCGATTTTTTTTATTGTGTTAAGTTTTAATTAATAAGCACAGTTTTAAACTATTTTGTATTAAGTTTTAAATAACAAATGTTTATATGTATAAATTACGGAGATGAACCAGACGAGTTGTTTTAGTAGCATTTTTTTTATTAAATAGGTATAATACATAATTAATTATGTGTTTCAATGTTATGATATTATATTTTTTTTAGTTATAAGAGTGATCCGTAGTATCAATCTGACACTTGAAAATTTGTGTTTAGAACACAATTCAAACTTATAAATCTCACTCAATGTCTTATGAACAAAAAGTTAATTGATAGTTTCGTCTCCACTCCGTGCCTTGTCCTACCGGCTAACTTCAGTCGTAAAGTTTTATTACTTTTTGTACACTGCGTGCTAAAAACAACTTTTAAACATGCTAGTAAGGTTGAATTTGCAACAAAATATGTTTAAAGTATAACTATAACATCGTAGGTATCATTGGTGAGTGTTTGACGACGGTTTCGAGTGTTACTTTTGTATGAGACTGTGCATCTTGGGTTTTTTTATATCAATGCATAGAACAGATAAATTCTCTGGCAGAAATATACGCCAATAATGCTGGCCTGATTGCCAACCTCCGGTAGAAAATTGCAATGGAAAAAGAAATTACCAAGCTCTCTCTGTGTCGTTGACTTAAAACAATCGAACCACACTGAAATAGACCGATTGCATGTTTAGTCACGGCTCTTGCTCGCCAAAAACTATGTAAAGGAGTCGCTTGAACGGAATAAAAAAGTTGAGTAGTTTTGTTAGGTACCTACCGCCATAAATTTAAAACATTTTTTTGACATATATTTATAACAAGACAAAAAAGCGACATGTGAAATATAAGAATAGTGGTTACACCTAATATAAAACTCAAATATTGACACATTTCCTGTAAGCCGACAGGAAATTTGCCAAGCAAATACCTTGTCCTTTCCATAGGCATAAATTAGATACCTATTCATTATTTAAACGGTTGAGTATCAATAAATGTTTTAAGTATTATTTATTTGACCACAATTAGTTCATTCTTTTGCTTATTGAATACAAGTTATAGTATATACAAGGACGTAAAACTTGTTATGTAAATAAATACCTTTGATTAATTGTATCAATATCGTTTTAGGGTTCTGTGATAAAATAGTACAATAAATTAAGCCTTAGGCTTATACAAAACTTAGGCGGTGTATTACGTGTGGTTCGGAAGTGTGAATGTTTCTAGAAACGTAAACTTTACTCGACTGCGCCAGTAGATGGGTTATGTATTTTATTTGTATTTATTACGATTTCATGAGGTTTACGAACTGTTTACTTTCGGAGCGGGAGACCAACTCGTACTTATCACCAGCCTACCAGCCTACCAGCTTTACTTTACCTATACTTATCAAATCCCGTATTAATAGACATCAAATGGAATAAAAATCATTAGCATTCATGTCAACGATTATAACATAAATTATGGAGGCAATTTATCTACAATCTAATAATATTCTAATAATATTCTACTATTGCAAAAAATCTAAAACGAGTTAATCAGGTTACGAATTCCATAAGCATTTTTGTGACTAGTTACTTATTTTTCAAATCCTTTGATCGAGTAAGCGCTAATCATACAACCATCAGCTCATCAAGTCTAATAAAACACTTAAAGAAATTGTTCGTTTGTTACAGATGGGTTGCCGACTCACAATCGTAGACGATGTCTTAAACAAATCCTTCTACAAACTGGGTTTAGTGGTGGGCAGACAGCCAGGGTACTTCATCATCATTCCAATCCTGCTCACTCTACTCATGATCACCGGCTACCAAAGGATATATTACGAAATGGACCCGGAGTACCTTTTCTCCCCAGTCAGCGGTCAGGGCAAGTTCGAGAGGAGAATCGTCGAAGATTACTTCAAAGTCAATTATTCACACAGATTCAATGTCGGCAGGATAACTAGAGCAGGTAATTCTTTCCTAATATTATATAAGTCTAATGCTTGTTTGACCTTTGTTGACGTAATAATGAACTGCTGGATATTATATTGTACGTTTCATAAGTGCCTGTGAAGGCCTATTTGAAGTAATAAGTATATTTCATTTCATATCATTGGGACAGCGATACATAACAATTAATTTAATCTTATTTCTGATTCTGATTCCCACCATATACCTAATCGAAATAAAGTAAGATCGAAAAATTATCAGTTCAAATCAAACTCACATGCTCGAATCCTAATCGAAAACAATGTAACGATAGATGGTAGGACATTTTATTTTGGGTACCCTCGAGTTTAAATGTATAGCTACAATTGCTGAAAAATTCCATTACAGGAAGATTCGGTCGAGTGATCATCGTGTCCAAAGATAACAACACGAACATGTTGCGGACAGAAGTGTGGAAGGAGCTAAGACAGTTGGACGAACTTGTACAGAATGTCACGGTCACTCTGCCTTCTGGGGAGACCTTCACTTACCGGGAGGAATGCGCGCGATGGGAGGGCCAATGCTTTGCCAATGATATACTGAATTTGGACAAGATCATAGGAGAGGTAAGAAATTTAATTTGCTAACCAAACAGATGCCCCACTTAATAGAAATTGGCAATACCTAAGACATCTCACATTCGTAAAACAAAACAAATATTCACCCTGAATTTAAGACTGTCTGATACGGTAGTCTGAGTCAATGGCACAGGAAAATATGACACTGAATCAATACCATGGGTTTTCGGTACCTACCTGCTTTACATTCGCATGTCGAATCTCACAGTATTGTTAAAATCAAGGTGAAGGAATCACTGTTCAATGAATCACGACAATTAAAGCGAACCTTTTAAAACAATAGATAGTTTGCTCACAGTACGCACTTACAAGCAAACAAATGTTTGATGGTTAGATGCATAATAGATAGACATTGTTTCGACCACAAACCACAACAGCACAGTTTAACTAACCTGACTAACAGAAGTAAATATAAGAATTTGTTTGAAGTGCCTACATACCCTATACCATATTAATCATCATATATCACATAGTGCAAGAGGTACAATTTTTGTCATGTTTAAATTCAGATATTTATTCATAATCAATATTATTTTTTTTGAAGATTATAATCTGTAGGTACCTATTGTATTGTCAATCGATTAATTCTTTATATTTACGTACGCGTCATCAATGATTGATAGTCTAAACACTTGTAGTGGCCACTCAAGAGATCTTGTAAACCACACAAGGTTTCGCCTCATTACTACAATGTAAATACTAATAAGTATAATCTTTATCATGAGATAAATTTTTTGAACTCATCGTGACTTGGTACACAAAATTTACTTCCTACTGTATAACTATTATTAATTAATGTAGGTATCATTGGAGTTCTTGTTCTCGAATGGACGCGAAATAAAACAGGTTTTGTAGGCAAAGTACAAAGTATTTGTAGCAATATCTAGCCTATTTACTATAATTTATGCAAACTACTCTCATTTTTATCGTATTCCGCAGGTGGAGCGGGGGGAACTAAACCTTACTTTTCCAATAATGTTCAACCCTGTGACATGGGAAGCCCATGCTTTTCCGGTATTCTTCGGTGGATCTAAGGTGGTCGATGACATCATATTGTCAGTACCAGCAGTCCAACTTGTTTGGTTTGTAAGAACGGACACTAAAGTACAACAGCAACGGTGAGGCATTTCTACCCATAACTTTATATAAACCTACATACGAATACTAAATTCCCATGATAATAATCACATAAAAAATTCGTTAATTCTAGCCTAATAAGCAGAGGATATCCGTAAAACATAGGATAATAAACGATTTATTTACAATAACCATGCATGCAATATCAGGAAGAGATGATTGTAGTGATTATACTTTGAAAGGAAACAAAGAACGTTTCTACAGTTTGTTATTGGTCATAACATTCATTCTGGTTCACTTAGATTTTTATGACTTGTTTAGTTTTCAGTAGCACTTTGTGTAAACATCTTAGATAATAGGCATCGATCTTGACACGGTTTAAGAAATCGTTCTGAATACTAAACACAACTTGTATCGGACAAGAATACAAATAGAAAGGTTGATATTTTAACTAATTGTTAGTCAGTTGTCTGTAAGGTTCGAGGAATGATTTTCCTGTTTTTCTAATTTACCTATTAAACCACGGAACCTTCATGAATGCACGGATTATTGTGTCATGTTTATATGATCTTTATTTGTTGTTTCCAGGGGAGCCGCTTGGGAGGACGCTTTTCTAGACGCGGTTGGTATAGCAGAAGACACAGGGCGATTTAAACATATTTCTGTGGCTCGTTTCGCTTCAAGGACACTTGACCACGAATTGGAAAAGAACACTAGGACTGTCATACCATTTTTCAGTTCCACCTTTATCCTCATGGGAATTTTCTCTATTGTCACGTGTATGATGGGTGACTGGGTCCGATCGAAACCTTGGCTCGGTTTACTTGGGAACATCTCAGCTGTAATGGCAACCGCCGCGGCTTTTGGTTGCGCTATTTATTTGGGCATCTCCTTTATTGGTATTAATTTGGCCGCACCCTTTTTGATGATTGGTAAATACTTTTACAATCCCTTTAATGAATTTTGGTCAATCTTATTTTATAGGTTTTAATATTGTTTTTAACGTTCACAGGAATTGGAATAGATGATACGTTTGTAATGTTAGCGGCTTGGAGACGTGCTTCTCCGAAGCTTCCGGTACCAGAACGCATGGCTATTATGTTGTCAGAGGCAGCAGTGTCGATCACAATTACATCAGTCACAGACATGCTTTCATTCTTCATTGGCATCTTTTCTCCGTTCCCTTCTGTACAAATATTTTGCATGTATTCAGGTAAATATCTTTTGTATACTTAAATCTGTGTACCTACTTAATAACATCTCTAATACTGAATGATATTATAATTATAATCTAACGAGTCAAATCATTAATCGCTATGACATAGGTGATTACGAATACTTATACTTTTGTAATTGGCAGATTAAGCATAATGTTATATTACAGGTCTAGCAGTTTGCTTCACGTTTGTTTGGCACTTAACATTTTTCTCTGGATGTGTTGCTGTATCGGGTTATCGCGAAAAAGCAAACAGACACACGATTACATGGATGAAAGTATTGCCAGAATCTAGGGCAAGAAAAGGTACGTAGTTAAATAGTATATCGTATATGAAAATATTGTAATTTATTCCTGATCACATATAAAAGAACTATTTTTATTTCAGAAGAAAAATCATGGTTGTACCGAATATTTTGTAGTGGCGGTATAGATCAGGCCGATCCCGATAACCCAATCGATAATAAAGAACATTGCATCATGGCATTTTTCCGCACAACTATGGCTGACATACTAAACAACCCTGCAGTTAAAGCTCTCGTTATAGTTGTGTTCTTAGCGTACCTAGCTGGAGCAGGATATGGGGTGACCAATCTCAAAGAAGGCTTAGAAAGGAGAAAGCTGTCTAAAGTGGACTCATACTCTGTGGAGTTCTTCGACAGAGAAGATCTGTACTACAGAGAATTTCCATATAGGATTCAGGTAGGATCAAGTAACAAAGTTTAAAAGAAAATAACTATCTCATGGTAGTCAGAATTTAATCAATAAATCAATATATTGTTTCAGGTGGTAATAAGCGGTGAATACAATTACTCAGACCCAAAAGTACAAGACGAAGTAGAAACGTTAACGCGAAGACTAGAAAACACATCATATATTTCGAATTCTTTATACACTGAATCGTGGCTTCGAACATTCGTCGATTACGTGTCAAGAAATAACGATTATTTGAATGTAACTATTGACAACGAAGCTGACTTTATTCAAAATTTAAAAGATGTAAGTCCTTTGCCCTTTAGATACCGCAACATTATAACACTAAATATGTAGATGATAGGAATCTATTTGAAAGTAATGATTTTTCTATTTTTAGTTATGGCTATTCCCAGCAAATCCTTTTTCTTTGGATGTGAAATTTAATGAAGCTGGAGACCAAATTGTGGCTTCAAGATTTCTTATACAAGCCATCAACATCAGCGGCACAAACCATGAAAAGGAAATGGTCAAAGTACTTCGAGATGTAGTTGCGCAGTCGCCATTAAACGCTTCTGTATTTCATCCCTACTTCGTATTCTTTGATCAAGTAAGTTACTCTAGTACCTAACTACTATATTTTTCTTAGTTTACCTAAAATATTCTACGCTAAAATAGTCCGCCAATCCGCACTAGGCCCGCGTGGTGGACTAAAACCCCTCGATGTTAGGGGAGGCTCGAGCTCCTCGGTGGAGACGTATATGAGCTGATGATGATGATGATACCAAATACTTAACTTTCTTATGTAACTTTTGTCCTTACTTTTCGTCATTAATGTTATGATTTCTTTTACAGTTTGAGCTCGTGCGACCAACATCACTTCAAAATTTGTGCTATGGTGCGTTAATGATGATGATCACTTCGTTCATATTTATCCCAAACATCCTATGTTCTCTATGGGTGGCATTCAGTATAATATCCATAGAAATTGGAGTTGTCGGATACATGGCTCTCTGGGATATTAACCTTGACTCGATTTCTATGATCAACTTGATTATGTGCATCGGTTTCTCAGTTGATTTTACTGCTCATATCTGCTACGCCTACATGGCGTCTAAAGCCAAGTCTCCAAATGAACGAGTCAGTGAGTGTTTGTATTCCTTGGGACTACCGATAGTTCAAGGATCATTCAGCACAATACTCGGTGTAGTAGCTTTGCTCCTTGCTGACAGTTACATTTTCTCAGTCTTCTTCAAAATGGTATTCATGGTTATATTCTTCGGAGCAATGCACGGACTTTTCTTACTGCCCGTACTTTTATCTCTCTTTGGACCAGGATCATGTTCAAGAAAACAGGAGGATATAAAAATGACAAAACTCGAAAAATGTTTTCCGAATCCATATTGCATACCTCACCCCCAATTAGTACTGAACGATCAGATATACAATGGAAAGAATTTAAATCCCAATGGTGTTTATAAAATATACGGAGACGACAAAGACCTAGGAATTGGTACTTCTGGAGAAGATACGAGCGAGAGTAGCTCAAACCAATCACAACGACGACAGTTAGGAGAAGATGATCACGGAAGAAAAAACTACGAAATCGGTTGGAAGGTTTCCAGCTACTGCCAGAGTTCCAGTCAATTTCAGCCATCAGGGGAATTAGATATCTACGGACACGATATGGATCGAAACTGGCAGAGACAGCGCTGCGAGGATAACCGACGAATATTTGATAATTATCGAAAAGCTCCTAATGTGTCCAGAACACGAGATGATGATTGGGTGACATCAACGCGTAAGACAAGCGACACGGGCCCCCGACGAGAAGGCACCTACCGAGTTATGCGAGCGCATTCCCATCATAACATACATAGACCCCGCGCACCCCGCCGCTCTAACTCTCATCACAACCTCGAGCATTTAGACTATGTGGCCGAAATGCGATTTCCCTGACAATGACCATTTAACCTCTCTAAATAATATTTAGTAATCAAAGTGCTCAATTTATGGACCAAAGTATTATGCTACCTTCGTAAATCACTGAAATTATTAGACTAATTTCAAATCAAGAGAAGGGACAGAATGTGTCGATAGATAAATTAGGGTTAAATATCAAATTATGCATACGTTTCTTATACCGAACTTCATTTAAAGCCAGCCTTTTGCCAAAGTCAATAGATATAGCCAAAAGCTGTATGTAAGCATGTTTGACAATATCTATCTTAATTGTAGGTACAGAACATACCTACCTGATAATAGATATGTATGTTTTCAAAAATCTGTTTATATTAAAATAAATATTGGTGCGGGAAATATTGGCAAAAAATTACATAAGTTTAAGTAGAAGGTAAATTTATACCAACATATTTGAGATTTTGGTATGAGGCTGATGTAGAGAGGTTATGATAATCATAAATCAAGAAACAAAAATGTCAGATGTTGCTCGAACATCGTAATTAATTTAATTTAGGTAGTAAAAAGTTAAGCCAAAAACATGAGTTCTGAATGAATCACATATTATGCCAACGAAAAATTACCGATACAACTTGGTTGCAGCAAATTACCTTCCATCTATCGGAGTTTACATTTTGAAGATCTAACAGTTAATCTATACCTATAGGATAATGAATTTACAATAGGACCAAGTGAAACGATTTATGACTATAAAATAATTTATTACAACGTAATTAGTTCCTACAACTAACGTAAATAATGTAACCTAAATAAAACATCAAGTTCAGTCAGTATGTCACTCAGGTTAAAATTAACCGGCTGAGTAGGGTCTAGCCACAAGTTACAATATATTGTGGTATTTAATGGGATAGGTAAGACATATCTTTAAAGATATCTTGTAAATAATACATAAAATTAAGTGTGTTATATCTAAATCATTTAAGTTTCCTTTGTTATTGAATAAAGCTTTAACGTTACCTGTGTCTAGATAGAGCGCTGTAAATATTAGTGAATTTTTATCTTGCTGCCATTTGTACAATCTCTGTTGAATAAACTGTGACTCAATAAAGACGTCTCTTCAAACTTTGAATTTACTAAACGTTTAACATAAACATATATTCATTCGTACAAAACAAAAACTTTAATGTGATAGCATTACCACGTATCGTATTAGAGTTAGTGTGAAATACAAAAGTGACCTTTGTATTTTTGTTATGTAAGAATGGATGTATGATTTTAACACTGTGACCGCATGTGATCGCTGATCATGACATGACTGAATAATGTAAATATTTACTTGTTTTGTAATTAATAAAATAAGTTTTATTAATATTTGAGCTTGTTTTACTTTTAACAATATAAATCACGTAATGACAATAACAAACAGAGTTCTCATGCAAAATGATAATAACAACTATACTCTGTCCATTCGTTTATTTTCTTCGTGACAAATTGAGAAAGTTTGAATTATAGTGACGTCCTCACACGTTGCCGATGTATGTATAATTAATTCAATACATCTGGTATTGAATTAATTATATATTCATTTTATTTAAGGACAACTTTTAATCGATTTACACATACAAATATCTATTCATATAAATTATATTTGAAATAAATAATAAAATTATACATATAAAAAAAAGTATAAGCGCATTATAAACAGGTTTACTTGTTAAATTTGTATAACCAATTACTTAGCTAGTTTGTTTCCAAGATTTCAGATAATTAATCATAAGTCATATACCTATAATATTTTTACCTTTAAACTGAAATAACACTGAACTTTAGGTCGATTTATTTTTGTAAATGTTCGATTTATCTTATTCCAAGACCTGTTTTATAGTCTCTGGTTGTTTGTTATGCACAGGGCACTTCACTAAGTGGGCGTTACCCGTCAATAAAGTACGACATTACTGTAGAACATTTTTATGCAACTAAAAACGGTTATTCATAGGCATGAGCTATCAAAAACTAAAATAAACGAATGGACAGAGTATAACGTTATGAATGGACCCTATAGAAAATATACCTAATCAAGGCGTGCTAATACTTAACCCGAAAAAATAAGAAAAAATACGGATTTCTCAAATTTTGCATAAAGGTACACAAACTCTACTCCAACTGTAACCTACAGCCCTTTCGGCCACGAAACTGTAAAGCGCTATTCATGGTAAAACAGTAGCAGTTACTATTCTAGCAAACCATAAACACCTAAAATTAAAGCTTTTCGTGGTACTTCTGTAATAATTGACTACATAACAGAATTAAATCTTTCGAATCAAACCTGTTAACAAGGTGATCGCGTAGGAACGTCAACTGTTTGTTATCGTTTCCATCAAATTCTTTATGTTGTTCCAATACTCTGTTAAGAATCTCTGACGAGTTAGAAGCAGTCATTTTCTTCAATAAGATGTCTGTAATAGTGTTTACTGGTAATTTTTCTGTTAGTCGTTGAATAGACGTAACTTCCAGCCGATTACCTAATGTCTCAACGAAGTCATTTCTCTGAAAAATAATTATGAAAAATGAATATTAAATTATATACATAGTGTATTGAATAAACTTCTTCAGAAAAATTTGCTTACTTCTGTCAAACATGAATGTATAATATCTTTCGTTGATCTCGAACCAGACACTTCAGTCTGGACGTGAGCATGCAATGCTAATACTTCGTCAGTTTGTGTAGAAGACTGTTTCTCAGACGCTACTGCTTGTATTTCCACATCATTTGTTTCCAATTTGCTATCATTTCTGGTTTGTGTCTCAACATTATAGCAAACAATTTTATTGGGTTCAGCATATTCAAGTATCAATACAGGCTCAACAATATCATTTACTTCATTGGTAATCACATTAATATTTTGAGCATAATCTGCTAACACCTTCTTAGCAACTTGAACTTTAGGGGCTTTTATACACAATCTGTTCACTTCAAGCTCAGTCATCTTAGCCAAATCTCCAATCGTTTTAACATTAGCTTCTAACTCTTTTATGAGCAAAGATTTCATTGCCGGCGATGACAACTCTGCAGCAATATTATCTATAGGATCTTTGCAATCTATGAGCAATGCACATATTGGTTCTGAATCATTTAATTCACTCGTTATAACAACTTCAACTGCTGGAGTCTGCTCCAGAGAGCTTGCAACATTCTCGTCTGTGAGATTAATTGTTTCTACATCCGTGAAACTTTCAACGGCTTTAGTTAACACACAATCCAATTTAAATGCAGTGTCAAGTCTCCTTTGCGATTTCATATTAGTCTGTGAACGTATCTGTCTTTCTAAGCGCTTCAGTGACGAACTTTGTGGGGATCTCAAACTACCTGGTTCAATATACTTTTGTACAGCTACAGTTGTCGAGACTGGAGGATCATGAAAACTAACCCTCTTTCTCTGGAAAATACATAACAAAAATAAGAAAAAAGATATGGTAAATTGGAATGATAAAAATAAATAAAAAAACATAAGAAATAAAAAGGGCTTACTTTGCTTATTGGTGATGCTGAAGCATCATCGACAATTTCAGCAAGTTTCCTTTTTAGTATAGGAACAGACGGACTGCAGCCATCAGGCGGTAGTAATCTCTTTAAGCTTAGGAAATTTTCACTAGGAACATTTTCACTTACGTTCTCACTATCATTATTGGCAGAATTATATAAAATTTTTAAGTTTCTTCTTGCTGGAGTATTCGATGAAGAGCATTTTTTTAGATCCTCAGGTTCAGATTTATCAGTTCTTATAGTCTGTAGTCTATCAGGTACACAGAGACCTAGCATTTGTGCTGCTCGACCGCCGGATCGCACTTGAGGCCGGTTTTTTTTGAGGGACAAAGAGGAACTTGGACTTGTGTTACTCACACTTACTTCTACGCGAGGTGGTGATTGATCCCTTTTATCTGGGGATGACTTATCATCAGTGAAAACCTCAGGCGAAGTTCCATTTTCAAATGGTTCTCCATTAATATGAACAGGAGATGATAACCTTATAACGACATAATCACTGCTCGTCTCAGGCGATGGTGATGTTTTCTCCGGGTCAGGACTCAATATCTTTATGGGTGATATTTCTAAAGTATTGTTTAAGAAATCTTTTTTTCTTTGTGCATCATCTTTTAATGGAGATGAAGTTTCACTATCATTCCTTATATTAACTGTAGAATTTTCTTTGATAAGTTCTACACTAGTCATTGTTATATCTTTATCAGCATTATCAGGCACATCTAAATCTTTTTCAGCTGAGACTTCCATAATATTCTTTTCCTTGTTTGGAGAAACATTCTCTGTACTACATTCAACAACGCTACTTTGAATAGATATTTCAATATCGGATTCTTTAGTTTTTGTACTCTCAGGGACTGGATCCTCCAAGATATCTGTGGAATTAGTGGGTTGGGTATCGGCTTCAGCTATTTCTTGTGTATCTGGCCCTACATCAGATTCTTCTGTATTTAAAGTTATTGGGCTTTCACAATCATCAATTAGAACAACGTCTGAATCAGCTTTATTTCCAATTGGTTCAGTATCCATATTTTCTGTTGATTCTAACATCGTCTTCTCATTTAAAGCAGTTTTATTTCGAGATATTTCAATATCATCTTTATTAAGTTGATTTACTGACAACGAATCTGACAAAACAGTATCCGCTTCATTCATTAACGTAATCTGAGTTTCATTTTTCGACCGAATTTGAAGATTATTCATCTTCGTGAGAGTGACTACTGGGATTTTTTTTGGATTCTTTTTAGTAGAACGTACAGATATGGTAGTCAAAGTAGAATCTTGTGAGCTTTCAATGACATCTTCAGAAAACGGTAACTCTTCGGAATCAGCTAGATCTGTTGATGGCGTCGAATCCATTTCTTCAGTTTCCGTGACAATAACTGTAGAATCATTTTTAGGGCAAGACAAACCTTTAAATTTTGAAGATTTTTTCACTCGTCCCTCAGTTTTGTTACTATCTGATATTGCTTTATTAAATTTATCATTCAAACTTTTTCTTCGGAAACTGGATTCAAGATTAATAAGCTTCTTCCTTGTAACTCGCTTCTCAGAATTTATTTTCAAGAATGGATGTCCTTCAACCATATCTATTGCTAATTCTTTTTCAATCCTAGACTTTCTTACACTAATTTTTTTGGTTGATGACTTATCACATTTATTTTTTAAAGTTTTAGATGCAGGTGTGGATACTTCGATATTCTTTTGACAAATATTCTGAACGCTATTTTTGTCATTTAATTCTGTTACATCTATGTTTTGTGTTACCGGTAAAATAGGGTTTAATAATTCCGGGGTGTCACCTTTTGAACTATCTGAATTATTTTTTGGACTCGTTTCGTCAACAATATCGTTAGTGAGTTTATGTTGATCTTTCGCAGGTACTTCGGTAACTGATTCAACGCCACAAAGTTCATTATTTTTCTGAATGACGTTTACATCTTCAGTAATGGAATTGTCGGTTATTTTATTGTGTGAACAGTTATCATTTTCATTAATATTTTTCTCATTATCAATATGATGTTCATTCGTTTCACAAGTTATTTCCGATGTATGAGCACTTTGCTCCATGTCGCTTTGGGACAGAGATCTTCGACCTCTCTTTCGATCAAAAATCTCTGTGTCATCAAATTTTCTTGGTTTTCTTTTAACCCGGGAAGGTCTATCAGCGGATATTAAAGGCGGTGCAGAGTTGATTACATTATTAATTTTAGGTTTACTGATAGGCGTTTTTGTTACATCGTTTTGAATCTGATTTACACTGGATGTTTTACTATCTTTTGATAAGGTTGAATTCTCAATTAAATTTCTAACATTTCGAAAAACTCTGTCCTTCAAAGCCATTCGTGGGGATTTGCTGTTTATATGTGAAGGAAGTTGTTTTATTTTATTGACATCATTTTTAAGATCATTTCCTATTTTGTCATTTTCTGGGATAGTTTCTTTGTCTTTTTCTGTTATTAAATTTTCCATTATTTTCGGCACCATATCCGTACTAGCTATATCTTTGAGTATTGAAGCTGATTGATTTGTTTCGTTTGTACAAGTATTAGATTTACTATTTGTTGTTGATGCATCTTGTGAATCAGTTTTCCATGTCGTAAGTCGAAATTCATCTTGGGATTGAGATAAATCTTGGTACAAAGCTGGAATGTCCTCTCGCTTTCTTTGCAGTTTCTCTTTTTGATTTTCTGTTAATTTTTTTGGATTGAATTTCCAATTTGATTTGACCACAACATATTCTTCGCCATTTTCAACAACTGTATTGACTATACTGGCTTCTTTCTTTTTTCCTTTCTTGACAATTGCTTTAGTATTGGGTATAGGGAAATTAACTTTAATGGATTCCTGATTATCAGTTACTGATACGCTAGCAGATTTCTCGGTACTTTCATTTTCGCTATCAATCTCAACAATATCGACATGGTTAACTTCAGCGTTTATAACATTATTACTTTCAGAAAATGTATTCAAAATAGACAAAATTATCTTTTTCAATGTTGGATTCTTCTTAAATTGAGTTGAATATTCTGCGAGATCTTCGGATACTATCGGTATAAACTTGGAATATGATTTGATTTTAATTAGGTTGTCTAACGATTTCAGGAGATTCCCAATAAGAATCTGATGGCACAACTGAAAATAGTAAATAAACATAAAAATCTGCTAACTATGAGCAATTAAAAATACTGAGCGAGTTTCATTCAACATAATTAGTATAATGGGGTATTGACAAAGATACAATATTGGGTATATGATATGTATGTCTCTGTTTTCAAGTTACATAATTTTATTTTAGTTTACTAATCATTCAATATTTTAATAGTGATCCCACATATTTAAGGTAAGACAAAACGTTTAATTTTCAATTAAAAATAAATATTGTTATATTACCATGGATTCCTTAGTTAAAACACGAGGCATCAATTTCAATACATGTTTAACACTCCATATTGAATTCTGAGCTAAACAACAGTCAGTAGATTTTGTGGCATTATCCATCATTATTACAAGTGTATCAATTAACACTGGAAACACTTGAACATTATTTTCAAAATCATCAATTTTCTTGATAAGATCGACTAATAATTCAACTTCTTTTTCATATTTAGTACCTGAAAATTTTAAGTACAACTGAAATGCAGGTACTAATAATACAAATTAATGATATTTCAAATACAAACAACATCATATTACTAAAGAATCATCAAATATCTATCAATGTAACAAGCTTTACCCAAGTAGCCTCGATTAAAATAATTATGTGCATTTTCCATTACGTAATTCCTATTTTGACTTTACAATAAGAATAATCACTTTAAAAGCGTTACAAGAATTATATTGCTCGACCATGACATTTGTCGGAGTGGCGTGAAAATAGGAATATTAGCTTTATGATAAAAAATACCTGTAACTTATATGGTGATACACGCAACAAATAAATGTTAGCCTAAAGGAATAAAACCTATATCTATGCCACTCAAATAACTGTTACAGTAAAGCAATATTTAAATGCTGACAACTAACAATATCAATGCAGTAGTTTAATTTTGCAACCAAATAAAATTGGTTACTTTAAAAAAGCCGCAAGAATTTTGTTAGCGATAGTCATTGCTGTCTCACAAATTTTACAATGACCTTTAGATGAAAGCTAAAGTCACCAAGATTATAGTGAGCGGGTCTCAGGTAGAGTCTTAAGCTTAATTAACTATTGATAGAATAATTTATGGACGCCTTTCTAATCATATGCTGCATAACTTTACAAGATCTTGCTTTTATGTTTTTAATTAAGAATTGAACAATACTTACTTTCATTGTTTATGAGGCCATGTTTTAAAATAGCTATTGTAGCATACAACATTAAAATCTTGTTTGTATCGGTGTCATTGACAATGATTTTCAAAATAGTTTCTTCAGCATCCTTTGAATATTGATTCTTCAAGTAGAGCTTATACCAAACCATGGCAGAGTTTTGGATCTGAAACAGTGTTAATAAAATATGTAGGTACGTATATAAAATAAGTCCACAAATGCCACATTAGAAATCTGCCTGTCCGATTATTTGTCTAATCTTTTTTGTAATTGGTTGAAGAGTGTTTATATAAAAGATTTTATTTGAATTATCCACTGGAAAAATTGGGACTGTAAGTATTTGTATGATAATCTCAACAACAATAATGGGATGTTCAGTTTTACAGGTATGCTGAAGTTCGATAAGCTTTTACCAACAATCTATTTTGATCAGGTTCCATTTCCATCTATATATTAAATATTACCGGGACACCCCTAGGACAAGCAGCTGTTATAAATAATCATATTACATACATCTGAATATTGTGTCATATGTTCTAGAGGCCATAATAACATATCACATATAATGTCTTGAAAATCATGATCAGATTCCAACATTGACTCTGCCAGTGCAGTCCACATAGCAAATGATTTGATATTAGATGGCATATCCTCTAAAATCATTTGAATCAAGGGGTTAGAGTTTGTTGATTCAGTGATAATAGCATTAGTGATGGGCCTGCATTTAGCCATTAATTCTTGCGTATCAAATCTGAAAAACAATGCATCCTTATATAAATTTACATGCAACAATAAATAATTAAATACGTAAATTCAAAAAGAAATAAAAAAATATGTCATTACCTCACAAAGAATGACATCAATTCTTGTTTCACAATAAGTATTACCAAATCATATAATGGTCTACAATAATTTTCATGATTTATTGTTAGAACAGGTTTGTATAAATTTTCTTCATTAAATAATGATGGTATTACAATATCAAATACAATATTTGGTACATTATTTCCAAATACCTGCAAAACATAACAATATAATAAATAATCATCATACATCAATCATACACAAGTTTATACTAGAAATAGATAACTACCAAAATTTGTTCAATTCCTTGCAGAATTTGAGCTACTACTTGTGTTTTTTGATTGTTTATGGGCAACTCTGCCACTATTTTCAGAAACGAATTGCAAAGGCATTTAATTTGTTGCACTGTCTGCTCATCATCCAAGTTGCTGGTTGATAACTTCATAGCAGTTACAAAGGAATGAACCAAGTATATAAACTGATCCAAAGACTCAGAAATGAATATCCTTCCATTCAATCTGGGCAAACTAGGGCATTCATTACAATTTGCATCATGCCCACATATTTCAATCAGTGCTTGTCGACATTTTTTCTTGATTGCCTCAGAAAGCTTCCCCGAGACAAATTGATTAGCTTCACTTTCAATAGGTTTACCAAAGCAAAATTGCAGAAATGGTATTAATATGGGCACTATATATTTGTCCATTTTATGTTGAAATTTTACTACTAAATGCCACCATGAATCGAATTTGGCCAAAGCTATATCTTCCACCTTAGCATTGTTAGTTTTTAGAGGTACTAAGAGAAGTTTTACTCTTTTATTGAGATAATTTTCATTGGTCTCATTAGAGAAATTGTCAATCAACACATTCCAACATTCAAACGCACGGCATCTGTTGGTCTCGTCCATTTTAAAGGCTGTCTCAACTATCAGCAGCATTGAATTAATTGGAGATCCCATTTCATAATTGCTACGTGTTATTTGATTTTTAAGCAATTTTATAAATACTACCCATAATCTATGCCAAAAATTACTTCCTGATTCTAATAACTTTTTCATAATATTTGGATATCTGAAATGTTTGAAATATAATAATATTATTACTTGTTTTTATTACAATAGAAAGCTCTGAGTAATGTATCAGTGTCTCAAAAAATCTTCTATTTCAAATATAGGTTGTGTAGAAGAATTTAATATAGAACCAACATCTATCTTATAGTTTTATATAACTAACACTGCTCAAGATTGAGTAATGTGGAATCCACAGCTCTGCATTGTTTGGGTTTGCTAGCAGAATACCTCAGCATTTTATTTATTTATTGGCTGTGTAAAGTAAAAAATAATATAGGTACTCACTTTTTTGTGTTACAAATACATTCCAATATGGTAAGCCACTGTGTGTTATCAGAATATTCTAGAGGGACAAGATCTTCTGTCAACAGTTCAAGTGTCAACAAAGGTTTAATGTTTTCTTGCTGTGGATGTGTTAAATGTGTCATCACTGTTGGTATGACACTCGAAAACCAGGCAGATAAACCTGCTTTGACAAACTCAAATCGCTTATCTGAAGGCAATATTTTGAGCAATTTATGTATAAGATTGCAAGTCTGAAAAAAAGTTAAAATTTATAGTCAATAAGTTATCTAAGTATCTCAATCCTTAACTATATTCAACATTATTCTTTTTAGGAATTATACACTAGAACTTAGATGGAAATCCACAATGATTGTGAAGCTTGGGTGCCTGATAAATACAATAATAAAATAAAAATATCTGGCAAGCCATGCATTAGTAATCTCGGTAGTAGTCTGTGTTAGTAGAATCTGGTATCTAAAGCTAGATGAAAAATACTGTCTGACCCGAGTTCTGAGATATTTGTTATTGATATTAATTTGAATACATACCTGTATACGATTTTCAAGAGGTATACGTGAATGCCCATACAAATTAAATATTTCTATGACTTCCACACAATGGGAGCTGGCTACTGTGATAAGAGTATCATTCGGGTAAGATAATAGGGTGTCAAAACACAAAGTTTTCAGTGTCTCAACTTTACTTAATAGTGCAGTAGTTTTAATTATCTGTATGATTGCCATAGCTGTTGGCACTAGGTCTGGTAGTGGAGTATATTTTTCATCCTAGAAAAAGAAAATGTTAATAATAATTTTTATTTTTTATTTAATGAACATACATAGAAGATAAATTATAATACATTTGCTGTTGATGTACCGAAAAAAAATACATAAAAAATTAAGTAGGTAGGTATTGTATAACAAAAAACGAAGCTTTGAGAACTGCATCAACAAAAATACATATTGATTTTGTACCCACATTTTAGGGACTATTAAGTTTACACAAGATTTAACATTTTTGGAATGAATTAATGTATAGTTCTCAAGAAGGAATTACATTCCCAACTTATCCAGGAAATTACAGTATGAAAATAAAACTACAATATATTGAATTAATTGTGTCAGTAATTTTCTGTGGAAAATACCTAACACAAAAAGTTAAGGTGAAATGTAATGGGAAATAATCTTCATTATGATTATATATACTTATATATTTCTATGCCATTTTATAAATTGAGATTGTACTTATTTGTGCATACTTTTGTTTTTTAATAATTAACAATTTAATGTAAGTCAGAAACATAACAATACTTCACCTTAATTTTCTTCAGTATGGCACTGATAAGTTTCAAAATTATGGTTGTAAACTTCATCTCCTCTTTCAGATCATGTTCACATATTGCTAGAAGTCTCTCAATATCACACACATCTATCTGAATTTCACCGCTCTCCAGAACTTTTTGTAGAGTTTCATAGTCTTTACATCTTGACCATTGCGAGTCCCAGTTTTCTAGTTTTACCACAAACATCTCCAAGTTCACATCCGTTAATTTGTCTTCAGGCATCCTGGTTATTAAAAAATCTAATTAAGAAGGTATCATTTTGTTTTAACTTTTATAAATGGTTTTATTACTTGAGGTTACACAAGTTAATATATTAGTCTCGACATATAAATTGGTTTAGTTAGTTGCATATTATTGTCTCACCTTAGTCACGATTAATCAAACGCCGAAATCGTCTTTATTAATGTAATAAAAATGTGACTTACACCGGCATGCAACTAAAAAACGCAACTATAGGACAAAAGTCATACCAAGTGCCAACCAACCCCCAATTATTAATTTATACAACAATACTATAATATTATAATGAAAAATATAATAATACATACTTGGAGTTTTAATCGGTCACGTAGATATCACAAAATATCGTTTTTTTATTTCATTTGTAAAACATTTTGTGACAAACAAACAACCGACCATTCAACGCATTTCTGGCGCGCGAACGAACGTTTCGTTTGTCAAATTTGACAATATTGACATTACATTCAAAGCACTGATTCAAAGCCTTACAATTAGTTTTTGCCAGTGTCAAGTTTCATTTTTTATTTGATGCCACCATTAAAAATAATATAATGGCTGAATTTTTTTAATTTTTTCGTTAGTGATGTTTTTAATTACCAATATTTAGATCTCCAAATTACATATTCTCACACATTACTCTTAATGCGTAATCTGTAGGTATATGCACGAGTTGGATTTATATTCAAAAGAATGTAAAATCTGCCAATCCGCAACTGGCCTTAATCCTCCTCGCTACACGAGGCTGTAATGATAGGTATGAGCTGAGAGAAAGAGTTAAATAGAATAACAAACACCTAAACTCCTTATTGAAGTACCGTATGTACTTACCTACCTAAGTAAAAAAAATGTATTGTATTTCATTTCCACTGCTTCCAAAGCATACCCACACGTGAACCTCAAATTGTAAATATTATTATAATAAATAACTACTTAGGTAGGTAACGACTGCATCTTCTATTCTTTATAGCGAAATCGTCGCTCGTTGCGCCGCCTCCGTCGTTGATCGCTCTGCCGCGCACATTTTAAGTCAGGTGCCGCTGCGTGCGCCCGCGCATGTATGGCTTGTAGCTCTCCCGTCGCCGCCGATTGCATCGTTCGTTTGTCGAATGTTCGCGCGAGCCGTGCTGAGCATAACAATCAGTGTTTCGAAGCAAAGCATATACCAAAATTACACACAGCACCATATCTGGATGGAACGGTTGAACGTGTGGTGATGGCAGTGAGTCCAAATGACTTAGTGGTTATTGATTCAGTGCGAAAAATATTATAGGATCGTTTTAACGAGTTTTCGTGAGTACACATTTGTAGTTGTATACAGCAAACGATGCCAGGGCACGCTGGGAGCCCATACTGGGCCGCTGTTGACTTCGACAGTGAAGGTGACGACGTCCCATCTCCTCCACCAAATCATCGAGTGTACCTCGACCCCTGGGACAATGACGCCTACGGTGCGATGCAACCGGAGCAGGCAGAATCCAGTCAGGGAGAGAACTTCAATTCATTTGCAGGCGAGCCAGTCAGTGCTAGTTTTTACTATGTACCCACAAAAAATTATGACTCTGGAGAGGAGCCGCCAGTGCCTCCACCTAGGAGGAATAGAACTCCGGAAGAAGTTCTCGCACCAGAATATGGGATGTACGGAAGAAAATTATCCAGACACATACTTCCTGAATTTCCAGATGCAATATACGGTGAACTACCACATAGTAAGTTCACGTTCAAATTGATATACTTAGTTATCACCTTGGTCAGATAAAAAGTACTTACAAATTGATATTTTTTTTAAATATAGGTATGTAGCCTATATAGATATATTTTCTATTGCATACAATTATTACATACTTATATATTCCTATTTTTTTTTATTTAAACGTGAATTCGTAATTAAATATTGTGGTAATATAAATTTACATAATGAATGCAGATCCAACACTCATTCAACACAACGTGTGAATACAACGTAATTTTTAATTTTATTAAATTACTTATAATATGTTCGTCCACTTATCTACGAGTAGGTAAGTATTTACACGCTGTTTTACTAAAACCATTTGATGTATCGATTTAGAGTAGGTAAATCCTTTACCAAATACTCAAACCAATCAAAAATAGCAAAAATAATCTAATAAACTAATTAATCTGCCGTTGAAAAATATTGATTTTTGTATTAGGTAAATTACGTTTGGATGTGTAGGTATAACCATATATCTACCTATGTATTAACAATTGAAATAATTTATGAAAATATTGGCACCCATGTCTACTTACTACAGAATAAATCCAAAACTTGATTTACTCATAGTACCTGCATAACTGCATATTAAGTACCTATACCTAGGTATTTGAAATCCCAGGAAAACATAGGTAAGATTCTCGCCGAATGGGTAAAATGTATATTATTTAATGGTAGATTATATTTCAGGGGATCGAAGAAGGTCGATGTATATAGAAGAGCCGATATACATGCCACACCCCATGATATACGAACCTCTATATGCTGGTCTGCCGCCACCGCCTCCAGGGTACCTGCCTCCACCGCCACGGAGCCGCATGTCTCTACCTCACCATCCGGAGTACATGATGGCTAACTTGGGCTATGGTAAACATAGGAGACACTCCAGGTAATATCTGAGTTGGATTAATGCCTTCTCTGACTGTTTCTACCTACCTATTCGATTGATTATTTCATTGTAAGTATTATGCAGTTGATACAACGTTGTGAAAGTTGTCAATAAAAAGCAAAATGCTCTGACATTTTCCGTATTTTACGATCATCTCTTCCTGTTAGTAAAACTACATCTCTTACTTCCTCAGTCAAGTGGCATGGTTAATTAAATCAATGACATCAGGTAATCTATTCTGATGTACTCGTTTAAAACGTAGGTATTGAATTTTTTGTTGTAAACTATGTTTATGATTATAATTTAAAACAATTTGGTGAAACGAATGTACTAGATATCTGTGATCTGAAACGAGAATAAGAATTACTGAAATTACCAACCAACCATTGTAAAAAGAAGATGTTCAACTAGCGTTAAAACCATTTTAAAGAGATAACGATGCGCGATGTATAGAATATTACAATCGTTGTTTGTACGCGGCATGATCACGACACCCTGAATCCGACATATGCAACAAAACGCATAGACGTTTTCACGCTAATGAGATGAATAATAACAGACATCATGCTCGGAAAACATCTGTGACTACGATTTCTACACTTGTGGCAATGTAATGATAGGCACTCTAGTCGCTTAGCAGCATAATTGCGGTGGAAAAGATGCTTGCACTCTCGAGATAGTGAAAACTAACCGAGTGAGCAAAAAAGTACTTACTTCAGATAGATAGTGTGGGGACGTATTTGAAACATAAATATCAAATAAATACATATACTTAAGTAGATTTACATTTCAAAAGTTGAACACCTCGGCACAATGTTCGCATGCAACTCGCAGTTTCGAGGACTGCCCGTCTACAATTTACATTCATTTGAGAATCTTAATAGCCATTTTAGTTGAATGCAAGTTCTCATTCCCATAACAAAAGTGCGTGACGTTAACTTCCACGGAAAGCGGCAAAAACAGTCATCGCCGGTAGGCGGGCACCTATCTACTGCAGATAAAGCTATTTCGTATTATAATAACAACGAGGCTCGTACACCCATCGTGTGAACGTGCACCAGTTTTTTGCTTCCTATAAATGAAAGTTGCACCTGTGAGAATCTAGCTCGGTACCTATTCGTTTGTGCTGAGAAACTTGTTCCTAACATTGACCCTAGTGTGACCGTTGCAGTCTTGCAGTGCCGCCGCCGCCGCATCACTAGGTTCACGTAATCGTTCGTGGAGCAGACAGACCATAATAACATAACGCCATCGTCATTTATAATTGTTATATTTATCTATTTATTTTTAAATACCAAAATACTATCAAACCCGTTATCGCCTGCAATTTTTTATGTTCTATTCTGCTTATCGCTTTGTGCATTCTAAACCATTTACCCAAACTAGCAGTTAAATGTTGTAGTAATTAAGAATTGGTGAAAAAGTTTTCGTTAGTAGGTACATATTTCTTATCATATTTTAAATATAATAAACATCTCAAAATGTTTGTATTATGGTAAAATAATAAGGGAATGCACCGGAAGCCCAAAATAAATTACAACAGGCATAAGAGCAATTACATCGGTAACACACTACTTTCTAGTCACGGATTACGTGAACAGCTATGTGAGGTAAATTTTAGCGGATAACTAGAATGCCAGTCATGCCACTCATGCTGGAGGTACTCTTCATAATGGTCATAATGTTCGCGAATTAGTGCGAAGTGACAACAAAACGTAAGAAAAACGGAAAAAGAGGATGAAATTTAACGAGCAGTGCAAGCTATAATGATGCTCTCTTGTAATCAGATCATAACAAGACAGTTATATTTCGAAGATAAAATAAACGTGATAGGTATCTCTGCAGGTGGTCCACCGAGACGTAGCGTGCGAAGCACACGGATACCAATGATGCTACATGTAACAAAAACGCAGTGTGATGTTTTCTATAAATTTAATGCATCTTGGAGAAAGGGGAAGTTTCACTGATTTGTCCCGTCGGTACCTACTAAGTAGCAACCAGTTATTCTGAATATCCAATAAAATATTTAAAAAAAAGTAGCGTAGTGCAATGATAATATAATTTCCATAGTACGGATATTTATAACGGAAGTATTGTTACATAAGAAAATATAATCGTAATGTAGGCGGTTACATAATTAAAATTTATGTCCATTTGCTCTGTGCCATACGCTTGCAAGTTTGAGGTCGACAGACAATAATGTACCTCAGCAAACTGTTATTATAACATTAGTGAGACTTTCGTCTTATTTTTTTTTCAGATTGACCGAAGCATACGAACAGTTTGTTTACGAAAGCATGTCACCAGACTACGAAGACTGGGCACGACCATTTCCAAAGACTGCCCCCGACAACTTCCATCTATCCAGTTATGGCCATCTCCAGATTGACTACTCCTGCAGTTGGAATTCACTCGATAGACTCATCCGAAACCAATAATAAACCCCTGTATTAAGTATAATTATGTACCAATAAATTATAATAATTATTGCAATCATGCACATATCTTCTTACCTAATTAGTAAGTATTTGTAAAATACTTACGGAGATTAAATAGGATTAGGTACTTATTCTGTAAAGTACCTATATCTAATAAGTTCAAAAAATGTATTTCATATTTTATTAGTTAGATATTGGATGGTGCTAATGTGTATAGAATAGTTAAAGTAAAGACGAAATTATTGAATAATCTTCATGAACTAAACGGTAGCCAAAGATAAATAAATGGTGTATTATTTTAACTTATCTGAGTTTGTCTTAATATTTGTCCCCGTCATGTAGTGTGTATGTCTGCGTAGCTACTCAGTGGAACGTGACTTTAATAAAGATACACATGCGAACCTAATTATAATATAGAACAGTAAAATTATTTCTCCAAAAATATGCTTGTGCTTGATGACTGGTTATGTAACAAACCATTGCAAACAAATTTTAAATAACAGTGGTTACTACTGTAAACATATTATCTTCATAACAACGTAACTCTATTAGATATCTTCCGAGATTTTATGTGTACTCTTAATGTTCTATGCCTAAATCTATCTCAGTTATTTTAATATCTTAATTAGTGTTAAATATAATATTTAACGGTTTTGTAACAAAATTGTAAGTAGGCATATAATAGAGTTGGGGCGGGCCGCGGTGCGTCGCTTTCTTATCGTTAAGAACTGCTATCATTTTATATACTTAGTTATTCTGTTCATATTTGATGCTGCGGTTAACTTTCAACAGTTTCATTAGATGGATCAGTGAAAGTCAATAATCTTCGTAAATTCTATACATTAATAACAACACTTTCACAAGAAATACATAATATTAGATATCTGCAATGCTATTCTGCAAAACATGAAGTCGCCTAAGCGGCCGCCTAAGCGAACCGCGCTCCCTTCGACGTAGAAATCGCTAAGCGAGTTTTGGTATTCCCATACATCTCAAATGACTGAGTGAAGTGAAGTGACTTTCATACCTCTGGGTGATGTTGGCAAGCAATTAGTGCTTGACGTCATGTTGACGCCTTGACAGTTTATATGAATCGATATTATCGGTTTTATTTTTATTTGTGTTTCTTTCGTCATTGAATGATTATAAATTAGTAATAAACATATTACGTAGCAAAGTAAATAAAGTTCCATCTAATTAAATGCGAAGCCAATTTTCTAACGAACACATTGATATATTTTTATATAGAAGCAGAATGAATGTTGTCTGTGGTGCAAACATATGGCAACACAACGCATTTAAATCAATTGCGAAATCGTAGTGGTCGACGACGTAAATTATTCAATTATTATTATTACTGGAAATTATGAGGATAAAGTAAATACAAAGGTACGTTATTGTTTTTACTGTGAGTCGATCATATATTTAAAATAATATGTCATATTATAGCAAACGTGTGGAAACTCGTGTACGAACAAGCCACCCCTCACAAGCTCAAATAGAGATTCTGCTGGTTGGATCGAGAAAGGCATCCTGCATTAGCGAAAGGCTATTCAAGGACACAATCCGCAAGGGATAAATAGTATACGAATAAATAGTATTGGTGACAGCACCACCAAGACTTGGAAGCACTGGATGAAGGTATATTTAATTTATTACTAATATAGTTTTAAAAGACCAATTGACTTTCAAGAAGATAGTTTAGTTATATATGTAGAATTTTACTCTCTAGGTATAAAAATATTAAGTAATTATTTTTTCTTATTCCATTTAGTATTGGTCTGATCAAAAAAAGTGCTGTTAAAAAGAAGGCATAATGGGAGGTGAAGAATTTGCTACTGGAGATATTTTGGGAATCCCATTGTTTAGTGTCAGTGGAAATATATTATTTATATGAGCAAATAACAGACCTACTGCTGTTTGATAAGATACATTGCTGACAAGTTGTAAGCTTAATTCCCACTGAGGATAGGCTTTTGTGTGTATATTAGTTGTCTCAAGTCTATAGGCATTTTTCATAAAAATATGAATGTGTTTACTAAAAAAATTGTGTGTGTAGTGTATAAATCATTTACTTTTAAAGTACAAGTCATTTGAATAATATACCAGGATATAATTTAATTCTTAACTTAAACAACTTGTTTTTAGGAAACTTCTCATCGACCCGAGTAGCAAGATAATATTGTTGTGCAAATGGAACATCACATAACAACAGTTGTATGAAATATTGTTGAAGAACAACGACTTGAATTAGATAAAGCTCAAAGTCAACAGAATACTCAATTGATTGGGGCTGTGACTGACTTATGTGAGAACATTGTTAGCCAAAATGCTCAAAGTTCCAGGATGATGGTGGAAGCTATCAAGTCGTTGGCTTACAAAAATTGGAGAAGGAATGTTTTCATTAAGTGATGCTGATCAAAGAAACAGAGATAATAATTAACATTTATTTTATTCTACTTTATTTTTATCTTAATGTTTCATAGGTTTCTATGTTTAATTTTAAGAGTATAAAATAAAACAATTTGTGGTCTTCTTTGATTAAAACATATTTTACTTTAATAGTATTTTATTACCAATACCATATGGGCAAAATTCGAAATTAAAAAAGTAAATACAGGTGAGTTAAGAAATATAGCATTGAGCTAAAAACTATAGGGTAAATAAAAGAAACCGTCAAAACTAGGTAAATAAAGATACAATCAATTAAACTAGGTAAAATAACATGAAATCATAGTTTTATTAAAATGTTTTTAAGCAAAATATATATCTTAATATAATTTGAGAAAAATAGAATATATGTATTCTATTTATAAGTCACAAACACAGCTTAATAATATTTAATCTAGCTATTTATAACAATGCTGTAGGATAGGTAGGTACCTACAAATCTCTTAAAATTATTAAGGCAAATATTTATAGCCTATATGTGCTTACATAACATAAATACTCAAATAACTGCTTACCTGCTGATTTTACATTTACTTTACATAGCCTTTAAATCTAAATAAAATTTCTAGATTGCCACAACCGGTTAATTAGTTGGATTCTTCGCATTCTTCCCACGGCTAGGTCATTTTGGGGTGCATTATCAGGATCTAACCTCTCATGCAACTGAGCTACCAATATATTTTCATGTTCTGTCTCTTCAGAACATAACATTGGTGCTGGAATGCCTGCACAGTTACACATATTGTGAAGCACACAACATGCCATTTCTGGAGAATAGTGTAGTACTCTGTGTACTAAGAGGCATCTAAAGCGACCCTTTAGTACCTCAATGGCCCGTTCAACAGAGATTCGGGTTGTCATATGAAGGGAATTGTAGTGCCTCTCAGGCGTGTCTTCTTCAGCATTTGGTACGGGAGTCATAAGACAGGATCTTTGTGCATAGCCAGAATCTCCTAAAATAACAATGCAGTTGTTACAAACTATTACTACTAACAAATAAAATCATAATTTAAAATAAAATAATTAATAAATATTATTTACAAACCTAATAAAAATACTACCTACTTCATTTTCATTTAATATTATCAAGTGGCGTTTAATTTCACTTTTATTAAAAATAAAACTGTTTATGGGTAGCACCACCATATGTTGGATCCACATGCAGTATATTTAAATCAGCATCTGTAATCTAAAATAGAAGGATATTTATAAGTTATAAAGCCTAATTTCATGATAAAAATACTATCCGGGTCTCACCAATTGTACATTTCTAGCATGGTGTCCTTTGCGACAGTAATACCTTTCTTCATCTTCAGAAGGTCTTACCATTGATACTAGTGTACCATCAATACAGCCTAGTACACTTGGTATTTTAAATTTTTCATAAAACCTACAAGGAAGTTAAGTATTAATGTCATCACATCATATTTGAACCAATGTGACGAATTGGTGATATTATAGATATATAAGAGGTCTACCTGGTTATTAGAACCTGCCTTTCTGGTGCATTTTGGGGAAATCGGATATTTTTTTACAATGTGTGGGTGGTTCAGTGCCTTCACAACTTAACGTATACAGAGAGATGCTGAGGGCTGTGATATAAATGTATTTGCATTTCTGCTTACAATTTTTTGGTAGCTACCAGTAGCTAAATATATATGTAACAACATTTAGCTCTTAATTGTTAATATATAGGTAAACAACTCATTAACTATGTCATATAAATAGGTAACCACTATTACTTACCGTATTTATTTTGAATAAATGTAATTTTAGATAAATTACTGATGATCTCGCTTGCAAAACTGTAACTTTTAATTTGACAGATAAAATCGAAAGCAATTGCGAAGTGACAGTAGAAGTGATCGCGGAATTTTGTTTGAGAATACCGATACCAGAAATATTGTATAGAAAAATGTCAAAATCTCGCTTGAGCGAGTTGTGTGATCACAGGCACAAGTTTCACATCGACGACGTTAACACGCGAGGGGCGCCACTGTAGATTATTTATGTTTGTGAATACCGATTTGCAATCTCACCGAGATTTCAGCTTCGAGTGTGTTCGCAGAATAGCACTGCTGCTGTCAATATACAGAGTAGATGACAGATGGCTTATAGCTTTCATATACTTTAGTTTAACTAACTTGATACCCACCAACAGAAACTGTAATTTAAATGACATAACAGCGACTTCTAATTACCTTCCCTTATGTAGGTACCGAACCATAAGATTGCCTACTGCAATGCATTTGACACACATGTCAATTAGCCTTTACACATTACGTAGGAACTGAAATTTCGCCATTTCTATTTTTAAGAAGGAACTCAATCACAAAGATATATAGGTAAGTCTCATACATATAATATATGCAGGAGTTCTGGATATTATTGAAATTCTTCAGCCACAGTTACCAACTAATATTTTACCTACCTACATCAGATCAAATTGTTTTCATCGCATGCCTCGAGCATAACATCGTGCAATTAATTACGAGAAGTTGAATTTTAGCCAAATATGTGGTTAATAAAGCAATTCACGCTTCAAGGGAAGCACATGCACAACATAAATGGTCGTATGTAGGTCATGATGTAACTTATGAATAATCGTATAATTATTTTCATAATCACATTCTGTTTCATAGTTACAACGTGCTTGCCGTATCTGATAGAACACCGACCAAATTAGAAACAACGTCAGCATCTTTAGATAAGTCTAATTACCATTTTTATTAAAAAAATATTACTAAGTATTTCAAATGGATTGCATTTAAATGGCGAGTTTTGGAATGGTGAATAGAAAAATCTATAAGTAGGTACCTACCTATCTCAGTGCTCAAAAATAAAATAATATTTTTAATTGCTGAAAATTTACTCTATTTTAAAGTAGATGGATGACATAAAAATAATAGACTCTGAGGATTTCCACAACTACTTAAATAATATATTAGACGTGACAGTGGCTTGTCGACAGAGTTGTTTTGAGAAAGTGAAATAAGTACGACATACAATTCTGCGTGCAGTATGATTTATTAATCAGTAAATAGTTGGAACAATTCTTAAAACACCGGTTAATGTACCGGCGAGAATAATTTTAAAACTCTTGGAATTCTTTTTCATTAAAGAGTTTTCTTTTTTTGGTTATATTGAATCCTTTCTTCTCCGTATTCCTGGCGTTTGGTGGCTTGTTACCGTAATACATAACTTGCAATGTATTAGGTTTTGGTGCCTTATTCTGGCTAATGGTATGTGGTAATTTATTTTTTGTACAGTCCCGGATAGGATCAAGATCTGCGGTGGATACATCAGGATAACGATCCCGGTTCACAGAATAAGGTCGTTCAACTTGACTTTCATACTGTGAGGGGTAATTGCTCTGCGCTAGGTATTGTTTAAATTGACTCTGTTTGAGTTTCTCCTCCAATTCCTCCAAACGCTGCAAACGTACGCAAAATAAGCAAACAACAGTGAAAGTTATGCACTCAAATTTGAGTCGCATCTAGTATAATCACGATTTAAATACACATACCTATAGCTCATATTATGTGATCTCCCTTACAGTTTGGGATAATTTGTTTTATGCAACAGAAAATATGAATTAATTTACCTACTGTAGCACCGGTTGAGCATTTCTTTTACTTATTGCATTCGAAAGTGCATATAAACATCTGCATGTATGTATGCACATAATTATTGACACACTACGCCCGTTTGGTTCAGTCAATAACACACATTCACTTTCTAACCGAAGGATGAAAAAGGAAGAACCATTTATCATGTAGTACCTACCCAAACGATAGTTACATAGTAGGTAGGTAATTAAGTTTAAGTAAAATGGCCTTGAACGTCCAAGAAATTTGAGTGCCATAAAATTTTATTTGCCAATTAATTTCAATAAACGAAACCGTGTCCTAGGTAATAAGGTCATAATTAGGTACTAACTAGTGGTATAGTGAGTTAAAATACGGTATCAATTTTTAACTCTGCTGTTTGCTTAACAACGACAACATTTATGATTTAATAGCTTAAGTACCTACTTACGCCTATGGTCCTCCCACATCGATGACTAAGACTATTAATTAAACATATTCTGCGAGAACCTAATATCCTATCATAAACAAGGTAAGTATATAGGTACTTACTCGTCGGTAGGCGTCAATATTAGCATCAGTGTGCGCCGCCTGTCTCGACAACTGTTCCTGCAGTTGCGACACTAGTGCAGCACTACGTTGGATCTTCTCTTCATATTCTAATACCACTATGTTCATCTACGTCCAAATAAGTATTTAACAATAAAAATGTTGGTACATGGTGATGGTAATGTAAATATTACTGAACATAGGCCTCCCCAATTGACTTCCATGCAGATCGGTAGTAGGTTGCCTGCATCCAGCGGGTAGGAGGACATAGAACATAGGCCATGTTCAGCAGTGGGCGTCTTATGGCTGATATGATGATGAGGATGATGAATGTAAATATTTGATACTATATTTTACCTATTCCCAAATATATTTTTCTGTATAAAACTATCAAGCTTTAAGTTTATTTATACATATATCTTATTTAACAAACATCAATATTATCTACATTGAATGAAGGTCCTTTTAAATGCAATATTATGGAATGCATCAAACCTACGTAATTTTTTTTGTTATTTATCTTTCATATGTGTAACAACTAAGTTTAAAGAACATTTGAATCACACATACAATAAGTTATGGATTAACCATGGATTAACATTTTGGCGCCAAGAAAATACTTATACACGTACCTACTCCGACAGAGATTAGACAACAGCAATTGGTTGTCTAATTAAAGTACTTAATAAACACTTAAATTCATTATTAATCTCTGGTGTTCTTGGAATATTTGCGTAATTATCCTTAATCAAGATACAGAGATATCACTTTTAAATGAAGTCAGTGATGAAATATGTACGTGGTATGATTTGTACGTTTTCCGTCAGGATGATATGAATGGAGACTCCATTAGGATTAGTAAGTTTGTTGGATAAGAATATTAAGAACCAATAGGAAACTGAAGTGTTTATCAATCATTCTGATACAAACCTTTTCCACGTTTTCTGCCTCTGTTTCTTTCAGCTTGCTCTTCAGCTCTTCAATGAGACACGTATAATGCGCTATCTGAGTATCCGACTCCTGTAGTAGGTACCTGTTGAACTTCATTTAACAAAGAATTTGTATAATTTATGATACATTTGAGTTTTTTTATATAAGACCTGGCTGCCTGATTATAACTCAACTTCCATTAGAAGAAGTATTAAAAGAATATTATGTAGAACACCCAAATTTATGACCGACTTACTTCTTTTTTCATTATCAGTTTTTAACTCTTCGATTTCGTTCTCATGATAAGTTTTTAAATGAGCGATCATTTCATTGTGCTTCTGTACAATATTTTGTCTGTCCTATAGAAAATTAATATACTTAAAATAAGGTAAAAAAATTGAGTTGACTGGTGCGCATAACAAAAAAAACAGTAACATAATGTCGTAAGTAGTTTATACTACTTAAACACATTTAGGTACCTACCTACCAATTAGTTAGAGGTAATAAAACATGTAGGGTAGGTACCTACTACTTACTTACCTATATATTTACTTCTTCTCGAAAGAATTAGATACATTATATACTTAGTTAATTTTTTTTTTATTCTCAACAGATAATTAAGTCAGATGCAAGTAAGTAGGTAATACCTACTTATGTAAATATCTAATTGAAACAACTTACCTTTTCTATAGCCGCGAAAAAATTGTCTTTTACGATCATTTCTTCCTTTAATTTCTTTACATCTCTTTTCAGATACACCAATTGAGATACAGTCTCTTGCAAGTTCCCTATCATTTCACGTGACGTTAGTAAATGGTAGCGATGAGATTTTTCAAGTTCCCGCGCTTCTTTTAATTCGACTTCTAACTTTGTGTTTGTTTCTCGTATTCTCTTACACTCTTCCTTTTCGTTAATAAACTCCTAAAAGACGAAATGTATACCTAATGAAGTGGTACCTAGCCCAATAAGCCTAATAAAATATACGTAGTATGTATAAAATATCGGTGGTGGATCGCTTACTATCTTGCAATGCGATAAACTTTTTAAAATATCTTGTAATCGGGTTTCAATGGCAGATGACTCTTCTCCTACTAGGTCCATTGTCTAATTAGGTGATCTATAATGATAGTAATAGCAACAGTAAAACTATACAGTTACATATAGGTACATATAAACCGATGTAATAATTGTTAGAATACTTTATTTATTTTCAGCCAGCAAATAAAAGTATTTTAAAGCAATTCATTTCATTCATAACAGTGTTATACTTTCCCTCCTTTTTAATTTAACCAAAGAGCTTAAGACCACACATATTATTTTTAACCCTTTGCTATTGGGTTTTCACGATGCTTAAGAAGAAATAATTAGATGTTGAGCTCTTGAAAAGAAGATTATAATTATATAACTATTTTAAATAATTATGTCTAAAATTCCACGCTTTAAAATAATATCACAGAAAGCTACCGTTTTCGTGATAACATCTACCTGAATTATTAAATAAAATCTGGTCATACTGTCAAATTTAGGAGCGAAGAGTTGAAATCGTACATAAAAAGTATTTTTTTGGTCTATGGACTATGGTGTCTCCAGATATACTGTAATTACAGTAGATTTACTGTAATTTTATTTTATTTACCTACTGTACACTATTTAATTTACCTCTAAATACAGTGAGTGTCCTTTATTTGTGACTTTACAAAAATCTTTACAGTCTATGGCTATTAAATATGAGAAAGAGTCTATGGCTATTAATTATCCTGTAATTTATATATGCTGCACAAGTCACTGTAATTATGATAAAAAAAATACTGTTAATTCATCAACGCTACACTGTAATTTAATTTTCCAATCTGGAAGCACTGCAAAATTGGTAACACTAAATAAAATGTCAAAAATCAAAACATTTTTTAATATAACCTAAAATATTGATGTCATTGATGATGGTGTTGTGGCCCTGCGGTTTATTGGTTAATTAGTTTCTTAAATTATAAACATATTAAAAAGAGCATATATAAATCCTGCATAATATCAATTACTTCAAGTTTTAATCAAAGTCTTCAGTCTCACTTCAAGTTAAATCGACTGATATGGCTGCTGCATATGGAATACATGTGGGAAACAGTACGGCATGTTTAGCATCATTCAGTAATGGAGCCGCTGCTGTTATAGCGAATGATGCTGGGGATCGCGTGACACCAGCCATTATAGCACTTAATGGTAACGAATGGGAGATCGGTCTGCCA